>OY804518.1:53052970-53652970 GCA_963680855.1 Lepeophtheirus nordmannii | reverse complement strand
TAACATTATTATGTTCCAAGACATAATAATAATTTTTAAAATAATAGTAATCCTACAGAATAATGTGAATCTTGCATTCTCCTCCCAATGTAGGAAAGAAATAAACAAACAATGAAAAGTTAAAATACATACAAACTGTACAAAAAAAAAAAAAAAAAAAAATAACAAAGACAAACAGCTTATTTTGTTAGGAGAATCAAGGCTAGATAATGAGATAAAAAATGATGATAAACCATGATAGACAAGTATATGTATGTATTTACTTACTTAACTTAATTAAGAGACCTTCAAACAGAAGCACTTGAATCTACATATGTATATATGCAAAAAAAAAAAAAGTACATATAGAAATTTCCAACGTCCAACCCGAAAATGAATTAGGATTTTAAGTGTCTACAAATCGAAAATTGTACATACATTTTGCTACCATTCAACAAGCAAGCATAAAGTGAATCTGTATGGCCTTGTACTATTTGTACTCTTCAACTTATTATTATATTTTTTTAGATTTCTATTAATAAATTATTATTATTATTAATAATAATAATTGATTAATCCTTCAAAGGCACTGTTGACTGTACTTAAAGATTGTAGAAAATTATGATTGAAAATTTAAAAAAATAATGATATTTTGAAAGATCATATAGGAGCCGTAAAACACGACAAGCTAGCTTTTTTTGTCCGCTCGCAACCTCGACTCTCAAAAGGGAAAGATAAAGTACCATTCTGTACTTTCCTTGTTGCCAACTTGTTAATATTTGGCAGAGTTATTAGTTATATATACTATACATTAATAAATTCTATCAAGTGTTAATACTTGTTTAAAAATTCAAAAAAGGGCGCGCAATCCTTGATTTAATATATTTTTTATAATACATCAAAATCATAAACAGTAATAATAATAATACCCTTTTTGAGTTCATAGCACGTAGAGTCAGCTTCTTTAAATCAAAGGAGTCAACTGATAAAAAACAGCTTAAGGGAGAATACAGTGTGTTTTTGTTATTCCCAAAAAGCTCATCGTGGTAGTTCTCTTAAATAAAATGAAGGTTTAAATCAGAGAGATTTTCAATAGCTTGTAATTGAGACGGTTGAGTCATTTCCGAATGAGAGTTTATTTAGTTGGTGGTACGGTGGTGTCTGTCTTAACATTGTGTAAGATGATAAAAACGCTTTTGAATTAATTCTTGGGATTTACATTGCCCATTTTTACCATCCTATTAAACTGTTTAATTCTTCTACTTTTTTTGTATATACCACATATATATAAATATATAAAAAACGAATTTTGATTTTTGTTTTTTAAATTCAGCAACAAAGATCCGTTCAAAAGTTTTATTATAATGTTCCATTAATAAACATGGAAATATGTCATTTGAGCGTTTATATTTTTGGAGTAAAAAAATTATCATTTTTTTTTTGATTTTTCTTCGAAAATTGTTTTTTTTTGTTGATGCAATAAATATCATATATAGATATAATTGACCTTTTCTTTCTTTCTTTCTTTCTTTCTTTCTATTAATGATTGTTCATGTATTTTGAATGTCATTATTTGGATATACTATACAAAACAATCATTTTGATTCGAAGGACAGAGGGATTTGAGTAGAAATAATCTATGTACTTACTTATATGACGATATGTATGTACATACAATATTCAAAGCAATATTTAGTAATTGCAATTTTGAACATGACAACGCAGAGAGTTTAAATTCTATCTTAAACATTTGTGTAGTCAATTGGGTGGGGCTGGTGGGGAAATTGCTCTCCCCCCCCCCTAAAAAAATGAACTGTACATATCTTAGAAATAGTCAAAATCACGAAGACAAGGTAATTGTCCCCATTAATTAAGTCTTCTAGAGATCCCCACTCATCCTAAGAGTAGCAAAATGAACTCCCAAAGACATGGAATTTTTATGAATTATATCAACAGCATTCAAAAAGACTATAGAGGACCTCAAAAGTATTCATATTGAAGGAGAGTCTGTTTAAAAATTTGGCTGAAATTTTGTCTGTTCGCCAATCAAATGTTGAGATAAAGTTGAGTTGAAGGAAGAATAGAAAAATATCAGTTGACTCCACTGCCACCTTGATAATAATAATAATCAATATGAACTCATTCTTCTCTGTATCATTGAGGAAATAACTTGCTAATATAATTATAAGTAATTTAATTACTGATTAATTATAAAGAAGTCCTGCTGAAGAAAGGCTATTTTTGACTCTTCAAATCCACTTCAGTCCTCTTAGTTTTCAGGAGATATTATTGAGTATTTATTATTTAATATTGGCAAATAGCAATCAGCCAATAAAATGAAACAGAGATATCAGATAGGTTTGACGGGCATGCTGTCTCACCTCTACAAAATGCCCATCACTAATCACAGTATACCTACCGGTCAAAGGTTAAATAAAAGTACGTTGTGAGTGTTGAGATGAGAATCTTTATTATGGGAATGTATTTACATGATAATATGAAAGGATTCATGTTCCCAAATTATAATTTATTGTATTTTAATCCGGGGTCCCGGCTACAGGTGGCTGCAGATACCTCTTAGTTACATAGAATAATAATTAACAAATAACAGCAAATCAGTATTGATTTTTTATATACTTAATTTATTTTATCACATGACAAATGACGTTATTAATTAATTTATATTGTATCTAATGTCTAAATACACAGACTTAAAAAAAAAATATTTGACCAAGGAAGATCCCAAAAAGTAGAACATTTTTGAATGACGTCATCATAATAAAGGTCGGCCATTCTCAAAGGATAAACAACCACCAAATTTAAAAGCATAAATACTCGGTCTCCTAGGTATATAACAGTTTAAATGTACATACATATATTAAATAATTTTTAAATATATTAGATACAGTTTCCTTCATTATTTCTTAAAAAGGTAAATCAACCTTCAACATAGCGCCTCTTTCGGTTGATTATACAATCTGTGACGTCAATGTGAAGACGCACTATATTAGCAGAGCTTTATCATTGTGAAATATTTGTGTTTTTTTTAATATACATATTATTATGTCATAAACCATGAGAAGAAAAATTAATTGCGAAGAAAATTCACAAAAATATGCTGTACAAAAATATTTTTTTAAAAAAAAGTAATGGGACACACATCATTACAATATTCTCATAAAGATTAGACGAATTATTTGAATACAAAATGGAACGTTTTTACTTCAGAAATTTAAATATCATCATCTCCTTGTGCTTTGTGATACTCAGTTTTAAACGGTTCCAGAAGCAGAGGTATTTACTGATTATAAAAAAAAAAATCCAAATTTTAGTATTATGAGTCCACCGTGAAATCAAGTTCTCTCCCTTTTTAAGGATTTAGTTGTGAAATCCAGATCCTTGTTATTGAGTTTTCCTTCAAAATGATTTTCAAACAAGCTGGGAGCATAGCTCTACCGTGTGTCATTGATTTCTAGTGGATTTTTGCTCGAAATTGGAAGAAAATTTACACATTTTGATGGAGGATTCCTTCATAGTTAAGGATTCTTATCGAGCGCTTGACATCTTGTTTGACAGCTGTGGTTCTCAGATCTTAAATACATTGCTTATTAATCCATTTCATGCAATATTCAAGAAGTTATTTAAGTACAAAGGATTTGGCCGACATTTGAATTTACTCCCGTCCCCCCTACGCCCCTAAGATCCTCTATAAGTCAAAACAAAGACTGGAAATTGAGTTTGCATTAAATACACTAGCAAAATATTATTTTTTAATGAACAAAATGAGCATCCTTCTTGGCTTAAATTGAAGTTAAAATGGGCTAAATTAGCTCAAAAAGTAGGGTCCGATTTCTCAAAAACCGTAGGACTCTCGAAAAAAAAAATTACAGATTTGAAATCAACGTGTAAAATTGAATAACTTTTATTATACTTATACCCCTTAGGATTTTCAACTGTTGACGAGTGTAAATATCAATTTGGACTGTATTGAAGGTGCAATTAGTCACGTGATCCCAGAGATTGACCTTGGTATCATCTTGTTATTGATCCCTCAAAGTCTTGTTATTCTCTTGAGTTATGGGTCTCGTTCCCTTAAATTCTTGATGTCCTTTAGGTTTATAGTGATATATTCTTGAGAATAACACTAAACAACATACGTATCACTACTCCACGAGACTTTCTTTGACATTATGAGTAAAAGAGCAAGAAACTGAATGAAATAAATGTTATTGCAAAATAATGTTATTAAATTTCAATGGTTTCTCAAGTGAGTTTCCTTTGTTTAACATTTGCTATTTAGTACATATGTTCCATTATTTCCCTTTCACAGGAACATATTTTGTAAGATTTGCATTTACATACATAAATATCGGTCCAAAAACATTTACTTTAATTAAAAAAAACAAGGCACATGATATCCCTTGAAATGTCGTTTGGTAGTACTCCTAGGGGTTACAATAATCCCTGAAATAGAGTACAAATGTAAAAAAGTTTGATTTTATATGAGTGAGTGAGAATCAATTTGTATTTTTGTGGGAAGAATTTAAGAGTGACTCGTCTCTCAGATGATGATAATGATCTTTGTTTATATGTATGAACATACAAATGTCTCAACAATCAAGACGATAAATATTTGTAAGGTCTGAGTGATGATGCCCAAAAGGAGAAAATGGGTAACTCTGACAAATACACCTCATTCTACAAATAATAATAGAATTGTTAATTTTTTTTGTTATCTATGTATGTTGTGCCATAAGTAACTGCAGACACGTCGTGAGGTATTTTACCTTGAGGGCAATGTTTGAGCATCTCCTCAAGAAAAGATTCTTAATTAATACTCAATGCATGATTTTAAAAAGAGTGTGAAAAGAAAGACTCTTCTTCACAACAATTGTGTGAATAACATGGGTAATTCCATACGCATTCGACACACTGTGTACGTACATACACCCAATGTCATGAATTTGAAATAAATTTGCACAAAATTTATGTATCTACACGTATCCAATTATTTATAGGGAGTATACACATATATTTATAAGTAGACTAGGATCCTTTGCGAATGGCGGGAACACTCATTAAAAGCCTATTTTCTTCTACTGCACAACCACCCAAAATGTCTAAAAGATTCGTCAACATATCTTTTATTCATGATGATCTTCATTTTTTATTCATCACGCTCTCCAAAAGTATCATGATTTATTAGCCATTTCTATATATGACGTCATAAGTACCAAGTGTTACTCTGATAGATGTACATATATTTAGCATGACTTTTTAAGGATCATTATTTGCTCGAAATCGCATCTTCTAGAGAACTAATTGAAAAATAGTAATAATAATAGAAATTGTAGAGCAATTAATAAAAAATAGTCATCTGCAAGGAACTGCTTTATGCCAAAAAAATCCTAGCGTTGTTTCTATGTATCATCTCACAAATGTAGATAATCTTTGGATGCAGTCCAAGGTAGCAGTCGATCCATCACTACTGATGAAGTGATTGTTTATAGACACTGATAGATAAGAAGGGATGAAGGGGTTTGTTCTTCCTCCAATCTAGAGAACAATTCTACAAGGGTACATAAGAATTCAATGCAGCCTCACTTTATATACCTGGATGCTCAAATGAAAGAAATACATGTTCGTAGACGCCATATTACAATACATGGTCATTGTACATCTTCCCTGATTTGAGATGGGCCATTAGTCATCATGAGTTAGAACCAGTCCTGCTCCACCTCCTCTCTATGCCCCTTATCTTCTGACAGTGTCTTATCTCTCTATAGGGCCGAAAAATTGTAAGTGTAAAAACCATAATCACACAACGATGTCATAAAACATATGCTAACACTGAGAGGCACCGTATCTACATACAACTGCCGAGGGTATTTGTATGACATTTGAATCTTCAAAAGAGGAAGTATTGATGAATAAAAACACAAAACAATTAACAGGCTGTGAACTAACATGCCTTTTGAGAAATTTACGCTCGCCGGGATTCCAGCTATTTTTCACATCTCTACTAATACTTATGCAGTTCAATATGGAATCATATATATATATATATATAAAGAGCCTATTGCTCACATTTTTAAATTGCCGATGAATGGACTGGACCCAAGTTCTTCGTTATTAAACTCCTTACAAACTGATATTTATGTGTTTTATATTCAACTATTTATCAATCAGTTTTACTATTTTTTATTTATTAAATCTCTTTATTTGTTTCAAGATATTTTTATTTACATACTTCTCTTTTAGAATGATTTGGGGATGCCAACGCAAAGGTTAAATACATCAGGTGGCTGTTTTAGCAGTTGAGGGTTACCTTCTGATGATGTCTTAGTTATTCAATGGAGGATTTGATAATAGGAAAAAAATGAAGCCATCTATATTTCAAAAAAACAAAAGCAAATTTTTTTTTACTATCCAAGTGGATATATATTTGAATTGTCAAAAATTATTATATCGACTGAACTTCATGAAAATATCAATGAAATTTATGTTCAAATCTAATGACTCTTCTTTCCCTCTTCCCACCAACAAGTTATAAAAAGAGTAGACGCAAATAACAGACACTGAGTACCATGGAATAAATTAAAAGACTCCCTTCACTCCTGCCCAGACTCTTCCATGATTTTATTTCCATCTAAACGCCTTAGGAGTTTATAATGATAATGTTGATAAACTTGTCCTCAGGGCTGTTGAAGTTTATTCCTTTTGATAATAATAATAATAATAATAATAATAATTGGTTTTTGATAAGATACAAACTCTTTTTTTTTTTACAAAAAATTCATAATCATATCTTATCTAATCTCCAAGGAACCTGGGAGCGACACTCTCAAAATGTTACAATGTTCTAAAACATTATATTCGTTAATAATTAGGGGGGGTCTTAAAAAGAGAATGAATGAATTATATTTATAATTCATGTTCATATATTTTACTAAGGAAGTGTCAGCAATGGAAGGGAAAAGTATTTGTAAAACAATTTGCAAAATTTGATTATGGTTTTATTATCATAATTTTCTTCGCAGAAAATTAATATCTGTTTGCACCTGTCACAATATTTATTGTAGTCATTATCTTTACTGATTAATCATTTTTTTCCTTCCATTTTTATTCATTTTGGCTAATATTAACAGCAAGGTTTTTTTTCTTCTTCTTTTTGATGCAAAATAGAATCAAATACCGGTAATGATTTATGGGCAGAAATGATTCCAAGAAGTTTGTCAATAACGAATACTGGTAAATAATATTTTTTGCAGTCGAAATTATTGTGTGAATTAATTATATCTATAGGGTTATTCTTGAGTGGTGACGACCACAAAACAATGCTACTGTCAATTTTAGTATAAAAAGTATATTAACTTGTCATTTTTGCTAGATGTTAAGGTCTAACACGTACAAATACCTATATGACATATAAGGGTACATAGACAAAACGTGGAAATAGTGTTGAGTTCCTTTCGAACCCAGGGGACCATAAATTTAAAATAATGCGCTCCATTGTCCACCGATTTATTTTTAATTTATTTTGTTTGATAGCTAAGATGTCAAGCTATAATTCATATTTTATTGTTAGTCATAAAAAAATTGATTTAAATATTTTTCAAAGGTACTGAAAGATAAGATTTTTCCTCATGCAAAAAAATCATGTTTAAACCAAAATAACTTTTTCGTTTTTCACCGAAATAATTTGTTAATATATTATATGTATACTGAAAGAATTATAAGTTTAAAATATCCTTTAGTTCTAACACATTCATTAGAAATTATTCAAGTCCAAGTTCTTCGGGACACATGTGTTCCTCTGGGTGTAAAGGAACTTTTTTTTGAATTAATATATCAACAGAAATTGCTTCATAAAATATCACTTCTAAAATGTACATACATAACATATGATATATATCTTATATTTAAGATTTTTAAATTATTTTTTGTCAAGTAGGATATAAGAATAAAGAATAAATGGGTACTTAAAAATAAAATAAATACGCAAAAAAGTACTGAATAACTGGTTATTTTTAAGGATGAAAAAATTCTCTTCACACCCAGAGGGACGACACGAGTGTCCCATAATTTATTAGAGAAACGGGTTGAGTTGCAAGTTTTTATAAAATCAAATTATGTAGGTTAGTAAGGTCACTTTGACCTCGAAAAACATAACTTCCAGTTAAAAATACTTTCTAATACCTAACGGGTTTGAAAGGGTTATGGGAAGAAAGAAAAATAATCAGTTGGTAGCAGCCTCTTGATAATCCATTTGAATTCAGTATTCTCTGTAACGTTGAGGTGTGGTAACTTACTACAAGTACTAAGTAGTTTAACTTCCAATAATTATAATTATTGCAGAATCATGGTGCCCTAGTTTTTTTTAGATTTCTGACAATTCAAATTCCTTTAAACCCCTCTCAGTTTCTATCACTTATACAGTACTACATAATATCGTACTAATCAGCTGATAAAATGTAAAGGTACCAGATAGTAATTGTGGCCACATCACCTCAACAAAATGCCCTTCCCGAAATACAAACGTCACATCCGGTTGTCATTTTTTTTATCTTCTCTTTGAGGAAGGATCTCTTGATGATTTATAGCTTTAAAGCGTTTTCATGTAAGATCATCATTGTAAAATATACATAAATATAACTAAATTTGTTAGTTCTCTTTATCATACTCCACGAATCAGCAATTAACTAGAAGTGGGTGGAAAGAAAAAGTAATTGTTGAAAAATGAAATAGAGGAACTGAAAAAATAAAATAAAATAATATGCACTTTTGTTAGATCTCTACTTTTTATTCTAAATGTTCTAACACATCATGAAATCTTTTGGAACGTACATTTTTATACAAATTGTTCCTTCTACAAGCAATTACAAAAATTAACTTACACAAAACCTCCGATTTTTGAAAGGAAATATTTCAAAAGTTAAAATATGGTCTTTCTCTTTGTAGAGAAGGAAAATTTGGGAGATAAAATCAAACTATCGGTGTTGTGATCCACATAGTTACAAAACTATCTTAGAAACACAGCTTTATAGGTATTCTGTGGATTATGATGATTATTATCAAACCTTGACATAAGTTTTTGTAAAAGTTAATTACCCATCCAACAAGTGTTAGGAAAAGTGCTTGCAAAAATCTATTTTTCCTCTCAATTTCCTTTCGTAAACTCATGAAATCACAATCCTATTTTAGAAAGTGAGAATCAAAGCTTGAGGATCATGCATAAGTTTTTAGAGAATTATGTATATCCCTTGAGTATTTTAAAAGCTATTTATGAGGATCACGCTGAGAACTCCCAGAAAATCCGGAGTACTCTTTTGAAAGAAAAGGTTTCGAGATATAATATTCAATATTTTTTTGACAAATAATAATAATTAATGTTTTAATTAATTTATATTACATACAACAACAGTTGGTGAGACGCAAAAAAAAAAGAAAAGAGTTTCTTAAAAGAGTAATTTGATCGAATAAAGAACAAACAAAAATATGTTGTGGAGTTGCAATTCCAGAAGGCCGAGGTTGACGAAGGATGCTCCTTTCATTTTTACAGTGATAGCTGATATGTTTCTTCATATTATTGCAATTTTTGAGAGGAGAAGGAGGGGAAAAGGATGTCATTAAAGAACCTTGATGTTAAATAGAAACTCGTCAGATGGTTCATTAATATTAATTACATTTATTATTATTATTAAACCGTTAGTACATATGTACATAACACATTATGATGAAAGATTTACTTAATTAAATATATGCAAAGTTACAGGAAATCTTTGGATAGTGTAGAAGCTAAAGTACTCGTACATTCAACATGATTCAAAGCATTCGGCGGTTCACGGGCTATTGCAGGTTTTATGCGCAAAATTATCGGTTCTTATCATAATCTTCTTTTGTGAATACGGATACGAACACTCAAAGTGAGAGTTGCGACCGGTTGAGTCCCGTTTATTATAAGCACCACATTTTTAGTGACAACCCGGGTTATTTAAATGTTTAATATCAAAGTTTGGTAGTGCTAACACGTTTTCCTGAGGTATCCATTTGGTTCCTGCGCCTCTAAGGCAGCTGATTTATTTCAAAAATAACTAACCTTATTTTTATCTTACTCTTTTTTTCTTTTGAAGGCTATATTATGTAGGTGACCCTTCAAGACATTGTCATGACTGTCAGTTGTTACTGCCAAACATTGGTACTTGTGTTGTTGTGGTCATGACCATATTACTCAAAACCGAGGCTAGGTCAATTAAAATTTGAGGAATTGAGACCGCGAGAAAAAAATAGTTTACCAAGATCAAGACTTTGAAAAAGAGTCCAGAACAAATCAATAACAAAACTTTGAGGGATCGAGCTCGAGATCTACAAAAAAGTTGACAAATCATTAGTTCGTACTATATTCTAAATACCGGATCCAATCTGTGACCTGTATAAAAAAAAAGATCTGGATAGGAACAGCCAATATTGTGCATAAGACACACCATGATCCATAATCTGCTGAACAATGACATGTCAGGTCTCGTGAACATATAGGTTAGAGACTCTAACATTCGATGTTCGCATTGCAGTCTCCTTTGTTCTTGTTATAGTGAATTACTATGTAAAACATCACTCTGATTTTAATTCACACGAACATATCCATATAGACCAAAAAAGTGAAAAAACAAAAAAAACAAAAAACTGGCAAAACAAGTGTGCCTCACAATTAAAGTCATTTTAGTAAAATAAATAATATGAAATTAGTTTTTGTCAAAAAGTTCCTTGAAGAAAAAGTGTTACATTTATTTAATGATGCTATGCAAAATTTAATAATAATAATAATAATTATATCAATTTACAAGAGGGGTTAATCATTTTGTTTTTATGACATTGACATAATGAGGCATTGCATGAAGGTTGACTATTGGTTGAGGGTGAGGGGGGGGGGGTTTGCTGTGTTTTTTGTAGTCAATGAAAATATTACAACATATTTTGTTCTTTACAATATTGAGTATATTTAAAAGATAATTGCAAGTAAGTGTCATTACGCATATATATATTTGCAAGGATTGGAACCTTTCCGCCAAAAAGAGAGTGAAAGAAGGTCCAAAATTAACTACATGCAGCTGACTAACGTCGTCCTTCTTTTTTTTTTAGCTGCGTGGCTGTTCTCTATTTAATAGTCGGGATCTCTCAGTATTTTCTCCAAAAAGGGAAACTATGTATGTGGCCAATTACGTCATTGTATTCAAGTGTTGATCTATTTTCTATTCAACTGTGGATTTTCTACTTCTCTGGTGTTCCCTAATTAGTATTTCTACTTGAAAAATTGGCAAAGTACTAGTAGCTTTTACTTTTCTTTTTTACAAGTGAGGTTGAGAGATTGAACAAAGAGCACGCCATACTAATTGTAGGGGTATTCACCATTTAATTTGAGTTCAACAAATCAGAGTTGAAGACACAACTTCAGGGAATGAGTCTACAAATCAACATACAGAGTTTTTGAAGTTTTGAAATGATGTCTTCATTGTGAGTAGATATTTTTACGTACGTTTATATCTTAAAGTCAACATAAAAAGTTGTACCTAGATGATGTGAAAACATTGTGGAAGAATTGTGTCCATAACTTGTTTCTACATAAATATGTACATATTATGTACTTATGTATGTACATTTCCGTTCCTTGAGGGCTAATTTTTTAATTGACTACTATACACATAATGTGTCTTGGTACGAAGCTATGAGACATTTTCACAGTACACAAAAGTATTTCCAAAGTCCATTAAATGGATTTTAAAGTCCTAAAATGATTCAAAATTATGTAAAATAATAATAAGAGGATTATATAATATTAAATAGATTAACGTAGTAGGATCGTAAAACTCTTAATGGGCTCATCTTATCTCTAATGGTCTTCCAAGATATCATAGAACGGATAAATGCTCAAAATATGACATACATAATTGGGGGATTGGCTCAGTACATTAATACAATTTACAAGCCCCTTCAATTTGCATAGATGTATGTATATTATTTGGAACGAAACCCCTTCTCCTTGCTCCTCCTTTGTTGCTCCTTATTCACATTGATGAAAAGGGTATTCAAAGTAAGAGAGAGAGAGAGAGAAATACTTTCCAAACATTAATTATAATTTTCAAGGGATTCACAAATAAAATTAAGAATTATTTTACTCTTGAAGCTCAATTTAGTTTCATAATATATGATTTGAGAGTAACCCAGGCGCGGAAGAGGATTTTTCAAATGAACTGACTTCTAAGGCCGTAGCTAAGTCAATAATATAATTAACAAATGAAAGGAAGTAGGAAAAGTGTGTGTTTAATGAGTAATTATGAACTCTTTGTAATTACATAGACTTTGAACATGATTTAAGTATCTTTTAAATATTAATGCGTATTGCAATATATATATATATGCATGTAGGCATACTATAAAGACTCTAAATTAGAATTGCATACATCACAGAGTATGCTGCTTCCTTTACAAATCAGATCTATTTTATGCAGATGTTCAGTGATATCGCACCGGATGTGTGCAAAGTCGCAAATCAAGATGTTATGTCTTTTGTTCAACGTTTTTCTCTTTTATTCTAAGAAGGTTTGTTTGCTGTAAATGCAAAGGCTTGCTAAGAAAAAAAATCCACAGTCTAGCCTTGTTGTATGAGCAGCAAAACATCTTGTACGGTTAAGGGGACTTACCCTGTTGTTTATTTATAATGTGTCAACACAAAACGAACCTCGAACAAATCTCAACAATTATTATGATGCGATATTATTTAGTTATTTACTATACTTTATGGATATAAATGTCCCCATAAAGATAATGTTTAGATTAACTATCTATTCAAATGTCTTGGATGGGTAGTGATACCCAGGGATATTAGCTATTAAAGGATTTTGGAATTCTTTAATTGAGATTGGGAATTGGTGCAACATTTATGTACGTACTGAAGGATTAAAAAGAATAAGAATAAATAGAAGGTAAATTTAGTACAAATTCAAGGTGATCCAGATTCATTTTTGAGAAAAATCTCCCTTGCGATCTTTTATGTTGATTTGATTAGTAACTTACTTACTACAATATAAAAAAACAAAACAAGAACATTCGGTGCTCAAAACACTCACAATATGATGTACTTTGAATGTAATTTTGTCTCTTTTGGTATCAACTAATGATTTTTTTTATTAGCAATCAAATTCAGAATTAAACTATCCGCATATTGCAACAACATATATGTACAATGTTTCACTTCTTTCTAACAAGACAACTACAATAATATTTTACAAAAAACCATTTATCTCCCATGATATTTATGATTACCTTGATGTCATCTATTTAGATTTCCTCATTATGAAAAGCATGGAAAAATTGATCTTATCCAGAGTGACCTATTGCTCCTCATGAGACCACCAAATAAGAGTTAGATCCTATGGCTAAATGCGGAATAAACTGTCTTTTAACCCTGAAACATATTTCTCTGACAGAAACTATTAATCACACCGCAAGGAAGTGCTATCAATCATGCCCTTAAAAGACCTGTTTAAAACGATTTATGATGGAAGTCATAATTATCTAATTATAGAAATGTGACGGAATAGTTAGAAAATACATACATACATTGAAAGACTCCGTGTTGGTCTCTAATGAGAATTAACCACATACGTATTTATCAAATTGAATCAATTCGATCAGTTTACAAGTCATTTTTACGAGTCCTTTGGTTTGAAGTTACAACTCAAAGAAAAATGACTAAAGTACAGCTCCGATCCAAGTCTTGAGTTAAATTTAAATTATTATTATTATTAATGCCCCAATCTTTGAAGTTCGAGTCGTGACAAGAGTCTTTTCACTTTGAGTTTGAGTCAAACCTTGTAGCGTAATCATATTATACATTAAATTATACAGTATGATGTCATTATAATTAATTATGTGCTAATTATGTAAGGGTTTACAGGGAGGATTATCCTCATTTTATATCAATCCGTACCAGCTATGGATGTAAGAAGTCAAAAGATCAATTAAAATTTCATAAAATGAACAATTTTATTGCAGAATATTAGACACGCATGTGGCCCAAAGCTATGTAGAGGCTTGAATCAATGGATGTTCACACTTGTTTTGTTGTTTGTTGTAAGACACACCTTTGAGGAATTGATTTGAAGATAACTTTCTAAATATTTAAAATATGCAATTATTTTACGCCAATGTTTGTTTTTTGCTAAAATATATTTATAATTATGAATAAAGTTATATATTTACATACGTATATAAGGGATTTGCAGTCCCATGGTGCAGTCCGTATGAATATTTATGATTCTTTATTAAAAATAGCAGGATCGTAATTTAGGTTTCGACTGTTTAATGTAATGCATTATCATTTATTGCAAATTATGCGACTGGTTGAACATTATTGAGAATGGATTATATACATAACTGTTCTTAGCATTTTCTTTCCTAGAAAGTTGACCTCAAACCCCCCAAAAATACATACATACATAGTTTTTTCAAATAACTGATGCTGCATACAGGAAAAATGAGTGTTTCTTCCACTCTAGATTTATGTACATGTATAATTATGTAATTTGACTTCTATAGATTGCACAAATAAATAAAAGATAGCTCAAAACTACAATTTGCCAAAAACAACTGCATTCACAGCTCATTTTACGAGCTCAATAAGGATGTATCATACCATGTGTGTATCTATGATTGTAAACTTGAATACTAAAGAAGTACTTCTACACAAATGTATCCCAACACTCATGATATCCTGGAGGTCAGATACGTGTACACAAAAAGGTCACGAGTCATGATTGTACTTGCCTACTTTAGTAAATTGAGAGTCTGCAGTCGCATTTCCTTCTATATGTATACATATTATTAGTGGAGAAGACAACTTGTGGGAATTATTGGACGGCACTCCGAGGACAGCTCCATCTAGTTGGAATCTTATACAAACTGTAGACGAACACATCTGCTAGAGACTCGATGTCCGAACGTAGATGAAACAACTATATAAATTAAAAATTTATTTTTAGAAAAAAAGGGAACAATTTTTTCTCTCTAGATGTTGGGTTAAGAGCATGTCTTTTATATCACAACACGTATTTTTATATACCTCTAGTATATGTAGTTACTGTACATTTGGTTTTTAAAAAGGCTTCACCTCATTTTTTGATTTCTACAATCTTCAAATTCTATACGATATTTATACAGAATATATAATTTATATAAAAATTTGTCAAAAATAAATATAACTATACAGGCGTCATGCTGCCATCTAGTGGTGTATGAAGAAATGATTGCTCTCTCTATGAGATATAAAGGGTATAATCTAATATCAAACAACACGTTATTTTTTCCAAGAAATACTCCAGTAATTTGATATTAGTGGGTCAGTTATTTGCGCAAAAGGAAAAAGAGAAATAAATGGAGACAGTTTTCCACTTATAAATAAGGTATGACGTCACCCTCTCTCTTAAAAATAGACGTAGTGTAAAACTTTCTTATATTTCAACTTGTTTATGCCCTACCAAGTTTTATTATCATTTTCATCATCATCATCATTTCTGATTTATATACAAATATTTATTTACTTATGTATTTACAAAATGAGCCAACTTTTTCTTTTATTTTGGTTTTTTGCGTGGGTAATTATTATTATTATTATTAGGTGAAAAATAAAGGAATCAAATAAACCTTTGTAATAATGTCTCAAGGAATTATGTAGATAAATCAAGTTCAGTGTATTCTTTTAATAATACAAAAAAATAATACCAATTATAATTCGTGAAATCTTTTCTTTTCAAAAAAATTTCTATATACATAGAATGACTATTATTTTCTTTTTTCTCTTTTGACAAAACGGTGCAAGATAACTTTTGCACAAATATATTTGTGCAATGTATTTAGTAGGCTTGGTTTTCCCCCTCTTTTGCATTGGTTTATGTCGTGCATCTATGTATGTACATACATACATACATCCACATAAAATTTTATTTGCTATATTTATAAAGGAATAGCACCAGACAAACAGGTTGCCATCTCCTTCTCGGCAAAATCCCTAATGCAGATGCATACAACAGTACAATATGTATCTCATTGACATAGAAATGTAGGCTTTATTATTCCTTTGTCAGCTGTTGATGATTTTTCTTCCACCCTTTTCACTTATTACTGCTCTAACCACTCTTGAGATTGACTGAACTTGAATTAGCTCTGGTACAGCCCGTAGACACTTACTCACTATTGATCCAAGTGTTGGGAAGGTGAGGATTTAGACAAGTATTATTTGATTTTAGGCCTTTTTTAATTTCTTTTTGTGTCTGTTGTGGAGGTAGATTGTCCAATATATGTATATTAAAAATAATATGTTTTCCATCATTGCTAGCCAATTTGAGTGTAAATGGTCTTGTTTCTCGTCAATTTTTCTACTACCTCCTCATGACATGCTCCTCTTTATTAGTGCTCTGAACGTTGATACGTGGAGTTGCAATTAACTCTACATATATTGTAATCTGTAAACAATTCCCTTATTGTATCGAAGGAAAAATAGTACCCCAGTTGAAAAGGATTGGCTCAATACCTTCAACTGATTTTGGGCCCTTTTGTGTCTTTTTGAAGGGGAAAAGGTTAAGAGAGGGTCAATATGTGGAGGGGTCATTTTGCCCATTTATGTATGTAGGGTTGTAGGACTCAACCGTTATTATGGGATTCATGTCTTGTGTAGTATATAAAATACATCCAGCCTGGATTGATTGTTTACTCCTCAAAGGGATCGTGTTCTTTTTCCTAACAAATCCATTGAGGATTCATTATTGGGATCTCCAAGGGAAAAAGACTCGTGGATATCACACCACTACAACTCCTCATGAAGTAGGAGGAGACCTTCCGAATAGTAATAATTATAATTAGAACTTTGAGATTCTTTCTTTAGAAAAGGCGAGGAGGCGCGCCTTGTTGCTTCAAACAAGCTTATTTTTATGATTCCTATATTATATATTTATAACTAAATATATATATATATATATAACCATTTAAAATATGGTTGTAAAAAATAGCGGATCTTACATGCCCGAGAAGTATAAGTAAAAAAAAAACAACAAAAAAAAAAACATTTTCTGTTTCTTTGCACTCCGGTATCACTTCATAGAAGAGAGTATCAAAAAACTCTCATTACTAGTTAACTCTTAAACTCTAAGCCTTAAACACACAAATAAACGAAACATTATTCAGTCATCATCATCCTCAACTGTGATTTCAGATCATCATCATCTCCTTCTTCTTCATCCTCAATCTACTTGGAAGTTGAAACTAGTAGAGAGTATTTGCTTTGAACTCGTCAAACCATACACACTACACCTAGCTGTCCTCTCCGTTCCCTTCTCCTCCCCCTCCTTCATTCATTGATCTTCAACATGAAGTCCCTTGTAAGTATACCATATATATATACACACACATATATTTACCGTTCTTCAATCTATACTTCCTATACGAATAAAAGTACTCACTCATGTACCCATAGGGAGCATTTATTTAAAGCCCCATTTCGATTGTACTACATTAAGTACTATATATATGTATACTCTTTATGACATCATGCGGGTCATTAACTTTTAACTCCATGACGTAACAAATAAAGATATAATAATTCTGTCAATTTATATAATAATAATAGACTGATTGACTTTTACATATATATTTTAACCCTCCGATCCATTGTCTGTTGTTATTGTGTGTAAGACTGTTTACATAATCAAAAGTAAACATAAATAATAAGATTTATATATGTACACATACATATTTAGAATGGGACAGTGATGAGGGAGACAAACAAACATTGGAATGTTATAGATTGTCCAAGTATGTAGATTTCGTTAAATGGGGGGTAGTAGAAGCCAATTGATTTGCATGGATGTGCCTTTGAGAGGGGTTATAACTTCTCCTTTCAAAGAGTTTGAATTGAATTTGTTATATTTCCGTACTGTATGTACATATATGATTACAGTTGTATTGTCAACTGTTCTTCTATGAGAGTTTTTGATACATTTGACCATAGAACATATGTAGTTCTTACACCCGTAAACACTCCGTAAACGGTAAAATACATATATGTTTTATGTATTTTCTATGCTCCTTTTCGGTGATTTGCTTCCTTATTTAAAGTTATTTTTTTTTGTTATGAATATTCATGTTGTAACCGATTTCTGCTCTGACCTTTCCCTATATTCATACATATAATATAATATATACAAAGTGAACTATGTATTAGTACAAGTCTAACAATATGTTTTTGATCATCTGCCTCGAGTTTATCGAGCCAGTTACCTAATAATAATGCTGCTTTGTATTTATAGAATACATATACCTACATGTAATATTTATTGGATACAAAATAATAACCAAGGATTAAATTTCAAATTAAGTGATTAAAGGAGTGTTCCATAACAAATCATTATTACTTTATCCATTTTCTTTTACGATGAAGACATGTGTACATATGTATACGATGAAAGAAGGTGCTTTTTGAGAAGAAGATTTATGTAATTATCTTCTAATTGAACTCTCAACAGATTGCTTACATTCTTTATAAACATATGATATGTTCAAAAACACACAAATTGACCAAATGTAATTTAATGTTATGTCAAAAGGAATTCCTTTGGTTTTTATCTTTTTAAAATTAATGTCATCATAATTCAATTAATTTTTTATAAGTCTCAAATATGATCAATCAATAGTACACAATCCCAATGAGTCCTTTTGAATCAATATGGAACCATAAACGCATTATTAACAACGGTATTCTGAAATGAATACACAGGAATTAGGAAATTGAATGAGGTCTCATTCAACTAAGAGGAACTGTAAACGGAATCGAGTCTAGATCCCTCAAAACCCTCTTTTCATATTATTTCTATTGAATACTTTGTTAGAGATAATTTATACACAAATCTTTAGTGGAAATATTCATTTGGTTTCACTCAAAAAGTCAACGTTGAATCAATCACGGGTCAATGGGTTGACTTAAATATGATTCAGTCATCCCATTTATTTAATGATGAGTAATTATTATTCGAGATGTTTGAGAGTCTCTAAAGGATTTTATTCAAATCCGAGTCATTTTGAGCCCGAGTTGAGTTGGGAGTCGTTTTTACTTTGAGTTGAGTTGCAGCTTAATGGATCTTGAGAGTGACTATTGATTCGAGTCTCTCGTGTCAAAATGCCGACCACAACTCTATGTACAATATGTACTTTAGAAAGTTCTCACTTGTTTCAAAATAAATAACATTCCGTGATCAATATCAATGATATATAACTACATAATAATAAATTCATGCTTCAAACCCGTGCTACCCTTCGAGTATATAGTATATGTACATACAAATAACATTCTCACAAATTATAATTAAATATATTAATCTATAAATCTATCTATGTATATAAAAGTCTGAATTTATGTTGTTTTAAGGGAGATAGATGCTATCAGTGAGGTTTATCATGCTTCCTTATGACTACTACTAAATAGGTGATGATAATAAATAGTACCTACGAAGTACTATGACCACTTGATGCTTGATTCTATAACCACCAATAATGTGTATTTTTATTACATATTATGTACATTTGTAGATAAATAACATTCCAAATAGAGGAAGTTGACTCCCAAATTATGGATATAAGACCCAGGTTATTGAAGCATGATATTTAAAATCATAAAGCCTTTACAATCAAACACAAATATGTACAAACTCTCCTTAGACATTAAATAATCTTTTAGTCATTCCTCATTCATAAAAGGACTTTTGATTAATCCATCAATTAAGGATTTTTTTGATTTCTACAAATCTACATCATCTCAAAGGACATGGCCGCCTTAATTTAATATGTGGATAAAGTTTGAGATCTCCACTCAATGCATACAGAGCCCATATACGTTAACTATGTAGTACTCATGGAAGAAAATCCCTGAGGGTAACACTTTTTTTTTTTTTGCTTGAATTTATTTTCAAATTTTGCTAATAAACTACTTTTTATCGAATAATATTTGATATTCAATATGTACATATGTACGATTTCTTAAATGATAATTCCCCTTTGTCTGAAAGGATATTTATGTATACTCAAGGACATTGGGATGCATTCCATTATGGCCTATGGGTACATTTGTTACATAGAGGAGAGTATTGAGTTAAAAAAACATTTATGTATTTTTTTATAACTACATAATATAATATAGTCCTTGATTTGTTTTTATGGAAAAACAATTTTTGGCTCTACACATGTGTGTGTACCTAACTATGTTTACAATATGTTTTTTTATATATTTATATTTTGAAAAAAGGTCATTCCTTACCCTACATAAATAGACATATGCCCATATGACATGTTTTACGAATATGTTTTCTATATAATACACGTATTATTTCGAAATATTTTTGTGTAACGTTGGAGCACATAACAAAAGGATGTGCCTTCATGCCTACGAAGGATTCATAATAAGTACTATCATAGCTCAATTCATTAGTCAAGAGTATATATATGTCAGAGCAGAGTCCTTCATTTCTTATTCCCTGATATATTCTAAGGAATAAATTGGAGTGTAATGAGCTGATTATAGGGAGCCTGACTCGAGTTGATTTAGTTTATCATTAAATAATTATTTATTAAAATGCAATCAATCACATATAAAAAGATAAATAAATATACCCCTTAAATAATATTATATAATAATTTTAAATAATCAAGATAAAGGATGTTTTCAAGGGTCTAAATATTATTATTCAGGTTTGAGTCTTGTTACACTTTGTATCCTAGTTCTCAATTTAGAATTTAATGAGCTGACATACATACATATGTAGATGCAATTTGAGTCTCAATCCCTTCCAGCTTTGTACTATTACGTATTTATTGATTCATGTGATGAGGTTGTTCCATTCATTCATTATTATGTATATAGCCCTTGATTTGCTCCAATCCTTTGTTAGACAAAAGGACTGAATTAAATTACCCTTGTATTTAAAGTGTTAGAAAAAAATAAAGTAAAGTAAAGAAAAAGTTGTGAAATTGGATGAGTTCGTTATTCAAGTTTACAATTGGACATCATCTGTTCATATGTAGATATATCTAATTCAAATTATGTAATGATTAATGCATAGACAATATGTCCATATCTATCACATTACCATATACCTACCTAGCATACATTATTATGACCTTGTTCCATAAAGCAATTCACAACAATCATTTATGGTATTTATTAGCAAAAAAAATAAATGAAATAATAATATTTTAAAACCCCTTTTGGATATTGTATTGAAATCATTGGGAACAAAGGATCGATCACCTCTTTATGCACTCAAATTAATTATATTAAACTAATAAAAATAATTATCTACAAACAACTTTTAATATGATTTATTTTTGGGCAACAATAACTTACAGAAACTTTCATTAATCATTTGTTCATCCCATTTAATGTTTGGAAATACATGATAACAAAGAGACAAGTTTATTATTATTCTTATTATATAGATATCTACATATTATATCTATCTATCTAGATACAGTATGATATGTACATAGATAATAGTCTCATGACCGTTATTTATGAATCTAGATATTATATTGTACCTCCTCCTTCACACTAGTTGAGCATTTATTTGCAAAACTATCACAACAGGGGATTCCATATGACGAACCAATAAATATGAATACATACATATATTTATATGTATAGTGAAACATTCAAACACTATGTACAAAGAGGCATATACACCATATGATATCTAAATATGTATAATGTATATGCTCAACATTTCCTGGTTAGCTCTCTCTCTCTCTCTGAAAGAAAATAAAAATACGAATATAAATGCCTCAAGATAGCATAAGTATCTATGTATAATTTATCCATTAGAATAGCGCTCAATTAAATCTTTTCAAGGAGGTATTTGTAATCTTAATTGACTATTTAATCCATGTAAGTACATATATGTTGCTTTCATTTTTTATTTTTTTACAATCTATATAGATCTTTATGCTATCATCTCCTCCTTCAAGGAGAGTGACTAATTGAAGAACTGTCTACATATAATCGAATCTATTAATACATATATTAGTGAAAAAGATAGAAATCATCACTCAACCTTGTGTTTTGATTATATTAAATAGTTATATGTGGATGTACATGCTCTGTAATCAAATATATATACATACATACATACATTGGTAATTCTGAAAAGGTTTGGAAGACTGCTTGATTAAAAAAAATCCCCATGATTAAGAGGAATGATCATTCTATAATCATTCTGCAATATCAAAATAGAATATCATATTTTAAATTATGTGTAGTCTTTATAATATATATATATATATATTTGAGTTGGGGACACAAGGATCGTTTGAGAGGAAAGGGACTTTTTCCAAAAAACTTCCCTTGTTACAATCCACAAAGTTGATTTTGCTATTTTAGGAAGTAAAACTTGACAAAATACGAAGTTATAAGAGCCCCAAACATGTATAAACAGACGGTTGAATTCATTTTTTTCATGTTTAAAATGTGCAAAAAACAAAACAAAGCAAAACAAAAAGTGTTGGCAAAGAAGTGTTTGAGAATACCTTCATTACTCCCAAGGACTCGGAACATAATAGTAATAATTATAAGTTTCCATTCTTTTAAACATAATATAGTTTCCAATCTAGACTTCCTATATTAATTAGCACTCTGAATGTATGTATGTATGTATTGTTCCGAGTTAACATCTCACCATATAACGAACAATGTATGTACATACATATGCAAAGATATCATCCTTTTCCTTGAAGGATCTTAATATATGTATGTATGTACATGAATAGCAATTCCCATTCTCCAATTTCTTATTTTATTTTTTTGAAAGGAAAAAAAAGAAGATGAAATGAACTGGTCAGAAAGCCAATTAATTACGTCATTCTTGCCAACTGTTGAAGTATTTTCTAATTTAATAATGAGTATGCTTTCCTATGTCATTTTATTTATATAGTTAGTAGATAGGGGTAAAGTGTATGTAGTGGGGAGATGAGCCCTTGATGACAAAAATAAAAATAATGGATACTACTATGAAAGCAAAAACCCGGGAAATTTGAATTTATTTTTTTGGTGTACTCCGATGGGGATATGTTTCTTCTTCAGTTAGTAGCCCAGTCACTGCTTTTATTTGTTCCAAATTACACGTTTCAAAACATTTTATGTGTGTTTGAGAGTTGCATCCATTTGTGAGGAGGATGAACCGAATCTTTCGTTTTTTAAAAAGTCCCAAAGATGATGATGACACAAATGGATCATCTCAGCAGTTATTGTTCTGTAATTATTACTGACTTAATAATGTGATTTGCATGTAGGAGGGGGACTACTTGCAGGGGCATGAAATAAATTTTGATGACTAAATATTAAAGATAGTTTAATTCCCCATATTTTTTGCTCATAGTTGTACATGGAGATTGTTTTGGGAGCACTCTATTGGGATACGGAAATCTTGTATCCACATAATTTGTATAAGTGCTATAAATTCCTAAGCACATCGAATCGTACAAATGTTTTACATTGAAATATGTAGACATTGAATTTCAACCCTTTGTGGCTGAATGTCCATGTCCAATTGTATTAAATTAATTAAAGATCCACTTTTTATTCTTATGGGAATCCTTCGTTTCGGCATTTCTCAAAGGGTGTAAGATGGAAATCAATCTTCATGGCTATGGTTCTACATAAATAAATAAATAAATAAAAAGATAGAACTTCTTCTTCTTCTCAAAGGAATCCCTACACCTTCAATGGATAGAAGTTGTTTTTACTTATTATGTTTGTAATTAAAAACAAATTAAATGTTTATACACCCACGTTACAAAATGGCAGGTACAAATTGACTTGCAACTGATACTTACCATGAAGTACACAGATGTAATATGAAGTATACATATATGTTTGTATCTAAAGACTCAATGATTCATCCTCTCCTCCACAACAAGGAAAAGACAAACAATAGTTTATCATAATACTAGAACGAACATACATAAAATATAATCCATGATAAAAAACAAGGAATTTGAGTTATTAATCCTTTTAATACCCCCTCTAGGTATTATTATATATTATTATCATTCATGTACATTGCATCTTTGAGGAGAATATCACCATTTGTAAGTGTGAAATCAGGATCCCTCAACGTGATTGCTCTCCTGTATCAAAATATCACGATTAATATAACAGCTATTAATTTATGTGCATTGATTGATTTATTTCAATAATAATGTCCCTTGTCCCTTTGACAACTTTCCCTCCAATTTATAACCTTTTAGATAAACCATAAAGACACCATAATACCTGGCAGTAGGAGATGAACAATTATTTATATATAACCAATAGTAGAAACATGGTAAGAGTCGTTAAACGGCTCAAATTGCTTAAGGTTACAAACATATTTAATAAAATAAATAACAATCTAGTTGATATTTTGGCCATAAAAAAATCCTGCATATAACACCTATGTCCCCACTCACTTTGTATTATTTTAAATGTAAACTAAGGGAACTCTATCAAGCCTCAGTCTCTTAAACCAATCGTATATATGTACATATGTGTATATATATTTATATCTCATAATATGAATGAAATTTCAATCACGTCGTGATTCATATGATTCACTGATTCTATTCTTCAAATTGAATATTTATTATTAACTAATGTACATGACATGCTTGTAATCCTAAATAAATTCTTTTATACATAATACCTATTTATTAATACAACAAGACAAACTTGCAAACTCATTTTTCAATTGGTATGAGTATTATACCTACAATGTTTGTAAGTATATACATACTTATATGTATATACATCATATAAAATCTTGGCATATGAGCATGAAGGAGTCAGTGTTCAAGTAACTTACAGCATCATTCCATGTATAATAATAATATTGTATGCATATAAATAATGGGGCTTTAAGAAGACATTGTATGTATGTACAATATACTTACGTACTTACATGGTATGTTTGTTTTTGAAACATACGTTTAATTACACACGTGGGTTATCGATAATAAATAATGTAATATGTATATGTATATACAAGACGAGCTTTTTTCTTCACTCAGCTGTTTTTTCCTCTCTTTGACTCTTCTGATTTAAAGCAGCTGACTCTACGAATTATGAACTCTAAAAGGGTGTTACTTTTATTATTATTTCTCATTTTGATAAATATTAAATCAAGGATTGCGCGCCCTTTTTTTTTGAATTTTTGAATATTAAATAAGTATTAAATATTATTTTGTATATTATTGGTAGAATTTATCAATGTACATATAGTACGTCTCTAAATAATTAGTTCTGCCACATACATACACCAGTTGTTTTTCCAAATTTTTCCTTTCCCCTTTGAGAGTCGAGGTTGGGAGTGCACAAAAAAGCTAGCTCGTCGTGATAAAGGACTAAGAGCAGAGTAAATAGGTGTTGTATTTCATGGATATTGTTTATATATTATACATATATAATGCATATAAGTAAGTAGGTTTGTTGAAAGAGAGAGAGAGTCAAAAATAAGCATACCTACATACAAAATGAGGAAATACCTCGTTCAATTCTCGACCTTTTATATGAATTCAATAGGAATTAAATTAAATTTAAACGCATATGTACATCGGATCTTATATATGTATATGTACATATAAATACAATGTAGATGAGAGGTTCACCCTCATCCATATATAGGTAGTAGGTAAGTTTCTGGATTGATTGTATATGTACACTTTACACACTCCGGATACATACTACATATATATGTATGTAGGTACATAAAACACCTTCTAATTTTTTGAGTCAAAGGTATATGTACACCAAAATGATGATGGGTATCAAGAAGATACGGGGCTAAATGTGTTATTTGTATTTAAGTACATACATACATAAATATAGTGTAGTTATTATACATATACTCTCAAGACTCCACACAGATCCTTTCGTGAAGCCATTTTTCTTCCGTGTACGTGCATGCATATTTATATACTTTGAAATGATATTTCTGTGATCATGATTATTTTTTTTTACAGACAAATAGTATATAATTATTTATTAAGAATCACATCCTTTTGTCACGATGTGATCCTTAGTATTGACTCTCTCAGCCCCCCCCCCCCTTTCAAAAAGGAAGAAAATGACCCATAAATCAACTGATTGCTACATAGTTAAAGCCACGAGTCTTTTCAACATTATTTGAACGTATGTATGTATGTAATATGTACATAGTTTTGTTATAAGGAAGGGTTCAATTTGTTGTTCAGAAGCCGGGTTATGAAATCCCAATTTTTGGAATTCAATTTTCCTTCTCTAAAATGACCTAAGCAAACAATTTCCTCATAGTCTTTGGAACAAAGTTATTTTTCTTTTTTTCTTATAAAGACGGAAGTACCAAAGATCCGTTGCTCTAAGAACCTGAAGTATATCCGGTAGACCTTCTTAACCGTGTCCCAAAAACTATGTACTTATGAGCAACAGCAACTCATAGTCGAAAAATAGTGGCTCAATTTCTATGCTACACAATGGTTTCCTCAAAATATTAACAACACCTCCTGGTGTACATACATACATTTTTAAAGTCAGCTACAGATTTCTTTTGGCACTTCTAGCATCTCCTTATTAGTAGATCTCTGATAAACATGCATTGATTGAACTCGAACCAGTTCTTGCACAGCTAATACATAATTAAGTTAAGAATATTATTTACTTCTTCAAAGAGGGGCGGGGGAAGAATTGATCAATTGATTTTGAGCCTGGTTTTCCTTTCTTCTATCGAAGGAAATGTTATCGAAGGGAGTTAACTGAGATCCGCTGATTGCGTACTGACGTATAATTAATTAATTGATAGAAATTTGTTTTCAACAAGAACAACAACAACAATAGCAATAAATTAAAAAAAAAATCCTAGCTATTTCATTGAACGTGATAATTCACAGCAATTAATCAGCATTTATTTTACTTGAATCAAGTCTTTAGAGTATAATGAATGTTTTAAAGATGCAAGTCACTGACTTGTCCATATGTACTTATGATAGTTAAATATATGTATATGCAAAATAATAGATATCTTGATTCTCTCTTAGATATTCCTCATACAAATATTATGAATATATGTATATAAATATCCCTAACAGCTATCATATAACATAATTTAGCCATTTTTACTATATATCTCTCAACCTACTCTAAATATATGACAAAATAACCGAAATCAACCTATGTACCCACTAGTTAGACGCCCATACAATTCTTCCCAAGTTTGAAGGGTCCAATTCTTTATTTAAAAATAAAATAAAATGACTAAAGATTGTAAATATCTTGTGAGTATGTAGAATTCTGAAGCAGGCTCTTTGTTAACACGAACTCTAAAGCATTTTGATTTGAGTGACTCTATTTATTGTAATCTGTGAATTAAATCTCTAATTTTATGAGCACACATTCTAGATTTAAGTCATAAAAGTGTACGTACATAGAAGGATGACGACTCTGATTTGCCTGATAAGCATGAAATGAGTACAACAATGCTCCTTAGTTAATGAATCAGTCTTTTGTTTTTGTTTTTATCAATTCAACTCAAGACAATCATTTTTATATTTCATTGCTGTTTTGTTCTCTGACTGTAGTTTGAATATAAATGCAGTTGTGCTTATTATGACATCCCCATATTTTATTTATTTTTGTCTGTCATTCAAACATAATTTGACTACGCATTTTGAATAATGCATAATTTAATGCTTATTTTAAGAGTTTCATTCTGTGTGTGTGCCAATAAAGGTATTTCATACTGAGCTCTTGAAGCACAACAATAAGGAATGATTCTTTAAAAACAAATGTAATGATCCTTTTCAAGAAGCCTAAAGCCATTGGAATTCTAAGTTGTTTCAAATTCATTGAGGATTCAGTTAATCATCCATCCTGCCCCCCCCCCCCCAAAAAAAAAATAGTTCCCCCTCTCATAACCTTGGTAAAATATATGTATGTATATGTTTAAAAGACCGCATATCTGACGTTGTCCAAGGAGCAAACCATCTTTATTTCGTCAGTAAGTGACTTACATACATATACAATGTAAGTCCTTTGGCAAGTTTTTATTTTATTATTTTATATGAACAGGAGAGGCATAAGAGCCTCAGTGTCCAATTCATTCAAATCCTCACAAATTAAACATTTACATACATACTATAACGACATAGTAGATTGTATTTATTCCGTGCTGTCCGTCATTTTATCCACCTGTAAACATGAACAATTACTTGAGCTGGGTGGTCTTGTCAGTGAAATGTTTATATATGTATGTATAAATTAAATATCATTAAGGCCTTGATCACTTATACATATAATAAGTATCATGCCCTGGCTCTCTTAATCAATTTACATATGTACATAATATATTATTCGTGTGCATTTGTTTATAATTTTGAACAAGTATATCTAGTATTTTTAGTATGCAAATACTTAAATTATGAATTATCACTGGCGTAAAGGAGATTAATTTAAATGGTAAGGAGCAGAGGATCAATTTTACCCTCCAAATTACAAATAAAAAAAAGTAGCTGATGTTTACAAATGGACTTAAATCAGTAGTACCATATGTTTCTCTCCCGCCTTCTCCTCGGAAATGCAACCATGTTGTAATAATAGCTGGATATATATAGCTATATTTTTTGTTGTGTTGTCTTTAAGTTGGTATTTTGTACGAGTTGTAAATTGTATGGTAGGCAATTTGCAATATTTAGGCTGGTACTTCTAAAAACGTCTTATTTAAAGCACTAAAACAATGAGATATCAAAGGAAGAAATCAATTGTATTTTCGCGAAATGATGTCTAGTAATACATAAATGGAATTTACTGTATGTGTATGTACAGTGATTAAAAAAACAACGGGTACAGCAGACTAATTGAAAAGAAATTCTTCTGAAAAGGCCTTCAAATGGAGTAATTAAGATTTATGTTAATTATCTGTTTCCTAACACATTTTTTACAATAAAGTCTTTTAACTCAATAAATGTATGCATTAAACAAAGTACATAATCAAAGCATGTAAATCGTCACTCTTTTAATATATAGTAATGACTCAATCCTTTTTTAAAGATTTTGTGGCCTATCGATCTTCTATATTTAAGAGCTTTAAGAAAGAGGTACCAGAAAAATTATCACAGGGATAACTGGTATTTGAAATTAATTTTACGAATGTAAAAAATTATTCATGAACTATTTACATATTTATATTTGACCAAATCGTAGATATATCTATGACTATACTTAATAAATAATAAACACCCAATTTTTTTTTAACTATTGTGTCTCTTGATCTATTGGAATCATAAACAAATGATGAAACAAAGGGAAACGTGATGATGAGCTTTATAATGTCCACCAAAATCCTTATTCCTTTTCTAATAAATAAAAAGATCACTAAAATTACACTCTAAATAATATATCGATCATCAAATGAAACTTTAATGACTCATTGTATATAAATTCTTCATTTAGAAGGATTCAGCAGTTTTGTTTTTGTAATAGCTGCAACTTGACCAATTTGACAATAACTTGTTCTTTATCTCATCTTGTACACACCAATTATAATTATGTAAAACAAATTACTCTCAAGTAGCAACCAAATAGTTTTTACAAAGGAGTTTTGATGGTTTGAGAAATAATAATGAGGAATTTTTGTTTGTTCGTTTGTGTCTCTTTGTAAGTGCCTTGTTTCAATATCGAGGATAAATATTTGAAATGTACATCACTTACTTAACAACTATGTGGATTCTACTCACAACAAGTCTCTTTTAATCATAATTAATTACCAACTAATTAATAATAATAACTATTGATGATGCTCTCATTTAAATTTCGTATTTATTTAATAGTCACGTTGATCCATGGTTTATTTAATCTATTATAACTTTGAATCATTACAGTATAATTCTTTGGGCAATATTCTCTCTCAATATTCCACATTGATTGTGTCTTATTATGTATGTGCATCCTTTTTGTTTTTTATTTCATCGTTGAGAATGGATTTGAGGGATTGAGGCCCCTTATTTTTGAAATACAAAATAAACTGTAAAACAACAATGTAACGTCATATCACTCATAACTAATGTGAATATACCTACATACATAGAAACTCGATCCTATACTCCCCACTCTTATTCTGTGGGAACATCTAGGGAAGAATGACTGACTACCTGGAATAACTATAATTGAATTCTATTGATTTTTTTTTCATCTTCTTGATGATGATTACATTTATTATTTACGAGTTCACTACAGAACAAAGATGGGACTCAATTCTTTAGTGTGCAATGGGAATAGGCAATAAAATGAAGCTCATTTAAATTCTTCTTATTTTAGTATTCCTGTTAGTAGACCGGGATTCTTACAACTCAATCCAAGTTTCTTGCCCTATATATATATATATATAAGTATACTATTCATTAGGTCAGCTGTCGACTATCAATAATGCGAACAATTGAGTGTCCCGGACGGAGCTCAGTGTTATGTTGGTTGAATTTGTTTGTACATATAGTTATGTGATTTATTATTATTATTATTACAATAAGTCTAAGGCAATGGCTAGGAAATTTTAGCCGGACTTCATTTGTCATACTCTAAAGTACATATATCTACACCTGTTTACCTGGGCTAGTTGACGTCAATGTTAATTGGATTTTTTTATTATGTAAAAATCACTTGGGGTCAAATGCTTTTAAATTTTTAAAACTTTCTTAAAATGCATGACATTTTATTGGAAAAAAATAATAATAAAATGATATCCAGTAAAACATGTGCTAAATTTGGACCTAATAGCCTTTAAACAGCAGCTTGGACCTTTTGTTCAAATTTCACAATAAATTGGAATTGGTGGGACTATTAAAACAGCCTTATGTGACTACAGATGAACTCACTTTAACTCTCTTAATTGACCATTTCCTGAAACTTTTGACTTGATTTTTGACTCAAATTCGGCACACACTATGTCTTCAAATCTTGTTTTGACCTCAAAATCAGCCCACAGCAACTTTAGAGGCCGAATAAACAAAGTTACTCACAGTTCATTCTACATGTTCCCTCCAAGTCCTCCTGGCTAACCGTGATACTCAGTCAAACAAACAGACAAACGAACGAACATTGGGGCTCGCGTTATATGAATATGTATTAATATATTTCTTTGTCAACTATTGATTTCTTTACCTATTCTTGCCTCTTAATAGTGCTCTAAATTTGTAGAACTAACTCAGATTATTTCTCATTAAGGAGTAAATAAGGAGTACTTACGTATTAAATAGAAAATAGTCCAGCAATTCGGAAAGAGTGAGGCCATTGGCTAAAACCTATGATGAGTTTATTTTGATCCTCTTAAAGTTGATATATCCGATGGAAATTCCTAGTTGTACATATTATATGAAAGAGGAACCCTCTACAGTTCAACCCTATTTTCTACATTTTCAATTACATTATTATCTACAAACATAGATAGTATGTATGTACATTGAGTTATGGTCAAAGCAATAACCCTAGTTGTTGCTTTGAAAGGCTCTCATGCTAACAGTATGTTAAAATATTTCTACATACATATATGTAATATGTATCTCTCCTCCGATTTGAACCTGTTTTCCTATATGTTCATAAAGAATGAATACTGGTTTGAATAAGGGATTGAATTCACGGATACAATGATCTAGGTATGCATGTTTTTAATTGTACATGTTATATGTAGATACAGATGTTATGATACAATTTGCCTGATAAATCAAATATAAAAACCGCCTTTTTGCGGATTTGATTCATATCGATAAAGCATTGAATTTAATACACGGAGAGTGGAAACAAATACATATATATGCAACTATACATATAAGTAAGTCAAAAGTAGTACAAGACGGAAGTAAATTTCATAGAAATATGTATATACATATATGTATGTGCGTACGTACGTACGTTCATATTTTACTTCCGTCCTAATATTTATTTCATATCTAAGAGATCGTTTAGGATATACATAATTAAATTGTGAACTTGCATTTCTTATGTTATGTTCATGAAAAATTGCTATTTTCTATAGAAATGTAGATTTGCATGCTCTCTTTTGATTTTTATATATGTATATGTATGAACATTAATGTTTGTAAATATGCCAATTTGAAGACAAATGATATTTTACCTTAACCTTACAACAAGAGGAGTAATTAAATACAAAATTCGAATTTCAGCCTTTAAATGTACATATATATTTGTATGATTAAAGATGACTCTAATATTTGAAGAACAGAATAGATTCTTATAATAAAAATTAAAGAAGATACGTTGAAGGACCAACTATTAGTTTATTCTATGTTTGTTTGTCATATTGGTCCTACCACTACCATATAACAACTAATTTGCATTTTCTTTATAGGTCCAACTTATGGTAAGTAGTCTTCTACTCATAAAAGTATCTGGACTACCACAAATAGCAAGTGAAATTGATACCTACGATGACTTATTGGCCATAGAATCCCAGTTTATAGAAAATGAAGTGGATCCAGGTGTACAAAAAATCCTTCCAGCCCCTCCAGGATTCAATGGTGAAAGATTCTCGGCTCCTCCCCTCTCCTTTGCTTCTCCACCACCACGACCTCAAAAAGTCAATAATAATAATAACTTCTTTTCAAGGCCCATTATCAGTAATAATAACATCAATAGTCCAGTACCTCAAGCTCCCATTTTGAGTCGTCCACCACCACCACCTCCCAGCAACAATTTCAACGTCGTCAACAACAACAATAATAATATCAACAACAACAACAACATTGCTACGAGCAGCGATCCTCATTCCTACTCATTTAGGTAATTTTTATTTCACAGGAGATTGTTTATACTTTTTTTTTCACTCACTTCCTTGATGGTTGTTGTAAATTAAAAGTCAATGGGCGGTGACTGGTGGGGGAATTGTGTCTAGGTGTATGTATACATATTATGACCCGGAAATGTTCTTCTCCACAAATTACATATCATGAAGTAAACGATTGATGTGAAAAAAAATAACTTTTCCATGATATTGATTTGAAAAAAAAAATAGTAAAATTTCTGGCAAAATGATGGGATATTTTTTTTTGACATTCAATGCATATATTTTATAATGGGAACCTGGTTGGCCATTTCTGTGGGATAGTGTAAATGTTATGTTTTCACTAATGTCATATATTTAAAAAAAAATCTGAAAGAAAGTTTGTCAAATGACAAACATTAGAAATGAAAACTCTTGGTTAAAAGGAGCAAAGATTTATATATATATATATAAATATAATTTGTTAAATGTTTATGTATGTCTCTTTTCCAAGATGGTCGACTTCCAAAAGTATGACGTCATTTAATGCTTCACTGTTATCCATGCTAATTATTTTCTTCCCCCCCCCCTTTCTTTCATAGTTTTGAGACACCGGAAATGAAGCGTGATGAAGCAGGTCAACCAAAAGGACCTGATAGCTACGTCAAAACCGGAGGTTGGGAGTATGTAGGAGATGATGGACGTGTCTACTCCATTCGGTTTATTGCAGATGAAAATGGATTCAGGCCCGTTGGAAATCATTTGCCAACTCCACCCCCTCTTCCACCCGCACTTCAACGTTTTGAGGATGCAAAAAATGGACGATTGTCAAGGCAACGTAGTCAAGGATAATTGACAACATGCTAGTATGCAAATTAGCTGCTCACTATTTTCTAGAATCAATTATCTTATCATTCCTCTCTTTTTTTAAATAAAAATATACTATTATTATGTTTTCTTTATACAAATTTTATAAGTACGATGCCTTCCCAAACAAACAAACAAAAATGGTTGGAGGTAGGCATTTATGTATGTATGTATGTATAATTGTACACATATATATTTGGTTTTTTTAAAACTCTCTTACGCTTATTTTTATACCGAATGCGAAAAATAAAACAAATTATTAAAAAAATAAAATAACCCAAAATTATTATTATTATGATTGAGTATCTTCAAACAAGGATAGGTAATTGTTGTCATAAGTTACGACAATAAAACAAAATAAAATTATCGTAAATCCCAAAAGCGCTCAACAAAGCCTACTTATATGTATACAGACAACACCATCTAGCGACACTATCGAATAACAAAACAAAGATGAATAAAAACTAGATTCTATGTACATTTAAAAAAAATCGTTTTAGGGACTGTCCTAGGGACAAAATACTTCTTTTACAAAAATTGGAGATTTTGTGGAAAATCTCAGGTGTTTCCAAAGTTTCATTCATTCATTATTAATAGCTCTTAGAACAGGGGTGTCAAACATACGGCGCCCGCAAGGAGGTTCTTCAATCAGGGCCAGATAATAATTTGTAATTCATGGATTATCCGCTAGGGGTACATGATAGTATTTATTTATAAGTCTCATGTTGTAATCTCATTTAAAGTTCATTACTATAATTTCCGATACCAGTAACTTAGAGTTTGTGCAATTTTGTGAAATTTTTGGTCAGTGTTGTTCAATAAATTTTGAGTTAAATTTAACAATGTCCTTGATCTTATTTAAATCAAAACAAAGAGAAGACATGATGATATTTTGGTTATTTATTTATAGCTAAGATTGCTATAATTCTAATGGTCCGGCTCACGACGTCTACCCAGGGGTATTGTGTATCCTGCGATGTGAAATTAGTTTGACACCCCTGTCTTAGAAGATATCCTACTTTCTTGAAAAGAGTGAATATCGTATACAACACTACGCCAAAGAAGAAGAAGAAAACGATGTTGAGCTGTGATTGTCAAATGAAGCAAAAGTAAAATAAGAGATTAGATCCAATAGTAGATATCAAATGTAATTGTTAAAGCAATGGATTTTCTTTTTCTATATGCTCAAAAGTAGACATAGAACGAAAATCTGCACAAATAAGTAGTTGGCCCCTTCCATAAGGGAGGGTGATTCAAGCTCCACAAAGACTTCAAACATAAAAAACAGCATAATGAGAAAGGGAAAAAGAGCCAATGGTCAATCATTTTGTTGTAGGCTGTAGAAGGGTGGAAGATGGAGACACTCGAATGATCGAAACTAAATCGAGAGGAAAGTTGTTGTTACTTTCAATTTTAGAGAAGGGTAATTTGAATCGAATTACTTTGGTCTTTGTCTTAACAATGAGGGTCCAGAGCACAACAAGTAATACTAAAAAAAATGCACCTTTTTAAAGATTTTTTAGGGTTGAATATAGTCTAATTTTTTGTCATCTTTTTGTCAGTAATTAAAGTAATTAAATAGTTGATTCATGAGTTGTAAAAAGTGTATTTGATTATAAATGGTATACATTACAGTTTGGAGAGGAGATAGGTAATTATATAAGCAAGGATCAACTTTAACGCTGAGAGACTCCAATCAAGAGATGCTTCAGTTAGCTAAATATTTCTTCAGAATATATTTTTAGGCATTGATACGACTATACTCTATAAATTCAAGGGTCAGTTGAAATAAAAAAACAACAACTATTTAAAAAAAAAGTGATTCATACATCAGCCAGAATTAAGAATAGAAGTCCGAATCATTTGAGGTTACAATGTAGGTACATATGCAATATTGATGTTGTTCTGAACTAATCAATTTCCTCATTTAAGTATCTGCTCATTAAATGTCAAAGAACTAAAATGCTTGGAAATCCTTCTAAATCCCAATATTGTTCTCAGTCTCCCTCTGATAAAAAAGTTACTTTTGCACTCTAAAAGTTATTTGAGACTATTCATTGCCAATCCTTGCTTCAAAAGACAATAAATTATGTAATTGGTAGTTAACTATATATAGAAATTACAAGTTAGTTCGAGCCGTTTTCTAAAGATGGCTCTGCTGTTACGAATATTTCATAGATTCAGATGATTACGGTAGTTTCCGAGAGTTAGTTTAAACATCTGCCAATAATATTGAATTTATATCGATTTGATTTTCAAATAATTTCATCGTCTTAACAATAGTTTCTGGGACTTCTTGTCCCAGTATTGTATAGTATTGTTTGTATAGATTTCGGATGCCCAGCTCCTTAATCATCCATTTGATGAGTGTTCTGGAGTGAAAGTCTATATAGTTGTTATAACTATAATTTAAAACAGTAGACAACACTGTTAAATGTTTTTCTTTGACATTTACGGTTATTTTCTTAGGTCTTACACACATGGATGCAGAAACGTTCTGAATAATATTCTGCAGGACGTTATCTCACCTCTATCCTTTGCTACACGGGCTTTTTAATAGTGTTCTGAAGAAAATTTGATAGATTAAATGAAGAAGAATTTTGGGAGGAATAATAAACTAACTGTTCAATGATTCCTGATCCTGTTTTTTTTCTTTTTTACGAAGAGAGGTTGGGATATATGTACAATAAAGATCATATCGCTTCCAACATTTAAAATGTACATTCTATGTACATATATCCAATTAATTATTATATAATATTATAATTCTAATATCAGAATAGACAAAGTCTTTAGACTCCAAATGCTTACAACATATGTATGTATATAGGATAATTTGTCCAATTTTACTAAGGGTCTTAATATATATTATATTAAGACATTAATACCCTTTGTCAAAAATAAAACATCAATTTAAATTGTCATCAATTAGATTCGTTGATAAGTTTCGTAATTATATTTGAATAACAGCAAATAATATAATAATAATAACAATAATAATCATCCAAATCATTTGTTGTATTACATACATATATGTATAATTGAAAAATGAATATCAAAGAGGACTACCGACAATCGTTAAATTCAACAGTTGTGGACAGTTGAATGATTGATTCCATGAATGATATAAATAATCAATAATAAAAAAATGTATTGGTCGTGGACTCTTGTGGTCATAGGGCACAAGGGATAAAGTTACAGTCATATCATGAACCTCAAAAGATTTGATTTGAGATAAACATTGAACTTTTTATCCTTTTTGATTATTTACCATAGTACGAAAAAATGTTTGAGAATATGGAAAAAACTACAGATAATAATTATAATTAATTAATTAATTAAATATTATTATTCCTTTGACCCCTCATGAATATCTTTACTTAAGTACAACAATATATATATATATATTTTGTTTCAATATCAATGCTATTAAAAACATTTGATTTGCTTAAAAGTAAAGTTTTCAAAATCACATTTGTATAAAAATATCGGGAATTTCTGTAAATTTTTCAATAGCCGATCTCTCTTTTTTTTTTTAAGACAATGATTTATGTATTTATAATATTTCGAGAGTTCCCATATTATGTACATATGAATATATACTACAAATAACATCACTCAGTAATGGATATTATTCTAATTTTCTCTACGGAACAATTTGTTAACTAAACCTCTTCTCCCTTTCTTTCTTGCACCGACTACGATGACCTTTTTTGTACACACGCGACCTCAACTCTTAAAAGGGAAAATAAAAATTTGGAAAAAATGCGGGTAGCTGCTACCCTTCTGTATTTCCCTTGTTGCCGACTTTTTAATATTGGGCAGAGTTATTATTTAGATATACTATTCATTGATAAATTCTACCAATAATATACAAATCAATCTGAATACTCGTTTATTATTCGATAATTCAAAAAAAGGGCGCGCAATCCTTGATTTAATATATTTTTATATATCTATCAAAATCATAAATAATAATGATTATACCCTTTTTGAGTTCATAGCACGTAGAGTCAGCTGCTTGAAATAAGAAGAGTCAAAGGATCAAAAACAGCTGAAGGGAGAATACAGTGTTTTTTTGTTTATACCATAAAGCTCGTCGTGGATATAAAAAATATAGGTGGATACACTCACAAGCAATAGCCACCTACATCCATCACTAAACCTTTCCTTAGAAGAACTGAAATTAACTTGTAGTAAGCGAATTTCGCCTTATTTCCTAAATGTTGGAGTATTCTATAATTAGTAAAAGAGAATTTCAGTGCTTAATTATAAATAATTAATTTGAGCTCAACTAATCGACCGTCAGAGCACTAATTTGAGGGATGGGTGTATAAATCAATAGTTGACAAAAAAACAAACAAAAAAATATAGGTAGGAGTTCTTAATATAGTGGTGGTTAATCAGTCATATTTTATCATTATTACACAATGTGATCTTTGTTTTATCTCTCATGTCTTCATTCAAAAGGAGAAGATCCGAAATCAGTTGATTTATAATAATTACACTGGTCAACAGTCAAAAATCCTAAGGGATATAAGTATAATAAAAGTAATTCAGTTTGTCGCGCTGATTTCAAATCTGTAACTTTTTTTTTTTCAAGAGTCTGACGGTTTTTGAGATATCGGACCTTACTTTTTGAGCTAATTTGGCCCATTTTCCCACTTCAACTTCAATTTAAGCATAGAAGAATACTCATTTTGTGGATTAATAAGGAATGCATTAAAGAGCTAAGACCCACAGCATGCAAACGAGATGTCAAGCACCCAATAAGACACCAGCTGAAATCCTTTTGTGATCTACCACTTAAGTAGATCTACGGTGAATCACTGATTTCTAGCAAATTTTTGCTCGAAATTGAATGAAAACTTACACATTTAGATGGACGGTTTCTTCTTAATTAAGGATTCCTATCGGGCGGCGCTTGACATCTTGTATGAAAGCCGGCGGTCTCAGGTCTTTAATGCATTCCTAGTTAATTCATTTCATGTAATATTAAAGTACAAAGGATTTGGCAGACTTTTGAGCTTTGTTTTTACTTAAGGGGGATCCTAGGGGCATAGAGAACGGGAGTATCATTATACTTATAGCCTTTATGATAATTTGGCTGATTCAAATGTGTTAAAACAATAAGTTTTACACTTGTAATAGTTAATTTAAATTCCTATTTGTTATAATAATAATGTGACCCATAGGTTGATCAAAGTCCAAGCTTTTCTTCTCCGAGAAGTGAAAAGAACATAATGATAAAGTTTGATTTATGTGTAATTTGCAAGTTTCTATAACTTTGTTATACTACACCAATTCTGAAGAATACTGCCGTAGTCATTAATTATACTGTCTAAAATTCATGGTTTGCACTTTTTTTTTATTATATCACAACCGATTTATTTGCATAATATTATGCGAGTAAAATGTATGTATATGTATGTAGATACAAACTCCAGGTGGTATTCTAAAAATAGACTTTAAATAATAGCACAACCTCTATTGTATGATTGCATATTTCAGTTTACTGTGATGCCGCCGTTTGTCATTAGAAAAGCTAAGAAAAGCTCATGATAGCGATTGTTTATTTAGTGTGTAATTAAGTGATTTGAATTGTCTCGTGATTTAAAGCAGCTGACCCTACGTGCTATGAACTCAAAAAGGGTATTATTATTATTATTATTTATGATTATGATATACAAAAAATATATTATATCAAGTATTGCGCGCCCTTTTTTTGAACTTTTGAATATATTACAAGTATTAAATATTGATTTGGCGAAATTCGCTTATTACAAGCTAATTTCAGTTCTTCCAAGGAAAGGTTTAGTGATGGATGTTGGTGGCTATTGCTTGTGAGTGTATCCACCTATATTTTTTATATCTACAACGAGCTTTATGGTATACACAAAAAAAACACTGTATTCTCCCTTCAGCTGTTTTTCATCCCTTGACTCTTCTTATTTTAAGCAGCTGACTCTACGTGCTATGAGCTCAAAAAGGGCATTATTATTATTTATGATTTTGATAGATATATAAAAATATATTAAATCAAGGATTGCGCGCCCTTTTTTGAATTATTGAATAATAAACGAGTATTCAGATTGATTTGTATATTATTGGTAGAATTTATCAATGAATAGTATATCTAAATAATAACTCTGCCCAATATTAACAAGTTGACGACAAGGAAAATACAAAAGGGTAGATGCTACCAGTTGTTGTTTTTTCCAAATTTTTCCTTTCCCTTTTGTCAGTCGAGGTTGGGAGGAGTGGACAAAAAAGTATTCTTTTTCAAGAATCCACAGTTTAGATATCAATGATACCACATAATTTAGGTAATGCACTTGCATATAAAGTTAGTGATGATGGGCAAACGTAGTAGTATGGGTGGGATTTGTGGGAGGGGCCTTCCTCCTCCTCCTCCAAATTTAATATAAAATATACTTTGTATGTAAATTATTTTTTTCAATTGGGCCCGAGTGAAAATTTCAAACTCTGTAGATGCAAAGTAGTTTGACTTCTTTTCATATAATAATGAGATCCATGTATGGATCAAAATGGATATTTAGAACATGACTCCTGATTAAAATGTCTGTGATTTTTTTATAATACATACTCTGATCAAAATTCGTTATTATCGCTTAAAATGAGACACCCCTAATCCTCATTTCTCAAGTTCAAAACATTAATCGGAACAGAATATATATTGTTTAAACATTTTTAAGCACTCAGTACTCCTCAAAGTTTATTTCTTTTCTTTATACATATTGAAAAGTGAGTCTTTGGTATACTTTTCAAAATATTATAAACTTTAATTTTTCTTTAATATTTGTAAATGTTCATTTACTTGTTCCTTGACAGAAGGAATCCTACGGGCATTGAGCTGATTTAAAGGGTGACTTTATAATACAATAAATATTAGTAATGTTGCTGGAAAGTGAGGGCTCACTGCGTTCTATTTATGTATATATATTATTATTTAGGCTTATTCTCATTAAATTAGAACTGAAAAAAAAAAACGGTCAAAATCCTTGACATTTCATTGATAGGATACTTCGTAGAGCATAGGAAAAATCATGCCTTGGAGTTATTGATAAAACACTTTGAAAAAAACAAAAAAACAAAAACAAGTACACATGTATGAACGGAAAAAGTAGGTCATGTAACCAAGAAGAGAACGAAGAAGGGATGCTTCTGAGGCCTCGTAATAATCTCGAGAAAGGATTGGATGGCCATGGACGAGTAGAGCATATGGTTACCTCCTTTAGTTTCAATGAAATATAAATGAAATAAGAACTTTGTTGTATCACGACATTTCCAAGAAGTCAGGAGAAGGGGGAAGAACAAAAAGAGTTGATTTCTTTGATAATATACATATAATTAATGATTATTTATATATGTACATAGATAGATAGATATCAAACAAATGCCTTGTACAAAATATTCAAATATATACATATATTGGTAAAAAAGTGTTCAACCGAGTCAATAGCTTATAATATCATTATTACCTATATGTATAGTTATTTTGTATTTTTATTTATAAAAATAAAATCCACTGGTATTTCATGTTCTTAATAAAAAAAAAAAGAGAGACATGGCAGTCAAAAGAGGAAGAAGGGTGAATAGTCGTCTTCTCAATGCTAGGTCTATGTATATAGAATAAGACACTTACTTCTCTGAAGTTTTTTTTTTCTTCCCCCACAGAAATAATAACCTTAGTCTGTATTTCATTAGTACATAGCTATGAAAAAACGAACAAGAGTCATTCTTTGGCTCCTACTTTTAATTTCGAACGATATAGAAATCAATCCAGGCCCCATGACTCAAGATCCAGGCACTCTTTCGACTCTTCAAAAGGAAATGAAGGACATAGCAAAAATACTGGAGAGTCAGAGGGAGCAAATCTCGGATTTGACCAAGTTTCAGCAAAGGATAAAGTTTGAGGGAGAGCTAACTCGCCTATCTAAAGAATTGGAATATTTGAAAGAACGGATCTTAATCAACGGATCCCTAGTGACTCAAAATAAGACGCTTCAGTCTGCAATGGACTACGAAGTGGCTGCTTTAAAAAAACTATCCCAGCAAAATAGAAATGAGCTTAAAAACTTTGGATCCCTCATGGCAACTGATCTAAGGAACATGAAGGAGGAATTGAGTCGGAATGTTGCGGCTATTAAGAACGAACAAGAGGATAATAGGAATTTCAAACAAGAATTTTTGAAACTCAGTCGTGTTTTTCGTGAAATGACGGATGATCAAAAAGGTATGGTGGAGTTGCTAAGAAAAGACTTTCTTGCTCTTAGAGATTTTAATCGATCCCAATTGGTGGGCCTAAAGGCTGTGATGGACAAGGTATCAATGGAAATAAATGATATGCAAAGAGAAGCGAATCACTTTCGAACTGAAATACAAGGACTTAACGGCTTAGTTCGAAATCTTTCATTGGAATCAGATCAGCATCGATCCTTGATTAATCAAACGAAAAAGGTTACAGATTCAATTACTTGTAAAGAAAAGGGTGGTGATGAGACTCTTGGAAATATTGGAAGCATTGAAGATAGAGTCAATGAACTTTCAAACGCATTGGATCAACATTCAGACTCTCTAATGAACAATTCTAAGGATATCAAACGAATAAGTGAGGAAATTAGTTCATCAATTCAACAAGTTATGGAGAAAACGAGTGGATTATTTGAAAATGCTCAACATAAAATTACTCAAAACTCAAATTATGTTGAGGAATCCATGAACAATCTAAAATCGGATTTGGTCGACTCGAAAGAGACCGTTCAGCGTAATATTCAAATGCTTTCAGAAGAAACCAATACTAGTATTCAAGACTTGAGTAATAAAACTTCTAGAATTTCACAAAACCTCTGTGATAGAATGGATGAAATCGATGCCATGCATGATGACATGCAGGATCGAGTATTCGAAATCGACAAAAATCGAAAAAATAATCTTGTTTTTTACGGATTAAAAGGGGAAGAGACTGATCCGGATGAGAGTGAACGATTGATAAAGAGTTTTTTAAACGTATACCTACGTGTCTCAAGGGAAATCCCAATCAACAAAGTAGTTCGCCTTTGGAACGGACCTGCCTTCCGAGGAGTTAAACCCCTATTAGTTTGTTTTCAACTCTTCAAAGACAAAGAAGAAATTCTAAGGAAATCCACGTCTTCCCTCAAGGGAACAAACGTATACGTGACAGAGGATTTCTCTCGTAAAATCCGAAAACAAAGAGAAGAATTGCTCAAATATGCAAAAGATCTTCGATTTCGAGATCCTGATATTAAAGTAAACCTCGTGTATGATCGCCTCTACGTTGAGAGTGACGTTTATCTCTATAATGAAGTTGAAGCCAAGGTGGAAAAAGTTCATATGAAAATCATTCAGAATGATCCTAAGAAGCGGTTTACAGTGGGATCTAATTTGAATGTAAATGAGTTCGTGAGTGATCCATATGATGAAAATGTGGAGGGCAATGAGACTAATACTTCTCTTCGTAGACAGAGGCTAGACAACAACGTGAATAAGTCATCCATGTCCAACGATTTATCAAAATGTTCAGAACGAATAGAAATAGACATTTATCAATTCCCTTCCAATCATCAAAAGAGCAAAGAGAGATACGAGAACGGAGTGCTTCCTTCCATAGACTCCCAAGCACAAGGAAAAGGCACCCTGGGATCATTGTCTAGAATGGATTCCCTAATGAATGGCTCGAATCCGAAATCTTTACTGCCCGTTATTAACAGTTAACATTTAGTTTGAGACGAAGTGATGTTGTAACTATTTGTAATAATTTGCTCATGTAAAATGAATAAGAAAAATAGGGTTTTGAAAAAACTTGTGGACTTTAGTTAGTTCAAAGTTTAAATAAAAATTTAACACACACTTTTTTAATAATAATTAATTAAGTCAATCAAATATTATATATAATTGTAATATAGCTGATGTTAATTTTATAAAATGAAATAATATACAATCCAGAGCAGATCGTAGAAAAGTGCTTAGTTTGTGCAATTCTTACCTATTATTGTTATATCATTTATTCGAATACTTAAGGACACCACACTTACCTCAGTGGAAAAGAAGGACTGAAGTTGAATTCAGATACATTGAGATTCGAAGCTAAGTAAGGTTGCGTGTTCTTCTATTGTATACTTTTCTTGCGTTTTTAAATCTAAAATATTTTTGTCAAATAGTATAGGAATAACAGAGAATCATAAATTTGTGCATTGCAATATACACATACATACCTGATATTTTATATACTTTTTGGAGTAAACAATAAAAATATTTTTATCCGGAGCATTATACTACTTAATTCCTAGTTTTAAGAACTGTGATGTACATATTATAAATTATAATAATTCGAGAATCAACTTTCCACAATCCTTTTATGGACTCACTATAATAAATACCTCAAGCCCCTAATCTTTTAGAGTTGCAATGAATCTAAAAAGAACATTCAATAAAATACAAAGACTCCCCTTTCAAAACCATTTTCACTCCCTAAATATTTTGTGTATACTTTTTGTGGTATTTTAATATACATAAGAGAGTGAGCGTTGTAGTCAAGACCCCTTGACCGAGTTCTAGAATGTTTTTTTTTCTTTCATAAGAATTACTAAAGTTAAGACGATCTCTTTTCCTTGCAGATTGGGATCTTCTTCGACCAGATATAACCATCTTGGCATTTATAAAATGCTTCAATGGCGTTTTACTATGGACATTCAGACAATTTATTTCAGGATTTTGGCGATCCTAACCATCAAACTTGCCATCATCTCTAACACTCTGAACATAACTATAACATATAAACATTAAAATTATTATGAGTGCAGTTTTTAGATCCTTGGCCCTCATTTTGTGTATCTGGCAAAACTTGAATAGCTTCATCTCAACTATTGTTTCCATATCTATTATTTGTAATCATCGAACATATCAATCAGCTAAAAATGGCTTCCTCCTTCGAATCAATAGTATTAATCTTCTATTTCTGTATTTTTAATTACTTGGATATACATAGGCTCACAAAAATGTACCAATGTACCCACCCCTTAAACACATACATACTTATAAAGGATCATAAAAAAAAACTAAAAACGGATTTCAATTCAGCATGAAAGTTTACACAAAAACATTAAGTTTGATCTCTGATCAAAATTCGTGATAATTAAATAAACAAAATTATAATCTAATATTTTCTAGTGAAGTAAAATCGATTACACATACTTTAACAATGTAGTTTAAATTTGCTATAACTGTAAATACAAATCAGTAATAGCATCAACAATACAAAAGCAATGATAACACTGGTCAACAGTCAAAAATCCTAAGGGATATAAGTAAAATAAAAGGTATTCAGTATTGCATACTAACTTCCAATCTGTAAAAAAAAAAAAAATTCGAGAGTCCAACGATTTTCGAGAAATCGGATCCTACTTCTTCAGCCTATTTGGCCCATTTTCCATCTTTAACTTCAATTTAAGCCTAGAAGGATACTCATTTTGTGAATTAAAAAATGCTGATCCGCTACTGTTTTTAATACAAATTCCATTTCCAGTCTTTGTTTTGACTTAAGGGAGATCCTATGGGCGTAGGGGGGCGAGAGTAGGCCCAAAAGTCGAACAAAACATTCGTACTTAAACAGTTCTTTAAATATTTCATGAGATGGATAATAAAGAAATGCATCAATCAGGTGCTTGATATCTAGTTACAAATCTGTGGTACTCAGCTCTTTCATATACATTCCTTATATATGAATATTCTTTTTGGCTGGCTTAAATTGAAGTTTAAGTTGGAAAAATAGCCAAATTAGCACAAAAAGTAGTGTCCGATTTCTCAAAAACCGTCGGACTCTCGAATTTTTTATATTTTTTTTACAGATTTGAAATCAGTGTGCAAAATTGAATAACTTTTATTATACTGCTTATACTCCATAGGATTTTTGAAAGTTCAAATTTATTGACCTGTGTAATTAATGAATAAAAATTAAATAGTAATTGAGTCAAAGTGTATAAAAATAACAGGATACGGAACTCTTTAAAGTTGATAAAAAAAAAAAGAAGATATATATTTGAACTTTGTATTTTTGATAATATTAAAAAAACATTACAATCATCAAATGTAATGTAAACATGACAATGGAGAAACTATGGCTCCTACTTTTAAAAAAGCAATCTACTACTCAAGATAAAGAGAATTTAAATGAATTGAACCTTATTCACGTTGTAGCTTTTAAACACTCAAGTATCTCAAAAGATTGTTTTATTATTGAAATTCACGATGAACATTCCTTCAATCTATTACAGAAAATGACTCCAACCAATTTTACTCAAGTGCTCATAATCATAAATTAACTATACACACGATTTTGAAGGGACTCTATTGCTAAATATTTGTGTTTCCTTGCAAAAACAAAAATATACTCTTCAAACCTTGGTAGTAAAACCATCAATCGAACACATTATGTATTCATAATAGTGGTTATTAGTTTAACGCCTCTACACTCTTCTACATATAAGTAATTATGAATAAACATTTCTTTGTGAAGCAAATATGTCTCCAGTTCATATCAACAACACTCAAACCCATTTATAAATATTACTTAGAGATTATCACACAAATTTGTGAGATGATTCATAGAAACGATCCTGGAAAAAAACAAACAAGAAAAGGAGAAAAGTGTCTTTTTCATTTTCTAGCTATTTATACTATTTATAGGAGTAGACACTGACTTTTTTATTATTCTAAATTTTGCTACTTATAAACAAAATTTCTAAAAGATTTGTTAACATATATTTTATATAATTGTCCCTATTTGATGTATCAGTCCTTTTTTTAAAGAACAATATGCATGCTAACGTGCGATTTCGCCTTCTAAAGAGTGATGAATATAATTTTTGCCAAAGAGACGAACAATAATAATAATTTATACTGAACCGATTACCGTATTAACCGATCGATAAGTAATATCATCACACTCTCCAAAAGTATCATCATTTATGAGTCATTACTAGGAATGTAAAAAATATGCAAAATGCTGCGTGCGAGATTTTGTGGAGTTGGCATGTGGAACAACAGTACATTTTGTTTTCCTAAGCTGTCATCATTTTTTCTTTATTACTACTGAGGGGAGAACATCTACCTAATAGTAAAGATCTCACATGAAGGAATACATCTATTAAGGTTAATAAAGCAAATAAAATGTAAACAAAAAGGGCTCAAGCCCTCATATAATTATTAGTTACAAATTTATAGTTTCCTGACATTAATTTGTGTTAATTTTCTGCCTTTCATCTATGTTATTATTTATTGTTGTATATATAATGGAGAATAGTAACTTGTAGCTCAGTAAAACGTCATGACAGCTCAAGCTGCTTCACTCTCAACATTCATCAAATTGTCAGAGTTACAACCAGGTTGATTTTCTCTTTCTTTTTATTTTATACATTATTATTTTGCATATTATTTACATTCCTAGATATTACTCATTCCTGTCTATGACGTCATAAGTACCAAGTATTAATCTGCTAGATGACGTATATTTAGCATAACTTTTTAAGGTTTATTATTTGCTCCAAATCGCACCTTTTAGAGGACTAATTGAAAAATAATAATTATAGAAATTGTAGATCAATTAATAAAGAATAGTCATCTGCAAGGACTGCATTTCGTCAAAAAAAAAAAAATCCTAGCATTGTTTCTATAAAACATCTCACATCCGTAGCTACAATTATGAATATGGATTAGTAACTTTGAAACGGCTTCCCTTTTATGCATAAGTTACTAATTTGTATTTTCTGAATTAAAATACATTTTCAAACCTATGTACATGTGTGGTATTAAGATACATCACAAGGCTCAATTGCGTTTCTTAAGCATCATCATAATTATGGTTAATAGAATAATAATACCCATGTAATTTAAGTGTAGGTGATTATTGTACGTACTTGAGTATTTTGAGACAATGTTTCAACTTTTAAAGGAAATAAATAATCAGAGCAAATGAATAATTATATTTATAATTGTAATTATATTTGGAAGTATAAATGATAAAAACGAAGAAATGATCATTTACCTTTATATCTTAAAAGTTGTGATAAGACAGAGCCTTTCTTCATTTTGGGTTGATTCTTTTAAAAATATTAATTCATTTCTCTCTTAATTCTAAGAATATATATGTAGTATGGATAATTTTATCCAACGTTAAAATAATTTAAAGTAATGTTTTTTTCTCATTTATGTGTAGAAACAATTAAATAATTAACTTTTCCTCTCACAAAATATCCTTCTTTTTTCGTTTATTCAAGGAGTATCATATTTTTTTAATCAAAATATTAAAAGTCTTAGAAAAATAACTTCAAAAATCCTGAGCCACAGGCAAAAAGAGATAGAAAAACGCTTGTATATCCTATCTATGTAAATTGTACATTGCATTAAAATAATTCGTTTTTGCTGCAATGTAGCTAAATTAGACTATACACGGCAAAGAAAACAGCCAAAAAAAAAAAAAAAAAGATTAGTTTCTTATACGAAATTAAGTTGATAAATGTATATGGAAAAGGTAAACGACTTATAATTTTAATCCAAAACATAGAAGGATACTTATGAGCTACGTTTTGAGTCAAAATGACAAATCCATGTACATACTCAAAATAATTAATAGAAACATCATTAAAATAAATTTGATCAATAAAGTGATTTCAATATTTTGTTGTTTTAAACCGTCAATCATAACTTTGAGCATGAGTGCTCTGAAATTTAAATTTGAATCTCTATGTGAATTTGCACAAAATAATAGCTGTATAGATGAACAAGGGGGAACGTATCAAGGTGTGTGAACCCCAGGCAGGACGCTTTGACAAAGTCAAGACCTTTTAGTAGTTTATTTTTTTCTTTTGTCCCCATTAAAAAGGTAAGTCTCACTCCCTAGAATCAAATCCACGAAATGAAGGGCCAAAAAAACAAAATTTTCAGATAATTAAATAAACTATAACAAAAAAACAAGGAATGAATTAAGGAGCTCACTTCCTTCACACTCGCAAAGTGAAGTGAGGAAGGCCCAGGAACAAATAATTTGAATTAAAGTTGAGTCTATTAAGAGACCCTCTTAGAAAGAGAGGATATGAAGAAAAAGTATTCAGTAGCTCACCCTCCATTTAGAGGAAAGAGATTCGAAGTGCTTGAGGGCCTCTTAATGACTGATGATATTTAGAAAAGGAGTATTTATTTATTTATATTTTTTTTTGTAATTATATTTTCTAATTTCTTAATTGTTATATAATTGTAATACATGTATATATACAGAAAAAGTCATTATCATATCATCTGTATAAGAAACCTGTTGTTTAATGAATCGATCCCACTTATCAGGCCCTCCTGATATTCTAGAGAATACTTTTTATGACACTTTTATTATTCTTTAACAAATATTTTATACAGGAAATATTAATCCTCGAAGATACGGGTTTCTACAGTCTCTTATGTGTGTGAACAAGATATATATAGTCATTAGCAATATCTCCAGCATGCAAAAAATCAAAGGACGAAATAAAACCTATGTTGTACGGGGTTTGAGTTTGGACTATATTTAGAGTCTCTATTCGGTTTTGAATTTGCATCATGAGTTTTTGTAATAAAAAAAATCTCAGAGTTGTCAGTACTAGGTCTATAAATACTAAATGCAATTTAAAACTTAACAAATATTGTCAACAAATATCATTGAGTTTTGAAGATGTCTTGGATTTGTCTTCAAAGCCCTTGGAGCAAGAACCTTTTTAGGAAAACAACATCAATTAATAAGAAGATACTTGTAGAATATATCAAGACAATACATACATATATATATCACCACACATTGAGTATCTTGAGGCAATGTTTCAACTGTACAAGGAATTAATCATAACGAATTAATAACTACCAATTTTTTATTTCCTTTTTTAATAAATTTGCAAAAATATGCATTCAAGTATATAAATTAATTTTAGTTGATAAGATTTGCAGTAATTTGAATTCAATGCAGAAATATTTTTGAGCAAATTTCTAAGAAAGGTTTTATAGAATAGAAATTAGACCCACATACTACTGTCTTAAACCGAATATAACAGCATGGTGTTTCAACCGTATCTTTGAAACTACTACCGTTTAGTCCAATATTCATATACATGATGGTATTTTCCTAATAATCACTTCCGCTCTTATAGTGTAGTCTAATCTTACTGACCCAGTCTACAAGTATAAATTACCCTAAAATCCCTAAATTATGATTTAATGTTTTTAATAGAGTTTAAGGCACCAAATAGATCAATATATATATATGTATATTTCTTTTTGCCAAAGTTGAAGTGTCCAAATGAAAGCTTATGTTTGAAAATTATAAATGATACAAATTGAGATAATAACCTTTAGCCTTTTGAGATGTACTGATTTATGCAAAATGATGCAAAAAGATATATTCAATCATATATTTCATTGTTCCATATGTACATGATAAGAGTCATTCAAATAAATTTATTTTACAATTACATTAAAATTATCAACATAGAATTTCATCTTGATATTATTATTAAAATCTTTCATATTATAAGTATCCCTTTTGCAATTTGTTGCCTTACCTGTTGTTCTCTCTAGTAGCACACTGCTCAGTTGTACCAGAAGTTCACCTTTTTGAGAAAGGTATATCTCTTAAATATTTTATTTTAATTCCAAAATTTAATGCTGCCACAGACACACATCATCCCAAAAAATATGTGCATTTCTTAATTGCATGTGATACTCTCACTTAAAACAAAAAAATGACAAAACTCATCCCCTTTTTCCTAAATATATGTATATAAAATATATAGTATTATTATTTTATATTTTTTGGAATGATAACACCTTCAAATTTGGTTGATTTTATCAAAATAATTAATTATTTGTTTTAAGAGATTCATACTTTTCCCTTAATTCAAGTGAACTTTTGCTTTCTTAAAAACTCCTATCTTTTCCATGCAACCGCTGTCATATTTTGTAAATCAAAAGAAATAAAACGATATTTCTTATGTACATGTGTATTTAAGTTGTATTAAAATAATTGTTCTTCGCTGCGATAATTTAACTTGGTTTGGATAGAGATAGAAAAATAGTTTATAAAATGTCGAGGCGACGGTTAAAAATCATAATCTACACGCCAAGGAAATAAGAAAATTAAAGATATTAGTCTCTATAATTCAATATTTTGAATTTGATAAAAGTAAATTAAATAAGTACTTCTAATTTCAATTCAGAACCAAAAGGCTAGCTATGAGTTACATAAAAACTACATATTATGTCAAAATGAGCAATTCATCTACATACTCAAAATAGTTAATGCAGACATCATTTACAAGACAATGACTTTTATTGACTCGACCTCATCAATAAAGTTATTACAATTTGTTGTTTTAGACTGTGGAGCATTTTTTGAGTATGAGTGTAGATGAATTTAAATTTGCTTGTAAAAGTATTTGATATTATAATTAAAAATGTGAAACCATAAAGATCTCATCCTCTCTTAGTTATTACTATCAAGTCAAATAAGAAAAAAAAAAGAGATAAAGAGAGAGGACTTCTTGAGCCAAATCACATTCATGAGAATTTGAGTCTTTTGAATGAGAACAACACACAAAATAATAGTTTCATCGAATAAAAAGGGGGACGTATCGAGTTGCGAACCCCAAACACAACGGTTTGACAAGGCCAAGATCTTTCATAACTCTATTTTATTCTTTTGTCGCCATTAAAAAGGTGTGTCTCACTCTCAAGATCCAAATCACCGAATGGAAGGGCCAATAGAAAACAAATTGTCAGACAATCAAATAAACTTCTTGATACAAAACAAGGTATGAGTTAAGGAGCTCACTTCCTTCACACACACAAAGTGGAATGAGGAAGGCCCAGGTAAAAATAATTTGAATTGAATTTGAGTCTATTAAGAAATTTCTATAAAGAGAGCATCTGAAGAAAAAGTCTTCAATAGCTCACCCTCCATTCAGGGTAAAGAGATCCGAGGAGCTTGACTGCCTCTTAATGACTGATTAATTATTTTTTCAAAAATTGTATATTCATTTATTAATATTTTCATTTTTTACAAATTATAATTTTTATTTGTATTTCTTGCTATAATATTGTATAATATATAAATTGTATATCTATGATTATAGTTTGACTTGTACATTGTAGGTCCCTCAAATGAGAAATATTAATGTGACTATCAGTCTTAGTTAGATCATTTAACTTTTTAAACATTTGCCAGAATATTATTACATAAACACATAAGCTGGGTTAATTTATGTACCCATGTATATTTAGAGTCACCCGTTTTAGTAGTGAAGAGGAGTCATCTTGAAGATAATATCAATTCTAAGTTTCAGGAACTTATGTTGATCATTATATAAATAAGTAATAATAGGGCAAAATGAAATGACAGCATTCATTAATAGTTTGTAATTGAAAGTGCTAGGCTATTAATTAAATATAAAAAAAGTACAAATTGAAACTTTATAATCTACTTACACAAATCCTAACTTGCCATAACTAGTTTGTATTTTATAAGCATAAATTAATACTAAAAATCTCCCACTTCTGTAATCCAGACTATATATATATAAAGTTACAACAGAGATATACTGATATATGATAATATTAATAACAACTATATTCAAGGACACGTTCAGTTTAAGTACGTTCATAGCAGTATCTTCGAAATAAACACTGATAAAAAGAGCTGAATTCGGCATCTTTGCATCAACAAGGACTAATGTACTTTGTCAAAGAACTTGAAGGCAATTGCATTGCCTTCAAGAACCATTTCATGAAAACAATCAGTTTACATATACCGAAGAATGACCCTCAAGATGCTTATAAAAATATCAATAACTCGCCAGTGTACGAGTTTTCATGAACGTATCATTCTCAGTTTGAATTCCACATTGGCAAGTTGCTTTTCAAAAGAGTCGAATTGCTCCTTTGTCTTGTCTGGTTTTGAGAAATGTTATTGGGTTTTTTTCCAGTTCCTCATGAGTCCCAGTCATTATCATTTTGAAAACAGAGGGCTTTGAAGGAAATATGGATTCACTTGCATTATACTTTAAAATTGCCTTAAAAAATCCAAATTAAATTACTTCTTTAATTCATTTAAAATATACAGCTTATTTTGCGGAAAAAAGTTTAAGAAAGTCTATTAATTCCTCATTACTTATCTCATAATTTTATTTGGACGCGTTGAAGTATTGAGTGTCAGCTTAATAGGAGTTGTGATTAATTGTTTTACCTTGTTTTTTCTCAGCTTCATTATATTAGTAAGTGAATCATGTATAAAAAGTAGGATAATCACCAAATGAAATTCACTAAAGATTCTTTATCTCTATGTATGTAAGATAGCTTTTTTCTGTATCAGAAATAAAACCCTAATTAACTATCAATACCGTTGCAATTTCAAAAAACATTTTCTTTCAAAATAATTACACGTCCATTTCAAAAAAAAATGTCCAACTCAATCTTTCTTGTTTTATAGAATCTAATCACGACGAGCTTTTTGGGATTAAGTATGCATTCACCCTTCAACTGACTCCCCATCAGTTGACTTTTCTGATTTAAATCAGTTAACTCCACGTGTTATGAACTCAAAAAGGGTATTAATATTATTATTATTTCTGAATTTGATATATAAAAAATATAATAAATCAAGGATTGCACGCCCTTTTTTTGAATTATTGACAATTTTTTGAACAGTTATTACCGATTGATTCAAATATTAAAAACTTGGCATCAAGGGAAAATACAAAAGGGATGCGACCAGTTGTTTTTTCAAATTTTTCCTTTCCCTTTTGAGAGTCGAGGTTGTGAGGGAACAAAAAAAGCTCGTCATGAATAAGTTTCATTTGAATTGGCTCGATGGAGCTACAGTCAGTATTTAAAGGAGGTAATGATGACATGGATCAAAAACAATTAAAGCGAATATACATACACGTATAATATTATATTATACATATACTATCGTATTTTAATTTCTTTAATGCATTCTTATTTTATATAAATTTTGCACTACTGAACCATTTATATGAGGATCTTAAAATATTGTATTAATTAAATTAAATATAAATTACAAATCATAATTGGAATATATGTATATATATATTGATTTTTGGATAATTCCTAATGAAAGTCGACACATAATACATATAATTATTATTATACGTATAAAAAAAAACGAAGGAACAAACGCTTAGAATATTATCGTGGAAATGTTACAAAGTATTTCACTTTTTTTCTTCCTCTCTCGGTCTTTCTCATCCTCTGAAGAGAAATACTTTTTATATATGTATATATGTATACATATCTATATTAGCGTAAAACCAATTCACCATCAGTTGAGTGAGTGAGGGTCTCATCTCTAGAGCTAGAGATAAGGATGAATAAAATAATACAATCTCTCAAAACAGAAGTGACCTACTACTGAGAAGGAAAAAAAGTTGTAGTCAGACAATGAAAAGGCTCTGTTGTTTCAAATTCTTCACGAATAAGAGCATGGATGGAGAGCAAATGCACCTGAGGTCTCTGTGTTGTGAGGAATCTCCTCCAAGAAAAGAGGACACAGGGAGCACAAAATGTGATCCAGAGTGTCTCTCAACGCCGCTTAGTGTATGAAATTGACATATACATATTTTTAAATAGCAAAATCAACATGAAAACAACATTGCCTCTTTTATTTTTAGATGATGAGTCCCAATTTAAGTCAATGCACGCGTCTTCATAGACTCTCCCTTGGAAAGAGTCAATCCGCCTCTGCTTCCTGTCCTCAGCTACTCATCGAGAAAAGTAGCGCTGCGCGGGAATTCACCTCCGACTCGAATCAATTTCACAATAGTCTACGCTCAGAGAATCGGAATAATCTCTCAGTCCGCCTTCATGGAGCCTCAAGCCAAAGACACTCCAGCCCTCGTCCATCCAATTCTTTTTTGACCAAAACGAGTAGTTTTAAGCGAATGATGAGTTTCCGCTCCTCTACCAAAAGGGATAAGGAGACGAGGTCATTTCAATTGAACTTCCTGGGACAAATCTATCGGAAGAAAAGTAATCATTCGATAAACAGTTCCAATTGCCAAGAGGAAGCATCTAATAGTTGTGTGTCAGAGAATGAATTGAGTCAAGTTCAGTAGTCCTTGAATTTGTTTTTGTATTTAAATGCTTTTGTCGTCTTCTACGTAGATAAAAATTTGAAATGAGCGTTTTATTTATTTATTTGATGATCATACTTGATACTTATATATTTTTCCTCAATTACCTAGAAATAATTGATATGTCTCAAATTGATTAAACATTTTAAATAACATATATTTTTTTTATGTGGACCTTTTTTATCTTTTCATATTTGCAAATTCTATGCAAAAATGTTAAACAATAATTAGAGTCATAGTTTTTGTTGCATCTATTCTTCAATTTTTGTAAGATTTATGACAAGCAATTTTGATTATTATATTTCCTGTAGATGATTGAAATGTGTATAAAAAAAATATTATAACAGAAGTTTCCTTTAGTAGTAAAAAAAACTTTTTAAAAAAGATATTCAATTTTAGAGCAATGTTCAAATACATAATATATAGTTTTAATATGAGTTACATGATTCGCATTTGCTATTTTTTTGTAGATAAATTGAATCATTTAAAATTAGATAATATTTACATAGAAAATTGCTTTACTAATGTTTTCTTTGAAGGGGATCAATTGAGGTATTTTCTTAGAAAATATCATATTGATCCATATGGAAGCATCCAACTCCTTTTACTGACAATTTAAAGTAATGATTCACAACTTAAACTGTTATGATGTTTTTTATAATGTTTTACATAAAAAGAAAGAAAGTTTTTTTTTTTGTACTTCTCCACTATGTGGGGATATTTTTCTCAGGACATGAGATCAAGTTTTTCCCTGTAAAAGACTTACGGTAGGTCATTTTTCTACTATTTTTCCTCATTTGGTAGGCTATTTCATGGCTTCTCAAACTCTTTGAGTAGAGAAAGAGCAATACTATGAATTAAAGGACTTGCTCCTATTGATTTTAAATAGAGCAGTGCTTCTCAAGCCAAGGGATGTGTTCTATGAGAGGTAGAAAATATTTTGATCAAATATGTTTGAAAAATCTGTAGAATTGACCACCAGAATACAATTGAATAAATTCCTTTAACTCTTCGTGTATTTTATTTAGATTATTCTGGAATTTTCTATACTTTAGCTGAAATGACGTATTCGCTACAATAGACGAGTTTGCTTCATTTACCCGTAACTTCTATGTATCCTATAAATTTGGATAATAGATTTTCATGATGCTTGATGCTAGATTGACATTCAATCCATCTTTAATTTATTTTTCATTTAAGATGATTAAATAATAATTAATTATTATACTTTTTTTAATAGAAGAAAATTAATTGAATTTCATGAATTTACCTGTTCATTATTAATCTTTTATGTACTCAAGGAATTAACTATATTTGTAGTTAGATATATAATTGTTATTCCATTATAAATAGACATATATGCAAGTGTACTTTTAACGTATGTAGATATTTATGTTCATGCATCCCTTTTTCTAAAACTTGTGTGTCAATACCCCATAATACCTTACCTTTTAAAATATTAAATATTAAATTTTAAAGCATGCAAATTTAGTCGAAATTTGAACGAAAATTTCATTTTTTTAAGCAATAAATATTTGTATGTAATTAAATGTATCATTCAAAAATAACACAAAAGCATTTTTAAGGGAGAGGCAAAAATAAGTCTTAATCAGTCTTACCATGCAGCTATAAAATATATCTATTAAAGAATATTCATATGCTCTATGTATATGAATTTTGTTACCATGATGCTTTCTTTTAAGGACTCAAATATAGATTTTATGATTGAATTGAGAAAATGATTCAAGCAGAATATTACTTTTTCAAATGTGCTCTATGAATATTTTGATTCTATGCTTTTTAATAATGGCTTTTGTTTCCATAGGTGCTTACTCCACAATGAGGGATTCAGAAAGTGTTTTGTTTTTTTAAATTAGATCCCTCATAGCATCTTTGGTAGAGTACAGGGACTTGACCGCCATTTTGAGACGTATGATACCATTCAATATTTAAAGCCAAATATTGTGATCTCATCGTTTTACAGCTTTTTCTTTACTAAAATAGCTATCAGTTATGTAGAAAATCAAAAATATAGGTGTCCTAGATGTGCTACTCCCTTTGATAAGATATAAGAATCCCAACAGATAAAATGGCCTCTCAATCTTTTTGAATACAATATATGTTTTTTCGTTGATCTCGTTGATCGCACGACGAACTTTTTGGGCTAAACAAAAACGCACTGTATTCTCCCTTCATCTGTTTTTCATCAGTTGGCTTTTCTGATTTAAAGCAGCTGACTCAACGTATTATGAACTCAAAGAGGGTAATAATGTTATCTATGATTTCGATACGCTATATAAAAAGTATATTAAATCAAGGATTGCGCGCCCTTTTTTTGAATTTTTGAATATTATACGAAAGGGATGCTACCATTTGTTTTTCCAAATTTGTCTTTTCCCTTTTGAAAGTTGAGGTTGCGAGTGTACAAAAAAGCTCGTCATGTAGTTTTCAGGTCCTATGATTAAGTAATTTCTTTCCCTTTATTGCTTCAAGTAAAACAACTTTGCTAATTGAATCAAAATATGTACAAAAAAGAGAAAAGCCAGAAAAGAAACTAGACTAATAAATTATGATCTATATATATATTTTAAGTGAAATAGTTTTAATTTGTTCATAAAAAGTAACAAAAAATGTATTCATTAAACACTTTCATTTAAAAAAAAAAAAGAAAAGTAATTCAAAACTCATAAATAAAGAAATGCAATTACTTTTCAACTTTATATCCAAATAGTTTCTTCCTTTTAATTATCTCATTTTATGGTCTGTATCAAATTGTTCTATTTTGAATATTAAATAATTTTATTAATAAGTGAATAAAAAAAAGTGCCTGATAGACTAGGATACATCACAGTCTTGACCATGTATAAATGATAGTATATAGCAATAAGGTGATATTTTGAGAAAGTTCAAGAAACAGAAAAAAAAAACCCAATTTTTTCGAGAAAGGTTCGTCCTTCTATGCAAAAAAATTCATTTTTTATACATATACGAAACAATACTCAAGATGTGAGAAAAGTCTTATTAATAATCTACCTAATATTTTGTTACAACTCTAATTAAAAATTCAAACCTTTTTGAACGGCTTAAGTAAAGTGCTATCCAGTTTCAAATTTACATATCATTTTGTAACTTTTGTGGCATATGTACTTACATATGTATATCTGAGGACCCAGGAGTGGCCCAAAGAAAGAAAAGATGGACGTGAAGTGTATTAGAGAGAGAGTGGGAAAAAAATGTACATATTTCCTATCTAAGGTACGAACAATTGGGGTTTCCCTGACATATAAAGAATCAATTTCAGTGATTAATATTTTTCAACAACATCAATATATGTATATGTGTAAAGTCAACAAGAAACGAAAGTTACTCTGAAATATTTATATCAAAAATGAGTGTAAACTGCTCTCAGTTCCTTGAAGGCATTCTCTTTCCTTTGTATGAATAGGTTATTTCGATTAATTAAATAATGACTCCAATACATAATTGACACTGTATTATAGGAAAAAAAAACCACTGGCCACAATCAATAATAAAAAGCATCTGGTATTTCTGACTATGTATTCATGGTGAGCATGATAGAGAATTAAGTTGATTCTTAATAGTTCTACAACAAATGAACAGATAGTGTTAGCCCACTGCAACTAAATATATATATATACCTTCTATTTATGTATAAAAGAGCATTTGAGCAGAGGTAATATTTTGATTATATTATGATTTATTATCTAATTTTAACTAAATTAACAATAATTCCAATACTATATAGAATTCCTTAATTTTTCTTTTATAAAGAATGAACATAATTTCATAAAAGAACAACTATACCAACTGATTTTCTTTCTATTATAAAACTGTTATTTTTTTTCCTACAAAATGTACATCCCTGAATGCTAGATTACAGTCAACATGTGGCGGCTATCATAGGCCATAAAATTTACAAAATATGTCATGATACCTGGTCCTTTTCATAATATGTACATTGACATAAAAAAAAACCCAAAAGGAAAGGCTACCTCTAATAATGTTTTATAATAATTCTACAACAATATTAAGCCCTTCAGGTCAGTGTACAATAGAATAACAACTCATAAGTCATAGGGAAAGAATGAAAGCAACTACAATTGAGGTGACTTTCGAAGTCGATCTAGGTACATAGGTTTTGAAACCAATTTTGATTGGTCTTGGCTATGTTTCTATCTAAACTCCTCGTAGTTTAATCCTACCTTTGCTCTCAAATTCTTTAAAGTCTTGGTCTTCCTGGCAAGACTCAGATCAAAGCCCCTATGATGATTAAAACTTTCCTTTAAAAAAAAAAAAAAAAAACAGGAGCAATTTCCTTGATCTCAATCCCTTAAAGTTTTGGTATCGTCTTGGTTTCTAACCCTCAAAATCTTGGTCGGTCTCAGCTCCACACGTCTCGAATAAGAATGGTGTTCTTTATAACACCATTTGAGCCATCAAATCTCAGAAAGGAGAGCAATTTTCTTTGCTCTCCGTTAAATACGACCTAAATAACTCTCTTAAAAGTCTCTTTGAAGTTTTATTTTATTTTTTGAATGAAAGAGTCAATTTTTGTTGATAATATGAAGCTTTCAGGCCAGTTGAGGAGATTTCATATTAGTGTCAGAATGTGAAACACATATATGTGTCTGTATATCCGTACATTTAAAAGACTGTAACTCTTTGATTGACTTAGGATCCTTATATCTATAACATTTTAAAATTGGCGGGGAATATTATCAAAGGAATTTCTGTGTAGGTAGCCATTTTTTTTTCTGTATAGGTCAAGACATGGAATGTAAGTTTGTAAGATATCTCAAAGATATCGTTTATGGTCAAAATACAGGAGGGGCTTTTAAAAAGGTGTGTTTGTGTATTTCATGTATTTTTTTTTTACGTTGAAATATTTGTATTTGATATTAAAAAGCCTTTCAGAGGCTTGGGTATTGGGAAAATACTTTAGATAAAATAGTTGTACCATTTAGATTTATTTTATACGTATAATATATTTTTATATTCTACAAAATTAATCAAAGGAAATAATAAGTAGGTGGAACTTCCATTAAGTACTATATATACATTTAAACTTTAAAACCCTTTGATAAACAAATACACACACACACACTGCTTTGTAAGTATTTTTCCTTTCTATGAAAAGAATAAAATTCTTTTCCAGTCCCAATTGATTGAGTTGTTTCTACTCTTCTTCTTCTTCTTCGTTCTTTTTTTGATGTGTTTACAATGCTTTTTCTTGTGAGTTTCTTTTCCTTTGAAAAATTAGAGAGATTCTATCACATCTTATTTCAACTCATCAATTTCATCCGTCTTGTTTTAACTACTTATATTATATATGTATGTATGTATATATTTTTATCTTCAACTACATAAATCTTGACATATTTATTTGCAATATTTCATATATATATATATATATGTATATATATTTGTACGTACTTTGGACATGGTTTTTTGAAGAAGAACAAACTTACCCATACTATATATATGTGTATGTGCAAATCTATCAAAATGACGTAGGGTGATTTATGATAGTCCGTATAGAATAGTGTTAATATTTAAGACAAATATATATATTTAGTAGTATCCCTTGGATAAAGTTATGAATCGAAAGATTTATACATCTTATATATATACAAATAACAAAGTGTTTTTCTAAAATACTTAGAAATTCAGATTATTTGTTAAACATAGTTCCAGTTCTACTGACCATGGATAGCTTTACCACTGGTCAAGAGTCAAAAATCCTAAGGGGTATAAGGATAATAAAAGCTATTTAGTTCTGCACGTGGATTTCAAATCTGTAACCTTTTTTTTTTTTTGAGAGAGTCCGACGGTTGTTGAGAAATCGGACCCTAATTTTTGAGCTAATTTGGCCCATTTTCCAACTTCAACTTCAATATAAGCCTAGAAGGAATCTCATTTTGTGTATTAATAAGGAATGCATTAAAGAGCTAAGACCACCAGCTTGCAAACGAGATGTCAAGCACCCAATAAGACACCAGCTGAAATCCTTTTGTGCGCTACTACTTAAGTAAATCTACCGTGAATCATTGATTTCTAGCGAATTTTTGCTCGAAATTGAATGAAAACTTACACATTTAGATGAACGGTTTCTTCTTTATTAAGGATTCCTATCGGGCGTCGCTTGACATCTTGTATGAAAGCCGGCGTTCTCAGGTCTTTAATGCATTCCTAGTTATAAAGGATTTGGCGGACTTTTGACATAAGGGGACTCCCGTCCCCTAAGCTTCCAGGAGTCCCCTTATGTCAAAAAAAAGCCTGAAAATGGAATTTGCATTAAATACACTTGCGGATCAACATTTTTTTATTGCACAAAATGAGGTTTCTTCTAGGCTTAAATTGAAATTGAAGTTGGAAAATGGGCCAGAAAAAGCTGAGAAAGTAGTGTCCGAATTCTCGAAAACCCTCGGACTCTCAAATAAAAAATTATTACAGATTTGAAATAAGTGTGCAGAACTAAATAGCTTTTATTAAACTTATATCCCTTAGGATTTTTGACATTTCAAATTTGCTGACTTGTGTAATTAGGTGTAAGGGAAAGAGTCATTCCTAATGCATCTAAATAAATAACGTAATCATGAGGGACAATATATCAAATGATGATGTTCCCTTATGAATTTATCAACTAATAATAATTTATATAGTTTATGACCATTATGTTAATCATCATTAAATTTTATTACCTCAGGGGAGTGGAAGCATGAAGAGAAAGGAAAGGTCTCACCACTTTCAAAGTTATAAACCTTCCTATCCTCCAATAGTTAAAAGAAAAACAAACAAAAAACAAAACAAAAAAACAATTATAATCATAATTGTTAATATGTTTTTTTATACATTACATTGTCTTCTGTCTTTATGTTTTTAGCTTCAATACTATAGTAATTCAAGCTTGAGTTAATCATTATGAAATGTATTATTACCTCTACTCGTAGTGCTAAAAAGTTTCCATTCCAGGGATTTACATACATATATGTACATGTCATGCAGAAAAACCTTGCCAAAGGTGTGGAATCATATAACTGTAAGAAGTGACAAGCAATACAAGGTCAGGATCTATGTTACTGGAGATCAAGACGTTCGTTAATCCGGCCAGCACACACTCATATTGGACGACCGGAGGCCCCTGAAGGTATGCCAATCTATCAAACATCTTGCTATTGATAGTATGACCTATCTTCAGGGGCCTCCGGTCTCATTGATCATATATAGAAGACAAAGGGAAAAAAAAAAGTTGCAATAATGATTATAATTACATTAGTTTGAGTAACTATTGCATGGAAGAATAAGGTCACTTTATAAAACTACATGGGGGGTAATTATCCTAGGGATGTGGGGTGAATGTTCGATTGCCCTGATACCATAAAAATATGTTCTACATGTATATATATATATATATATATACATAAACAACAAAAATTGATATGGTAACCCTGACGATTTGATGCATGTTTGGTACTATATCAGGTTAGGTGCCATGGAATTTAACTATACTATCTACAACTCTTTTCCTCTTACAGGGAAAGGCATAAACGTTTTTTTAAGAGGAGATGAAAAATTTGGAATTTTGGTTGTAGTTCCATTTCATATCCAATATCGACTATCAAGGATTCAATGTTTACTCGATTAGACATTTTATAAATTAATCAATTATTATTTGTAGAGGGTATATTACTGTTTTACGAGAGAGCTTTCTATTTAGAAAAATCAACGAAAATCCAAAAATTTATTTTAAAGTACTACCACTTTATACTGGAACTTTGAACAGATGGAGGGTAACGGTTTTTATGGCACAGAAAATATATTTCAGGGTATTCTTACTAATTCCAAACCACTTTTATTTCATAATCTGTCACATCATACAATGTAATATAAAATACACAAAAATATACAGATAAAATTAAAAAAAATAAAAACCCCTCTGAACAGTTGTGTAAAAGCAAAATATAAATGAACATTGTAGTTCAAATTTACTGTTCAAAAGAAATGACCAATTATAAAATCACGGGACAATTTATTTATTCTTTAAAAAACGATGATATCTTCTTATAATCATCTGTGCTGATTTTAGGAAGTGCATTGAGCTAAATGATACGAATCGCATCACATCTCCAGCCAATTTCTAAGGTATCTGATGCAGCATTTGGGATTTTGATTTGCAATGCTAATTAGCGGGCTTCAATGATTATTGCCCTTAGGTCCTACCCACCAACGTATGAGTTTGTCGTATTTTTTTATTTTTTTTGCAATTAAAACTAGTGTCTCCAAGATATTAACACTGAAGTTTTCTTCGACCTACAGACATGGTTCCAACCTATGTCTTCCCGATTTATTTTATCATAAATTATTTTTGGAGTTTATAAACGTAAATATAATGGCCCCCTAGTCACCAAGCTATAGACTCAGCACTTTTAAATATAAAAGCTTTAATTGCAAAATCAAAAAATACTATTCAAATTGTCAACGCGAGTAAACACTTTAAATGAACAGTGCTATCAATAATTATCTTTGAACATACATAAATCAAAGTCCTTCATGGAAAGTTTAAGTTCTCTAGAAATAACCATTTTGAAATTTTATCAAAAAAAAAAAAAAAAAAAAAAGGAGTGAGGAATGAACTAACATTCTTGTCTTACATAGAGAAACAGAAGATTAAAAAACTAAAATGCATTGAGATAACTTATTTCCTTCGACAATCAATATTTTCTAAGCTTAATCAAAATAAAAAAATGATGGCTAACTAAGTAAAACTAATAATTTGCATTAAATACTATGCAACCATGTTGCACTATGAAATTATTTGATTTGTTTCAAGTCAACAAGAAATTAAGTTTATCTGAAATATTTACTAAAAATGAGTTGAAACTGCACTCATATTCTTGAAGGCATTCTCTTTTCTCGTTTGTATTAATAGGTTATATACATTAATAAAATAATGACTCCAATAATTGACACTGTAATATACAAGCCCTGTTTGTTTACATTTTATTTGCTTTATTAACCTTAATGCATCTATTCCTTTATGCGAGATCTTGGCTATCAGGTAGATGTTCTCCCCTCAGTAATAAATAAAAAATGATGACAGCTTTGGAAAACAAAAGTACTGTTTGAAGAGCCAACTCCACAAAATCTCAAACGCGGCATTTTGCATATTATTTACATTCCTAATAATTAATGAAAATCCATGTCAAAAACAATTCCTTCATTTTCATCAAAAATTAGTAGTTGAAAAATAATTATTTCGGAACATATTTATTTTGTAACGCGCAACCTTGATATTGTAATTAAAGATTTGATCCTTTAAATCCCTTTTTCTATTCTTAAATTTACATAATATATATTGTGTATATATATGATGTAATATACAATTTTTACACTTTAAACTTATTGAATAATAATAAAATTGAATAAAAGTCGCAAATAACCAACTAATGTGGTGTAGCGTATATTCATGTCATCACCAAACCTCTTTTGAGCCCCACTAATTTTATCTTTAAAGTTATACTATTTGAATTGTAGTTATATTCATGGGTTATTCAGAGGAATACGGCCCTTCAAAAATGCTATTCAATATAGATTTTTTTTTCTCTTTTATTTATAAACAAGAAAAAAGTAATTTTTCTCTTCCTTTTCTCTCCTTCAAAGAGAGGTTTCGAGGTACTATATATTTACAACAGTTTAATTAATTGAGAATAGTCACAACGAGCTTTTTGGGATGAACAAAAACACATTTTATTCTCCCTTCAGCTGATTTTCATCATTTGACTCTTTTGATTTAAAGCAGCTGACTCACCGTGTTATGAGCTCAAAAAGGGTATTATTAGTATTATTTATGATTTTGATATATAAAAAATATATTAAATTACGCGCCCTTTTTTTGAATTTTTGATATACAAGTATTAACGACTGATTTGTATATTATTGATAGAATTTATCAATGTATAGTGTATCTAAATAATATTAAAAAGTTGGCAACAAGTAAGTTACAGAAGGGTAGCAGCTACCAGTTGTTGTTTTTCCAAATTTTTCCTTTCCCTTTTGTGAGTCGAGATTGCGAGTGGACAAAAAAGCTCGACGTGAGTAAATAGCAAACACAAAATAAAAGATATGAATTGAACAATTTTTGTGACTCAAAATTATGGGGGTTTTTTTTAGCGGATTTGAACTTCCTGAATAATATATTAGCTGTATTCCATGTATGGACTCTGATTTACATTTCGGATGAAGAATAAATCACTCCTTTCCTATGCCTTTAAACCCCAAATCATACGGGGACAAATGACAAATCCATGGTTTACCTAACAACATTTTTTCCTAGAAAAAGCTTGGATTGAATTTTGGCAGTCTCTCAGAATGTATCAAGGGATTTGATACTCTGTCACTTCATGATAAATCCCTTGTCTTACCGAGAGATCAATAGATGCTCTCATAGAATAAGACTCCATTGTTTTGCATGTTTGTTTTCATTAAAATGACTCCGAGATTAAATGACTATTTTAATCATAAAATATCATATCAATGCATGAAATATGATTCATTTCCTTTAATAAATTTATCATGAAGAGATTTTGAGACTCTGTATGTACCTCTTAGCTATTGTCATTTGAACGAACATATATGTATATTTTTTGATCCATATATGTACATTGACAAGAAATATATTTTCTTTTCAAATACGAATTTTAAAATCAAAGTATTTGTATTTGACAAGAAAAGTCAACATTTAAATATTTGGATACTCATTCAATTATATTTATTAATTTAGATCATTACCTATATTGTTGTAATTAAATTATATTGTATAACACATAAGTGCTTTTAAATATGATTCAGCAATTATCTGCATTATCCAATGTTTTTGCGTTTAATTTTAATAATTCTTCGCATGACATAATTGTTGTAATTGCAGGCTCAATGATTTTGTACGACTGCCAACTCTGAAATTCTATCCAAGACTTTATATAAATCTCAAATACAAAATCATTTAAAAGTCACTTTTTTGTATATTTTGTCCCGTGCAAGCAAAACATAAATACATAATAGTAATGATGCAATTATCTTTCTGACTTCTTCGAACTAACAATTTGATCCTCCTCTAAATTAATAATTCCTGAATCTGTACAATGGGTACTTTTTGGGAGTATGAGACTTTATGAAAGTTTACGAAGATCCATATTAACTGCCTACTGGATATGAGGTATATAAAGACAAGAATTCAACAGAAATCACATTCTGTCAAATATGTATTAATGGTTAAAAATATACTTGAATTAAATGAAATTTTATTTTACAAATTTATTTGAATGTTATTTTGTTGGATGTTCGGCGTTTCGAAATTCACTCCATTCTGGCCTCTATATTTCTTGTTTACTGCATGTTATTACTTCATTTTAAAATCAATAACATACTTAAATGAGAGTAACACGACGAGCTTTTTGGGATAAACAAAAACACACCGTATTCTCCCTTCAGCTGATGTTCATCATTTAAAGCAGCTGACTCTACGTGTTATGAACTCAAAAAGAGTATTATTATTATTTATGATTTTGATAGATATATAAAAATATATTAAATCAAGGATTGCGCGCCCTTTTTTTAAATTATTGAATAATAAACGAATATTCAGATTGATTTGTATATTAATAGAATTTATAAATGTATAGCATATCTAAATAATAACTCTGCCCAATATTAAAAAGTTGGCAACAAGGAAATTACAGAAGGGAAGCTACCAGTTGTTTTTTCAAATTTTTCCTTTCCCTTTTGTGTGTCGAGGTTGCGAGTGGACAAAAAAGCTCGACGTGTAAACCTCATAAATAACATCCATTCATATTTTTTTTCATTCAGTAGCTTTTCGTAGAACTATAAAGGTTTTTATAAATTCGTAATAGAAATACATAGTATTGTGAGGAAATTATTTCCTACAATAATACATTAAAGAACCCCTGGGCTCTGCAGAGCCTAACTTGAGAGCCAGTCCTCTTGGAAACACTTATCTCTTACGAAACAAAGGATAGTTCTAATACTGATAGTAACATGAATTAATATGTTCATGCACAGTGGTATCTTAACGTACGAGATTAATGCATTTTGTGACTGGGCTTGCAGCTTAATATTCTCGTATATCAATTCAATTTTTCCCATTTATATCAAAGTAGTAAATTAATCCGCTCCAGCTACTCAAATTATGTTTTCTTTGTTGCGTATTTTCAAAATAGAAAATCCTTCTTAAACAACGTAGACTATGCATATTAATAAATTAAATAAATAAACTTATATAATATGTACAATAAATTTAAAGAAATAAACTGGTTTTATTCCTGGATTGTAGTTTAAGGCAAAAAAACAAAACGAAAAAAAAAACCTCACAACATAATTAGGGTTGAAGGTATGTTAAAATTACACTGTCTTGTGTTGAAATGAGAGTAATATACATAAATATCAAACTTTATTCACTTTTGTATACATACTCAAATTTGAAGTATCGCAAATGATTCAACAACAGCTATCAAAATCTTAGTAACTACACGGTATTGTATACGTATGTACACACTAGACTTGAATCGTATTATCATTAATGTTTTATAATATCGTCTAAGTAAAACAAAATATTTGCTTTATTAAGTATGTATATATATTCTCTTTTGTAAATCAAATTAGACTACTCTAATTCAAATGCACTCGGCATATTTCATATATGAAATAATTGAATGAACAACTTTCTTAAGGGATGCGTACCGTTTTAGAAAGTGGGATGGCCAGTAACTGGAAAGAAACGTATACCCATGTGTACCCATGGGTATGAATAAACATTTTTGAATGTAAAATACTATCAACTTATATTAACTGATATTAAATGTCTTGTGTGTATTTTAAGTGCTCTGTGGCTCTTGATTCTAAATACCCCCTTGTCAAAATTAAAATAAGTACTAATTGAGAAGCGTGACTTAGTGAGTAAGCTCTATCCAATTTACTCGACGAATTAACCTAGATTTAAAAAAATAATTATTCTATTACTTAGTTTATCATTGAGAAAATAGTAAAATCAAAACCCCGAGTCCTGCTTCCTTCTACTTCATTTAATATAGGTATAAAAAGGGTTTTTTCTATCTATAGGGATGACACATTTTTATTTCCTTAGGGATGGCGAACTACGTCAGATTTTAATTTGCTTTGCCAACATTGATACTCACAAATACCTTACAAATCATCATCATCATCATGGAGCACTTCAACCTTGAGCTGCCTTTGCAAATTATCCGAATTTATTACTACAATTCACGTTCGGTCGTGGTAACTTTAAGAGGAAAAATCATCTTCAGCGAAGAAGCTCATTTATGGCCCAATGGGTTTGTTAATAAGCAAAATATGCGTTATTGGTACGGGAAAAACACACACGTGCTTTATGAGACACCATTGCATCCCGAAAAACTTACAGTCTACGAGTGAATTTCATCCTGGTAGTGTTATTTGACCATACTTTTTGTTAATAATAATAATTATAATTGCCACATTACTGTGAATGGAAATTGATATCGAGCCATGAACACGGATTATTTTTGGCCTCAATTGGATGGTATGGACTTAAATGACACGTGGTTTCAATAGAACGGGTGCATCTTGTCACAAAACAAACAATACAATCGATGTATTGAAGAGCAAATTTGGTGAACGTGTATTTTCCAAAAATGGACCAGTCAATTGTCCGCCTCGCTCATGCAATTTGACGCCGTTGGACCATTTTCTATCGGGACACGTAAATTAGTTGGTCTACACCAGGGGTATTAAACTCATTTTACATTGCGGGCAACATACGATCCTCAGGTAGACGTATTGGGCCGGACCATTAAAATTATAGCATACTTAGCTATAAATAACTAAAATACCATGTCTTCCCTTTGTTTTGATTTAAAGAAGAACAAGGAAATTGTTAAATTTAATTAAAAATGTATTGAACAACACTTTTACAAAACATTTTACAAAATTGAACAAACTTACAGTAAATAGAGAAAATCGAAAATTATAATAATGAACTTTACATGAGATTACATGAGACTTATAAAGAAGGACCAAGATGCACTCCTAGCGGATAATTCATGAATTACATTTAATTTCAAAAATGTAATCCATGTCTTTTATGTATGTATTTTCTGTATTTTCAATTTATCCTGCGGGCCTGATTAAACCTCCTTTCGGGCCGTATGTTTGACACCCCTGATCTACACCAATAAGCCAGCAACACTAAAGGAGCTCAAAGCAAATATTTAATACAAAATTCCTGCAATTTTGGTCAATTTATGCGAAAAAGTGGTAGAAAACTGGGTTCTACGATAGGACTTCTATGCCCGTGGTGTTCATGGAAACGAAATTGAATTCCATACTTAATTGTAAAAAAAACCTTTATATACAAGATAGCTAAATAATCGTTGATTGTAGTAATTTAACAACTATGAATTGTCTACTTAAATGATTTATTCTATGATTCTGCAGTTGAGTAAACAGGGCAAAAGGTTTTGAAGAAGATACACTTCTTTTTTTCTAATACGGGAACAGGATATGTGATAGCTTTTCAATATGATGTTTAACCTTTGTTCGAGGATATTAATTTACAAGATAAAAAGTAGTCAAGTTTTTGAAGTATCTATGTCGTCACGATTGACTTCTTGCCTTTCCAAACGATTGCCTTCGTTCCTTAAATATGTAGCTATACATAATGTAATTTAATTTATTTATTCTGTATATTTGATTGCTACTCTTCATAACTAGGAATGTAAATAATATGCAAAATGCCGCGTGAGAGATTTTGTGGAGTTGGCTCTTCGAGCAGTACTTTTTGTTTTCCAAAACTGTTATCATTTTTCCTTTAGTACTGAGGGGAGAACATCTAACTAAGTGTAAAGATCTTTGCATGAAGGAGTACATGCATTAAGGTTAATAAAGCAAATAAAATGTCCAACAAAAAGGGCTCAAGTCCTCGTATAATTATTATTAGTTAAAAATATATAATTTCCTGACATTAATTTTAGTTAATTTTCTGCCTCTCATCTATGGTATACATAATGTTATTATTGATTTCTTTATTTGTATATGTATATAAAGGAGAATAGCAGCTTGTAGCTCAGTAAAAAGTCGTGACAGCTCAAGCTGCTTCCCTCTCAACATTCATCAAATTGTCAGAGGCCAGGTTGATTTTCTCTTTCTTTTAATTTTACACACCCCATTTGCATATTATTTACATTCCTATTCATAATTGAGTTACGAAGATTTTTCAAGCATAAATCAATTCAAATACTTAATTATTTTTCGTTAATCCCTACATTATATTTAAGTATTCATAAATATTAGATCAAAACAAAAACATGTCATAAATATCTGCAAATCAAATGGTTTAAAATCTTCGTAAATCTAGAAGTAAGAAAATGAAGGACACGAAGGACAAGGAATATAAGTGGAGTCTGACTAAAAAGAAACCAAAGCTTTTTTTCAAAGAGGGCAAGAGTTCCAAATCAATTCAATTTCCGCATCAAACTGTTTTACCACGGACAAAGGATGCATGTGCAAGTATATCCTCTGGCTATGGAAAATGTCCACACATTTTTAAGAGTGATAGTGAGAATTCGGATCAAGTTTCCTACCAACAATTGACCCTTGCGACGTTCAACTTGGCTGATAGTGAGTTGGGATTTTACTTTCGTCTTTCTATATTTAGAATTCAGTTCGAATGTAATCATAGATAATACTAATTAATGAGTATGTGTGATACCTGAGAAATAACCCCGAAGGGTCTCTTATATATGTATCACCTAGGAGGCTCTGTGGTGGGTGAAGGACCATAATAAAGAGAGAGAAACTGAGTTAATTTTGAAAAAGGTCTCTAGGTTTTGAGATCTCTTCATACACTAAAAAGGTTCAAAATGAGTACACACTCAACTATGATCAGACCAGATTTTAACATGCTGACCGACAACAAAAAAAACATTTAAAATTGAGATACTCAAAAAACGATTTTTACGATTAGTTTTGATTCAATTTAATATATTTTTTGTACCTTCCCGACTTGTAGATATAGCCTTTTTCTTTAATTTGTGAAAGACTATAAGAGTCTATATATATTCTACATACATATATATATATATATATATATATATATAAGCTTTTTTATAGCTCATTAGGGTTTGTTTCACTAAATATGTCAAGATATTGACAGCATTTACGCAAAGAACTACATATTTTAAACTTGATTGATTTGGCTCGTTTATTCTTTATTTAACTCAACTCTACGCTCGTTGGGGCGTTCTAAGTGGCTTAAATTATTTTAAATTTAGAGGTTTATAGGTTATCTACAGTTGTATTATTTTATCTTAGAGGTTCAATCAGTTTTGACGCTTGAAATTTGTCTGGATTTTCACGAACAAGTTCGTCTTGAAGTACTATCATGCATATATGTATAATACATTTTTTAAATAATAACTTCCATTGAGATCCTGCTTTTAAACACGGAATATAACTGATAAATGAGGAAACGCTTCAAAGCCCACAAAAATCTAATCTGAAAAGTATCTCTATTTATAAGTTCTATTTATGAATATTTGCACTGCAATTTATAATATCTGCAGCAGTATCACTTTAACATATAATATACGCATAAATCACCGGCGTATTCCCTTATTTTTTGATTTCATTCTCTATAAGTTAGTATTGTGTGCATCTATGCAATCATTCATAGGTCGAGTTAGTCACCCAAACAAATACGTAATCAATTATTTTATTTTTATTCATTTCGCCTCATGAAAGAAAATTTTGCGATTTCCTTTCACTGAGCTCATTATTATTCTTAGATAGATTCCTTTGTTAGTATGTCTATTGAATTCATTACTATTATCTCTTGGCCTCCGAGAAAGACATCTCTTTTATTCAAAAATAAAACAAAACAAATATTTAATTAATGACATTTATTTGAGTAAATAAAAAGTATTGCGTCAAGTCAAGGGAGAGAGATAAAACGGGAAACTGTACCTACGGTTGCTCCTTCCTCTAAGTGCGAATCCATTTACGTTTTAAACTCTGTGTTATGCACGTACTAGCTATGTGTTTAAATGCTGATTCGGCAGTCATAAGGTGGATTTGAATTTTTCGCCCATTTTCCCTCCATACAAAGGAACAAATAACCTACCCAGGGGATTTACATTCTCGCTATCTTATTGTGCCTTTAAGTAAAGATATTTAGCAAAAAGTTGTTAAAAACAGGGATTTCATAGCTTTGGGACTAACTTAACAATTATTATAAAATGGTTCAGAAGTAACAAATAAGGCTCGATAGAGTATGTAGATGTATGAATTGGTAAAGGGAATAATGTACTAATTTCACGACATAAAATAAATATTCAAACATTGTTGCTAAAGCACATTGTATTTCTTTGTATGTTCATGGAAGTAAGGAGAAGGTTGTAGAAGTCAGCAGATTCTTATTCAACTTTCTTTTTTGCTATACAAAAAGGATGAGCCCTTTCATATCACGTGAATGGAGCAATTAATAAAATAAAGATCCCCTCAAAAATGACAAACCCTATTTATGTAGTACAAATTATATAGTGGATACATTGGGAACCATAGACAAATCCCCAATACGGATTGATTATAATCATTATGTACATTGAGTAAACTTTACTTATAATAATGTGATAAAAATATGTAATTAAATAGTATACATATATGTATACTATAAGTTTTTACATTTCTTCAAGTACAGAGGACTAAAGAAGGTTTCCATGCCTCTAGCTGCCTTATTGCCGATTTGCTCTTTTCCTTTTCTTTTTCTCTTGACTTCGGGAGCGCATGTAAAATCATCATCATCTCTCTAGCTACTATATAGACTAGTGTAATCCTTCAGTATACATTCTTAGTAAATCGCTTGACGTCATATTTTCGTGATTAACCAAGGTAGGGATTCACACTGCCTAAGAATACCTAATTCCACAGACAACTTCGTCTCTTCCGCTTGTGTCTGGCAAAGTTTAAATTAAAAAAATCAAAGTGGGAAAATTTCTAAAGGTTCCTTTTTTAAAAAAATGGATTTGCTTTGAGTTAAAAAGAGTTCATGACGTCAGGAATGTCCTCGGAGGAGAGCGAGGTTATCATAGTCAATGCTACGACTGAGACGTGTGTTGAAAATAATGTAAAAAAGAAAGCCAGCAGGAATCAACATCGGTATTCATGTAGAGACTCAATGGAAGATCAACTCGAAAGTGAATCCTTACTTGTAAACAAACAGCAATCACAGTGCATACCCATGTCTCCTGTATCCTCTTCCTACATCAATTCACCTCTTGAGTCAGGTATTAAAAAGTTTCCTCGGGTCTGTAACTCAGGAAGGAGAATATTATTTAGCCTGTTTCTCTCTCTCTCTCTCTCTCTCTGTATGTGTTTATTATTATAATTATTATTCAAGGCCATTTTGCAAATATTCAAACACTCAAGGTCATCCTACGTTGGTCGATAATAATAATAATAATAACTAATTCGCGCATGACTTATTATTTTTTAAGTACTATACTATATACATTGAAGTACATAAATTTACAAGTAAAATGTTATGCTTGTATATAATATGTACACTCATTTGATCCATTTATTTGCTTTTAAACTACACTCACAACTCTCTAAATATGCATATTATGAGTCTATAATGTTTGTTTAAATATTAAAATTCCATAAAAGAAATTGCTTCATTCATGATTTGGTCCAGAACCCCACTTTACCTCTGTTTTTTTTTTATAGTAAACAAAACTAGTTTTTACTATGATGAACTACGCGTACTTTTATATTAATATAATATGTACGTTTTAATATCTCTCATATATATACATATATGTATAGTGAAATAATTATACCCTCATTATGTCATACATTTATGTATCAAAAATATACATATTAGTCGTTCATTTATCATTCTCAGAGTTAAGAGAACAAATAGGAGATAATAGGTGCTTCATAAACAAAATGAGCTTCAATTCATAGTTTAGCATATCTCTGTGTACATTCATTCATTGCTTCAAACAAGTTGTTTGTGTGACACATAAATTGCAATAATATGCATATATATATATATATATAACATACAAATAGTCAAAATAACACCTGCATCCGTTTTAAAATGTGGTTATGTATTGCAGTAGCGAAAATTGCTCATTTATTCAGTTTGACCTAACTTTGATTCATTCCTCTTTTGAATTTGGTTTCTAAGTATATACATATTAATTATATTAAAGTCATGAATTCAATTCTTTTTTAAAAAATAAGCCGTTGGCAATTAAGTTTTTATGGTATTTGTCAAATAAAGTTTGATTATCCACATTGATCATCCAGGATTAGAAGGAAAAAAAAAACAATCGCAGAATAGAAGGTTCATCTTTTACAACGACTTGTCTCCAAGTCTCTCGTCGATAATAATAATAATAATAATCAATTAATCAAAATAAATATTGTCTTAATATTCATTGTTTGAAGGTATAATATCATGTATGTTTAATGTGCATACATAGATATGTATCAAGTTCGTTTTAGGTGCATAACAATAGAAGTATTATTCACTCCTCTTATCACGTTCAAATGAGTCCCTTAATGTGTATACATTTATGTAATTAGTGATGTTTAATTGCGTACCTTTGAAAAGGAGTGTGTTATTAACTATCATTATCATTGACTGATTGATTAGATATGTATATAAATATTCTGACGAGATTGTACATAATTGAGAGAGGTCAGAGTGAATCCATGGATCTGCTATACATATTATGAATAATAAGCTAATAGCGAATTTCAGTACATATAATGATAATAATAAGTATCAATCTACTACCTATTCTCTTCCTTCCCTCCTTCCCAATTCCCATGGTTCAGGACCTTCGTCATTAGAGTCTCTGTTTTGTTTTTTTACCTTCTGTGCAAAAAAAAAAAAGACAATTGCTCAAAGCGTGGGGAAAAAAATGATGCATTGTTAACAATTCATGAGAAAAATTAGCATTTCCGTCGTTTGATGTAGTATATATTACATGTATTAATTTTATTATATCTTACTTGGAGATTTCCATTGAATATGTGTTTCCTGTTACCCAAACAGTTATTCAAAGGATATACATTTTTAAAGAGTAAAAAGCAAATCCTTCTATGTGAATTGTTCTTTAAGACTCTTTTTTATAAATCCAGGAGTGTGTACATGTGCATATTATTTGAAAGAATACAAATAATGGATGGAAGGGACCGGTTAGCAATCTTTCTTTTTTTAGATCTCAAAATACTGAACCTTTTTGATGATCCTTTTATTATTTTTTTTTCTCAAAGGAATATGACGTGTCGTGGTTTTTGAATATAAAAACGAAACAATATTTTGTCGTATAATATGAATTAATTAAGGTTTAACATCCAAATAAAAATCAATTGATAATAATTATAATTGATTATTACATTTTCTTGGACATTTTATAATGTAAATTAAAATTATTTCAATTGAATAGACTCACGGAACTTTTTTAGTTTTGTAATCACACAACCTTTTAACTTTTTTCTTTTCATTGATAATATTACATTATAATTTTTCAATTAATGGAGTGTAATATTTCTTTTGCAGACGCTTCATCTAGTCAAAAATTACTCCGTAATCCTTCTTCAAACACTTTCTCGTTAAATGATTCATCTGAGCTTCAAAGCATTCAGCCTGCAAATTCACGTGAGTAATTAAAGTCTAATATTTTATTCATATATTCCATGGAAATGAGGATTTAGTAGGGTCGGAACACTTCGATTTTGAATAGAAATTTTTTGAGGATCTAGGAAATTAATTATATATTTATGCCAATTTAATAAATACATGATATATGTATATCCATCACTTTGCTTCCTAGGAGTTAACCCACCAAATAAATTGTCCGTATCACAATCAACTACCTCTATTTCCTCAAAAATTCGAATATGCTCTCCGCAATTTTGCTGCGGAACAAATCCCAAGAAAATATCAATGGTGGTTTTTATCATCTTGCTATTATGGTCCATAGTTATATTTTGTCTGAATATGCAAAAACAAGTGAGTCGAGTACTAATTATCTATTTTTGCTTTGTAACCATTTACATTACATATTCATTCAGCTGGCACTCCATAGAGGAAAGATGGAAATCCTTCAAGAAGAGATATCAAAACTTGATCTAAGAAATTCAGAACTAAAAAAAGAAAATGGATTGATCAATGTCTTTTTACAGAAGATTGCAACTTCGTTGCTCACCTCCAAAAAGAATAAAACACTCTATTCTCAAGGTATGTACGAGTCCATAAATAATAGGAAATTTATTCCTGAATGGATACAATCAAATTATATTCATAATTATTGGCAAAGTGAGTGAGTCATAATGTAGAGGGGACTCCTTCCTACTTGCTCATCATCAAATGACTCAGAACAACTCCCACCCACGTCTTCATATATGTATGTAATTGATTATCCATTTTGGATTTTTGTGTACATATATTAACAATTTAGTACATGTATATCATGTATAAATAGGTATATAATTCAAACTGGTTTTTTAACCCAGTACATGGATAGACTTCATCCTTGTTTGTCCTTATATGTAAATACAGGGAGTTTGGAAAGTCATGTTACGAACATATATATATATTTTAATATATGTATATAATTTCTTTATTTGTCTATGAAAGTAGAAATATATATTTTTTATTGAGAATTATAGAATATGTAGATCATAAATGTATGCTGTGTAATTTCAATGCATCAACTTTCATTCAAAATGGAATTTGTCACGGCTTTCAAGTATTTCTTATAAGATTCTACGGATTGTACACGAACATTCATTATGAATAATGGAGATGGCGGGATTACCCTCTCCTTCAATAGAAAAAAATGTAAATACATATGCATACCCACCACGGGTCTTGACCCCCAACATTACTCCTAAATCTCCTCCATTCCTTTTACCTTGATCAATATATATATTTAAAGTGCAACATAATTATATCTTTATATTCATTTCATTTTCGTTGCGTTATTAATATTTTTACGAACTTTGAATGCATTATTTCTTTTTGTAAAATCAGAAGGCAAAAATACTGCTGAAGTTAGCGTCTTCAATGTGCAATGTTTATATATATATATATATAACATATGAGCTTTCCAATTCCTTGTACATACTATGTACATTTAAGAATAATAATATTTAATTTCCCTATGGAAGTTTAAAATCATAAAGTAGGAGGTGTGAAGAAGCTGCTTTTGGCATTAATTATGACAAGTGTTAAGACTAAGGATGTCATAAATGAATTTCACTTTTTTTTTTCAATGTACATACAAGTATATACATGCGTATGATGTGAAAAATTATTATTATTATTATTTATAATCACTATTATTAGAATGCCTTTTCATGGGAATGTTATGGAAGTGCCTTGTCTTTAACTTGCTTTTTGTGAAAGGGAGAGGAAAAAAAAAGAAGAAACCCATCAGAAGAGTGAGAACAGAGGCACTTTTAATGCATTATCCATATTTATTTTGTTAAATGATGTTTTTTTCTTCACTTGTTTTTTAGGGGGAGAGAATCAGTTTTTGAATATATATAAAAAAATAAAAAAATGAAAAATGGATGTAATTATGGAAAATCAAAGTCACGATTTTTTATGAGTTTTTATTTTCTCTTTTATTGTTATTATTTCTACTTACCCAAAAATTACATCTCATATACTAAATGTTTTGTTGATTATTATTGTTATTACTACTACTACTACTACTACTCTAGCTATTATGTACATCCATCCATCCATGCCTCACAACCATTCATGCATATATTATTATTACTCTGACACTTACATACATTGTTATAATGCAATTATGTTTATTCAATTATTATTATTTATTTTCCTTATTACAGGATCTACTGCCAAACCCAATAAAAAGACGAAGAAGAAGGAAACTCCAAAAAATGAAAGTAAGTTATCAATGTGCATACCTATTGGTTGTTCCTATACAGTCATGATGATTTTCGAGCTCCTGCATTTTCAATTGCACTAAGAAGAGAAAGAGAGCCAAAGGACTTACCAAAGACTCCTCGAAGCCTTTGTTAATTAAATGCATAGTTATATATATATATATATATATATATATATATATATATATATATATATATATATATATATATATATATATATATATATATATATATATATATGTATATTACTAAGTTACATTAGTCGTAATAGTAAAAGTGATTCTATGTAGTATAACTACATAGAGTCCACGGAAAGGTCAACAAATTAACTAACCTGTTTGTTCATGCACTACTTGTAAACAAATGCTACTTTATTTAGATACTATCTCTTAAAATATGGTCTGGATCTTTGAACTCCCCTTTTGAAAATAATAATAATAATAATTAAATTGCAATAGAGTCAAACTTTGCATGGTTTTAGAAAATGTATGTGGATACCTACATATTGTAGGTAGATGATGTTCCGATCTATGTATTTATTCTCTATAATATTATTATTATTATTATTATTTGAATGGCTCTCGTTTATTGGATGGTGTAGGATTGCTAAATGTTATGGAAATTTCTCATAGCATATTCATCAAACATTTCATAATTGATGTAAACAATTTTTTTTTAGAATTGATGAATCTGATATAAAAAAAGAAAAGAAATAACGAATGAGAAGTGTTATTATTACTCATTTATCTACTAATTTTAAGAGTATAGGATCGGAATACTTTATGATTAGGAGGAGGAGGAGGAGAAACTGCTTCTGTTTACTCTAATATGTATCTAAATGTTTCCATTATTTATTTTTTTCAGTCTGCACGGCAAATGGGCTCAAATGCATCTTCCCATTTATATACAAGAATGTGGTCCACCGTTCCTGTGTCAAAGAATGGTCCTATCCTCGCCCATGGTGTGCTACTAAAGTGGATCATGATGGAATGTACATCTCTGGGGACAGATCTAGTTGGAGTGATTGTCTCGAGTCATGTTAAATTCCTTTACATAATGGTAATCAAAATGGCAGCGGTTCTCCTCCTATATTTACTCAACTTTGTAATCGGAAAAGTTCGTTTGAATAGATTGAAATACATAGTTAATAAATTTGTTCCTTCTTGAGCCAGTGGCTTCATAAGAGAATCCTCTACACACACATATACCACTATACATATATGTATAGGTAAATACGATGAACGATCCAATATCATAAACCTTTTGTTTACATTCGATTTCCATTCTTTAATCGTTTACTCTACAAATAATATACTTTTAGCTTATCTATTCATGCTATAAATATACATATATGGTCTACTATGTAAGTAGTTCAAAGAGCGTCTAAATTGAAAGAGAGTTGATAATATACTCAATTCATCTCTGAACCCCCTTTCATAGATGAATTATATTAAAATATTGTGATAATTATATATGTATAATAATGTAATTAATTTAAAAACAGAATTGAAATAAAATACTTCTTTTTTTTAAAATATATATATAGATATATATATATAAATTGATAAATTCTATTTATTACTAAATGAGATATCAAATCAAACATATGTAGTAAGAAAATAATACGTATTTTGTAAATGTTTTTTTGTTTTTTTTTTACAATATGAACATGATGTGTACATACAAATAAACAACAACAGAACAATATATTTATTATTTATTTGTATACTTACATATATGCATGTATGTATAAAAAAGTCCAGAGAAATAATACATGGGCAGACAGCTAGCATTGTTTTGTTTGTGCAAATTACATTATGTATATTGCCTGCTGCTTTTCATTTCCGTACAAGAAATTATAATTAAAAAATAGAGAGAGAGAGAGAGAGAGAGTTGGGGTCATCATCAATATGTAGACGTCTAAGGTAGGGAAGGAAACGCGATTCTATTATAATATTTATTTATAGTAAGTAAGTAAAAAAAAAAAGATAAAATATATACTTTTATTGGTGTATGTGTGGGGGTGGAAGGGTGGGGGAATGGATTGATTGATTTTTCTTGCTAAAAGTCCCGGCTTCAAATCCCGCTCCGGATATTGATCATACATAAATATATTATATGTTCATTTATATATATATATATATATATATATAAACTTTTTACTCTCTATGATTGTTAAAAAAAAAATATAAAACAACAAATATCGTAAACATAAATATAATACACAAGGAATAGAATTATCTCTATATAAGTGATACAAAACACAAATATAGTTACATATTAAAATAAATGATAAGAACATGTCAGACTTAGTGTAGGGGGGGGGGATTGGGGAGCGGGACTTGGGTAGTTAAAGGTGTTTAAAAATTTGAATATATATATGTATGTTTGGGGATAAGTCACTTTTAGAGGCATTGGTTTGTTGTGTGTTGGCCGAGACTCTGCTTACATTTCATTTCTATGAATGTATGTATGTTACTAGGGAAATTTAGTAGTAGTTTAGAAAAATGATTTGTCTGTAGATAATAATAATAATAATAAAAAAAACCAATATAAAACGATGTATGAATTTTTGAATGATAGTTGAAGTCACAATAATTATTATTTTTAAAAAAAGGAGTTTGATACACAACTTTGGATTGCATCAAACAAGGGAAGGTGGTGGACCTAAGCCCGTTCCTCACACTATTTCTCATTCCCTATTTTAACCTTTAAGCTTAATTCATGGCTCATTCGTGCAACAACAGAGTTGTTGTTATTGGAGATTTTGGTCTTGGATGATGATGATAGAGTATTATTGTTAAAGATGTCCTTTCCGTATTTCTCAATGAGCTCAGATTGATTGATGATCCGCTTTGGAGCAACGGTGGGTGTGCCCTGAGGTGTGTTGTTTTCAGAAGAGGATTGAAGGACTGAGTCATTCTCTGACTCAGAATTACGGCTCAGATTCGTTAGAGATACATTTGGACTACGGCTTCCATCCTCATCTTTGAATAAGTGATAGAATTGGGACACATAGGTCACAACACTGAATTTATCTGGGGTCTCTGTATCAACCATGTCTTGGGGATCAAGGAGAGAGGGGATTCCTAGAGCCTCTTCTCCAATGCGATAGGCAAGATCATTGTTTTCATAAATGTTATCTGGTTTAAGAACATGGAACTCTGGAATTAGTTCTGGGCGGAAATGATGAATGATTGCGCAGAAGGCGAGGCCATCTCTAAAGGAAATTGATAGATCCTTGATATCTACAAGAGGATAGTCGGAGGTAACTCTTTGACACCATATCTGAAGTGCTCTCATTCCTCTTCTTTGAACAGGCATGATGATGTATGTATTTACTGTATCTTAGTTTACAAAAAAATAACGTAGCACTTTATTTTGAATGTTTGATGATAATAATAACAATACAAGACGCCGTATGAAGGTGGAGGACCAAACTGAACACCCTCACTCCTCGAGATTCTCAATGAGACTGACAACGCTCTTTTTCTTCTATTAATTCTTTTTCTCTTTTGGATATTATTCTTACAAATTTGTACGTATGTTTGGTTTTTTTTTTATTTTTTTTTTTGAGGAAAAATATATGAATCTTGGCGTGAGATTGTAGCCTGAAACAAAAAAAAATATATACATATTAAAAATAACAATCAATATTTTATCTTTTTTTAAAATAAAAATAAAAAAAAAACAAGATAAAAAGGTTCTCATTAAAACAACAACAACAACAACAACAGAACACCGAGAGATTTAAAGGTGAAAAAAAAGAATGATAATAAAGAACTAATCAACCCAGATAATTTGATCATCAGATTGATGCATGATATATGTATTATTAGGTATATATATATATAAATAATATCTATAGCAATCTCAACGTATATCAAATTAAAATGAATAGCAGAAAAATAAAAATGATATTAATAATAATCTAAAGAAATGATATAACATTACAATATTATTTTTATTTAATAGAGATTAAAGTATTATGAATACTAATAAACTATTATTACAACTACTACTGCTAGGAGTAGTAGTGGTAATAATATAGCTGAGGTTATATATAGGTGGATAAATCCATGTATGTACATACATAGGAATAGAAATAATGAGGAGGTGTTGAGTAAAAAAAACAGAAAAAAAGTTATAAATTGCCAAAAAAAAATAATAATTGAAATTTATGTTTGTATATCCCTACATATAAAGACTCTATGTGGGCCCACTAGGGTCCGCATATGTGCATATGTATATATGTATGTACTTCTATGATGGACGTTAAAGGGTTAAATGATGGCCCATGGACATACTAATGTATGTATGTAGTTATTACATTTGATGGGAACCAGAGGGAGTCAGCTCAAATTTCAAATCTCAAATATAGTCCTTAAAAAGAGACATATTTCATTTCATTTATTAGAGTCTATTGTCAAGAAAATTACAAAGGGATTCTGGATGCTAGTAGCAATACAACAATTACTACAAATCATTGGGAGTAATTTCATTTATATACTAGTCCTTTTTCTTTAATTAATGTTTCCAGAGCTCTTTGCTCCAGAAATCCGGCTCTAATCATTTCGTCTTTCAGCATTTAAATTATTCTCAATTTGTTGGACCTCTTAGTCCTACTATGCTGCTCAATCCAATTGAGACTATATGATCAATTTTGAAAGCCTTTGTGAAAAGGGAATTAGCTATTTTCTATTAATTAGCAAATTTATTAATATGTTATGTTATTTCCTGAATATTGTTTTTTATTATTTATTCCATTATTGCACTTGAAACACGTCGAGCTCTTTTTTGTCCACTCGCAACCTATACTGACAAAAGGACAAGAAATATAATTTGGAAAAACAATTGGTAGCTACTACCCTTCTGTATTTTCCTTGTTGCCAACTTGTTAATATTTTGGCAGGATTTATTATTTAGATATACTATATATTACTACTTGTAATATATTCAAAATTCAAAAAAAGGGCGCGCAATCCTTGATTTAATATATTTTTTAAGCATTAAATTCATGAATACTAATAATATACTCTTTTTGAGCTCATAACACGGTGAGTCAGCTGCTTTAAATCAAAAGAGTCAAATGATGAAAATCAGCTGAAGGGAGAATACAATATAGTGTTTTTGTTCATCCTAAAAAGCTCGTTGTAAAAAGGTACACAATAAGGAAAATGGCCGTCCCTATTGCACAGCTCCTGTTATTTAAGTATAAAGTAGTCAAAAGGAAGGACTTTGTCCTTAATATATTTAGGATCCTTATTTTGTCTTTTTTTTTTAGTATGTGCATATATATATTTTAGTTAATATTGAGTGTGGCCCTGAAGTACTGTGAGAATATATTATGTTCAGCAATGTGCCATTAGGTTCATGATTTTCATTTAAAACCCTTTGGGCAAAGGCATAAATATGCCAAAATAATCAAATGTTTGTTATTAGACCAAATACCCCAAAAAAAATTTTTTGCAGTATAAGTGAACAAAAAACCCAAAAAACTATTTGGTACTCTACTTCAAAAATGTTAATATTTTTGAATATGACCCTTCCACTTAAGATATTATGGCTCTAGATATATTCAGAAAACAAAAAGTTAAAAAAAAAAAAAAGGTACTTGATGCAAAGGTTGTGAAAGGACTCCTCTAACAACGACGTACAAGACTTTTTTTTTTTTTTTTTTACCTTTAATTAACCAAGACCTTGCTCCATATATGTCTGTAGTCACTCTTTTTCCTTTCTTCTCTTTTTTGTTCCCTTTTCTGTGGTTGAAAATGACTTCAAAATATATGTACATAATATATATATGTATATATAAATTATTGTTCGAATATTCATAGGAGCAATGACCCCAAACTTTATATTAGTTAAAACCACATGAAGCACACACACAAGGGTCATTAAATAGAAGGATACGTCATTTAAAAATAAATGAGAAAGGAGCGGGAAACCACATCTATATATATATATATAGGTATCTACCATGATTATATATATGTGTGTATGTATGTATGTAGAAGCCCCTAAATGGTAGGCAGCAGCTATAGATACATACATATACATATAGAATGAGGCGTATTAACCGTGATCTTGAAAAGTCATAACCTTTTCTTTAATGACTTTTTGAGAGGGTCCCACGTTTTTATACATATATATATATGTACATACATAGGGAAAACTTTAAAACTCGAAAATAAGGGAGACTTCATGTATGTATATATATATAAATGGAGTTTATTAGATAATGCATTGTAGAGGGCGATTAAAGCAGTTCTTAATTGATTCACAATGCAGGAATTTACTCTTTGACAAATAAAAATAAAAAATAAATAAAAAAATGACAAGACTCTTTTTTGCTCTAAATATAATAATAATATATTCAAAAGATATCATTGGATGGATATTGTGTAGAATAATATAGATATACAGATCCATGATGATCTCATCCGTGTAGGTGTACATACATTCAAGCACCACACACACACTGGTTGTATCTATTTTTATTTGTGTTTTTTTGCAACCACGCTTTTTTCAAACCGAAAAAATGAGTACAACATCTTTTGAAACTCATACAAATTGTGAGAAATTAAAGTGTTAAAAATTATTCATCATATTAAGAACACTGAGGCAGTAGTAAAAATATTTTTTGTACATAAAATTTGTGTATATACATAGATATCTTTTTATATGCATATGCATTAATCAACTCATCCTTGCATACACAATAAGAATGCATCATCCCAAATGAATAGCTATCTAGCACGTAGTGGAACAATGAATATATATATATTAAAAAAAGAGGTTAAATTCACTCAACCTCCTCTCCTTTATAATGTAGGAAAGAGAGTCAAATAAATGCAATGGATAAGCATTCAGATAATTATAATTATTCCACTCCAACAAGTGCTCATTTCTTACTATTTATTGTGGGATGTTAGCCACTAGGGCTAGGTAGGGCATTGCTGTGTTTACTTCCAACACTATCTATTGGACAATTACATATATTTTATCCAAATGATTGGGAAATGGGGCTGAGGTTAAACTTTAGGGAGATTTAATTAGAATATAATTAAATAAGAGCACAAGTAAGAGCATTGAGTAGAGTGATACACAGCTGCTGACAAAGTAGAGTGTAAATAGGAAATGAGTGTACTGTGTAGGTGGACAAACAGGGTGGATGTCTTACTAGTGTCCTGAATGGTTAAGAAATACTATTCCTCACTGGGTTTTTTTTCTTCTTAGCTGCTCATAATTTTACGCCATTTTTAACACGTGAGTGTCTGTTCTAAACAATCCTTTGCATAATTTTAATTAAATTTTAGGAAGATGGTGTGAAAATCACACTTATTAAATAAAGAAGACCTCAACAGAGTTTGGGGACAACATTTGAGAAGATAAGTTTTGAGCCTTTTATCTCGTCACTTTTTTTTTTTTTTTTTGAAGAAACGATGTCGAGAATAATATATGTATGCGTCAAGTCAACAAGAAAGCAAGTCGTTTGTTTTCAAATATTGAATTTTGTGTCTTCATAAATATAACGGTCAAATATTTTGGAGTCATTTTAAGACCCATTACGCACGGTAATTGCTAAAATATCACTTAATATCGAGAAACCAAGGATTGTTTATATCATCCAATAGAGCAATCGGATAAATGTATCGACTGTACATGGAGGAGTCGAGCTGGTCCCACAAAGAACATCCATCTTTTTCATAGCCCCAAAGTTGGCTAAAACCATCTATTGTAGAACTATTAAGAATCCCCTACATCATAAATACCAGCAGATGTTTTTTATTCTTGATTGTGGCCAATGTTTTTTTTCTTCTTATAATACAGTGGCATAAATTAATTATTGGAGTCATTATTATTTAATTAATCCAAATACCCTATTAATACAAATGAAAGAGAATGTCGTCCTCAAGAAACTGAGTGCAGTTCACACTCATTTTTGAGTAAATATTTCAGAACAACTTGGCTTCCAATTCATCTAGTCTGATCTACTATACTGTTATAAATTAAAGTATTTGAAGATTCTTATGTACATATATATATATATATGCATGTAGAATGAGTTGAAAGAGATACTATGTACACTGCCTGTTGTTCAACTTCAAATGAAGATATTAGAAAGATGTTTGATGTAATAATATACAACTTGACTCTGCCTTCATAATATGTATTCTCTTCCACACGAAGAGGGTATTAAATTCTCATATCTTGATAGTGGAACAAAAAAGATAATAATAATAAGACATATGTATATATATATGTACATATTACTGAGAACAACAAAGATATGTGCCTATGTATGTATGTATCTATAGAACACTACTACTACCATCACATATGAGCTGTTATAGGTAGATATTTAGATAGGTGGAATGAAAGATGTAATTTTTTTGTTTTCTATCAAAAATATTTACGAAACTCTGGCTGATGGAATATTGATGATGAAGAAGAAAAAGGAAAAAAAGAAGAAGACAAAGTTCATTCTATTGACTCTCATGGGGACTATATATATATATATATATATATATAGAGTATTTTCACGTGACGTCATCGTTAAAAAAGTCGGCCATCTTGAAAGAGCCAACTCAAATTTGAAGGGAGGGGGTGTCAAAGCTCTTTTTTTTTTCTACATACAATTGTTTCTTTATGTACGTACATTTCATTTGTGTGTTTTCACACGGTTGTCTCAAGATATTTTATGGGATTTGAGCATTTTGTTGGTTGATGATGAAGCAACAAATTATTATTAATATGTAGAATGGTCCTTTCTACAACGTTTGCAGCAGTTTTTTTATAGATCCTTCTTTCTTTTCTACTACATAAATTTTTTAATCAACCCCTCGTAAGTCATTCCAAAAACAAATAAATTATTCAAAATTCTTCTTTTTTTTTTTAAAGAAAAAAAAACTCATTTGATGAAGGAATTATAAACAAAATAATAATAATAATAATAACCCCATTAGACCATTATTAAAGAACTCCCATGAATGAAATAATAAGAATAATAAAAAAACAATAACAAATTAAAAATTCAACTTATTCTCCTGAATGAGAAAACTCTTCTCTCTCTCTCTCTCTCTTTCTTGCAAGTAAGGGAACACCCACTTTGAAGTGTAGAATATCTAAATATGTACACACATACATATATAAGAACCATTTAACTGATTAGAGTATTCCTACTTACATATCTATGTACATACACATAATAAGTAAGTAACTTGATGATTTAGATATGCGCACACAGCTGATATACCAAGTGGGCTCTCTAAGGACAAAGTCATCGTCGTCGTCCTCATTATTTTCATCATCATCATCATCATGAACCTAATGTCTCTCCTACTTCTATTTTTGGGGGATTTTAATGAGATCCTATATTATTTTATATTATATTTATATATGTATATAAATATTGTTTTTTATAAATATATATAAAATTGTATCAACTTGTTATGCGCCTCTCTGGTGTTTTAATTGGAAAAATTCTTGACATGAAGGTCGTTTGTCTACTGCTTGCTTGCTTACTTACTTGCCTCCTCTTCAGGACTTTCAAAAGATGATGTGTGTTGAAATGAAAAACAAAAAAAAACAACAACATACATTCCTCCTAATTTATGTTGAATATATGTACAATCTTATTTGTTCGTCATTTCTTCAAAAAAATAAAATAAAAATATGTTCATATATATATGTATATTTATTTGATAGCATCCACCTATGTTTTATGTTCATAGGTAGAAGAAATCATTGTTTCATTAAGGGATAAATTTCTACACAAGAGGAATTTATAGCTGGAGGACTCCAAGTTGACGATTAAGTCATTTATTATTTTATTATTAAACTATGAAAAAGAGTCGATGACGACGTGGCTATTATTATATATAAAAAAAAAAGACAACATTTCCAACACAATTGATTGTAGAAGGCCAAAGGCCAGTATGTAGTCATGAACGGATAGAAATCAATATGTAAAGATATCTAATATATATATTTTTATATATACAACATTTATTAACTTTTTTTTTAAAAAAAATCAACAATAAAAAGAGTTCCACTCTTTTTAAGAAGCAAAGGAGTTATACATATGTAAGTAACAGGAATGACACCTTTTTTTTTTGTACAGGGCTATTTAAGAAATGGTTACTTTTTAAGTGATAGTAGTAGTAGTAGTAGTAAGGGTCAAAGTCCCATCATTGGAGGGGATCAAATAGTGTTTGTATTTAACAGCCTAGAAACTACATATGTGTAAAGTAAATCAACTTTTTTATAAAAAAAGGCTCTTTCGAATAGTGACAAATGACAAACTTGTATAATCAATTAATTAATTTGAATATGGTTTATAGCTATTAAATATATATTTATATATATATATATATTGGACATTTTTTCTTAACATAACAATGCTACTTAAGTCGAAAAAGGAAAAAATACAAACATACTTTATTCAGACCTCAATTATACATAATAATAAGAATAATAAAAAAAAGTATAATAATATCTCTCTCTCTCTACGATTTGTTACTCAATTGCCTCATTATCCATGTCGTAATGTGGAGATTGTTTTTTTTAAAAAAAAAACAAAACAAAAAAACATATGAATCACGACGATTATTTCATAACTTGTATGAACCTGATATGATGACTGTGTTAGTAACTTTTTTAGATGGAGTGTCTGCGCAATCTTATATACTTATGTATTTTTACCATATTGGCATTTCAAAATTGCTTCCACGAATCAAAAACAACAGCATGATTGAAATATGAAGCAACTTGTTGTATTTCTCATTTTTATTCTCATGAGGGAGGAAAGTCAAAGGGATACGTGAGGGAAACAAAGAAAGAAAAAAAAGTGCACAAAATCCTGGACAGTACTATTTACTACCTTATAGAGCCCTTGGGCTCAAATCTACATACATATATATGGCTACAAAGAAGGGGAATAAATATCATAAATGCTACTCTTTTGTATGTTCAACATATGTACATAGATATAATAAAAATATATATGTAAATGTCAACCATTTTTAAATATGTACACTCCATATTCAATCTCGTCGAAACACACAACTTTAAAAAAGTGTGTTTAGTGTGCTTTTAGAACGATCCAGAGTAATAACTTACGTAAGAACAAAGTGGAAATGAAATGCAGTAGAGTAGCCCCCCGCTCCCCCCCTCTTTCCCCCTCCTTCTCAGTGTATGTATGTACATACGAACATCTTCAAGGTTGAGACTCCAAAAAAGACAAAAGACATCACATTATTCATATGAGAATATGAGAATATATCATCAAAATCCGTTTTAATGGTTACAATAGTAAGAAGCTACTATTTTTTTTTTTACACATGCTTGTGACAAATACATACATCTATGTATCTATGGATATACCTTTTTATTATCACCATAAATATGTAGCAGCACTAAGAGTCTGAGACGTTTGTAACCTTTACAAAGTGTAGACTTTATTGATAGATTTTATATTGATATTATGTAAGTTTATATCTGTAAATAAATAAATAATAATTCAAATTATAATTTGTCAAATAAACTTATTAAGCATTTTGATGTGACGTCATTAACATGGCTACAGAAATAACCATCAGAGTATCCTAAAAGAATAGAATTACTAAGTAATAATGTATGTAGACTTGCTTTTGCTGTATGTACACCTCAGTTTAAAAAGTACGAACATTGTATCAATTTGAGATGTTAAAGGATGTTTCTGAAGAGTCATGATAACTTCTACAAAGAAGATGAGATCATCCTTTCAATCTTAAAAAAACAACAACAACAAACAAACAAACCAGGAAGAAAAGATCAGACTTTACTTTATACATACATACATACATAGAATATCAAATCAATGATGACAAAATAAAATAAAAAGATGTTCTGAGGTAAGCATTTATGTATCTATCAAAGACCATGAGATTTGTTGTTGTTGTTGTTGTTCTTGTAGCTTGAAGCTACAATTCTATTTATAAATAAACATTTCATAAGATTAACAACAAAAAATAAACACATTACGTAACTCATATGAACAAAAAAAACAAAAAATCATAATAATAATTAAAATCAGTTATATCTTTTTTTGTTTTTTTCTGATGTAATAAAGGTCAATAAATAAATAGTCAAATATCAAACCCTACTGCACGGCACTGCCTTCCAAAAACAGAATGATTTTGTATATTTTTTTTTTTATATTATTATTATTCCCTTGAAACATTGTCGCTCAAAGTACATGTGTAGACAATCACTAGCCAAAATCTTTTGTATATTTATGTATGTTGTAGAAACATTTATTATTATCATTTGTTTCATGATACGGCTCACCTCTTCAGCTATAGCCTCAACTACTAAATAATCAACTTATGAAAGGATTTAAGTGACCCCAATATTCATTAACCTACATACATATAAGGTAGATATTTGATTATACTTATATTATGGCTAATAATAAGATTAAAAAGGCTCAATTATCTTCTACCCACAATCTCACGTAGCAACTAACAAGTTCTGTCCACTCTCTAATTACGTATATATTTGAAATAATTGCATCATTATTTAAGATCATTAAGAAAGAAGGAAAGAAAGACGTACTTACTTATTTATTTATTTATTTGATTGCTCGTCTGAGAATGGAGCTGAAGTTTCTATGGTTTGAAGGAGCAAAAGGTGATTTCCCTTACTTAATGCATAGGTAGAAAGGGTCCCTCTAATCTTTTGACTTTCCTGAAAGATTGTAAATGATAATTATACATTAAAATCCATTTGTTTTGTTTTTTGAAAATTATTACTATTATTAATATTATAAAATAGGCCTTCAATTCTTAAATTCGGCCTTTACATATATATATATATATATAGAAAAGATGGAGGAAGTGCCTACATTTTTAAAGCATCATAGCTAACAGTTACAAGCCTAGACAACAATCATTATGAAAAATAATAACTTTTCAATCTTTTTATTTATTTATTTTTTCTTCTTGTATGTACATATCTATCGATGTTCTCCTTTGGGGGTGTCTTTTTGTTTGATGTTCAAGACACCAAAGCCATGGTAGTACATACAGCATACATATATGTACATATACCATCACTAATGAGACCTTGAACTTATTTTTTACATCCATCTACCTATGGTTACATATATATGTACATATATATATAACACGCCTTATTCATAGATAGACACAAAAAAAGCCAACAACAACAACAACCATCAAGAACTCGTAAATGTATGTACGTAGAAGTCTGATGGTCATCCTGATACATTCTCATGTGCAACACAAAGACAAAGAACCATAAGTACCTTCATACAAAATGGAGTCTCTCTCTCTTACAAAAAAAGCAATAACCACCAATTAAAACGATCTGTGACGCACGTTCATATTTATAATTTAGGTACATGAGTACTTTGTACTCAAAGTCATTTAAAGAAGTGCTTTGATGTTCTTTGCAATTTTTTTTGTTACTGTTAAAAAGAAAAGAAGAGGAAGAGGAAGAAGAAGAAGAAGAAGGTTAGTTACAGCCACTAATTACCAAGTTAACGTAAACCATTGAGTCCTCACGTTTACTTCTTGAGTTGATGTCAAGATACGTACAACTTATATGTACATAAGATGTATTATTTCTTATAATGTGTGTGTGTCTGTGTGTTTTTTTTCATTTCGCTATCAGAGGATGTACAACATATTTAAGTATGTGACTCTCTGCAGACAGTTTATTTTATTAACACGTAGTCTTGGCTTTACTTTGATACACAAATACATATCTATTCCATACGTTTTATCTTTATATATATATATATGTATATATTTACGAATAATTGCTTGACAGAAAGAGAAAATGTTATTGTCATACATATATATATAGTTGACATATTTTTGACAAGGAATGTTATTTATTATTTATATATATATATATATATTAATATAAATCTACCCAATGGTTATATATTTAATATATATTTTACGACAAATGTCAGACAAACAAAGTTCCTTCCTTCCTAACATTGAATATGTAGTACCTACCCCCATGTCAAACTGTCTAAAAGAGGTATTTATAAACGAATTAAAGATTGTAGAGGTTTTTTTTTTGATAAAGACTATGATTTGACAGAGTCAAAACATAATAAAGAGTGTTCAATGGGGAGAAGAAGAAGAAGAAGAAAAGGCAGTTCAAGCCTTTTAAGAGTTGATCTCTAATTTGAACATCTTTTTCAAATGAATAATTAATTCATTAATTAATTAATTGTCTCAATTTCTAAAGTCTGTACTATTAAAATGATACTCTGAGAAAATGAATATATATATATATATATAAATATTCAATGAACACATATTCATGTTGAGAGCGTCATCTTTAGTTTAACAATACTTTTACTTAAATGCATTTTCATTTTAGCAAAAAGATTGATACAACAGAATCTACGAAAAAAAAAACCAGCAAAAATGAAATGATACAAAAAACCACTGAAATAACAAATTATTAAGACCATCAAATAATAATGATGACTAATTTATTTGTTCCGTAAAATTCGTCATTTTATAATTAAAAATTTATTCAAGGAAAGATTTCCGTGTCTTTTATTTTTTTCTTTTTTTTCCTTCAGGTTTTTTTGTTTGTCAATAACCTGTTTTTCATTTTACTCATGTGTTTGAAAGTGTAAGTTTGTGGCTGGTTCTTTCAAAAAAAAAAAAAAAATGAAATAATAGGTTTATATACATAATAATATATTGAAATCCACGCCCTTCAGTATCGATGAGTATCTATGTATTATACTATATGTCTATGTACAATTGTAATGATAAATATATCCACAAAAAGCAAGAGAAAGTCTTTTTTTTTTTTTAAAAAAAAAAAAAACTTTTTTATTTTCAAGGGAAAATAATTAAAAGTCCTTTTTTTAAAAAACTTTTAACTTCTATTCATATCGTGTAAAAATAAGGATATTTTTTACAGAAGATGCAATTGTCGAAAACATTTTCAAAGGGTTTTACAATATTTGTCAAGACCTAATCAGCAGAAATCAAAAAACAATTTTTTTGACTCTCTCTGTCTTTACATGGCCTCAATCCCTCAAAGTCTTGACCTTGTCTCCATTTTGTTTATGGTTATGGCTTTTTCACAACTACATTTTCTAACGCATAGTTGAGCAAAACGTTTCCCCATGACCTCAAAATGCTTGGAAGTCAGCCATTTTGTTGAGTTAAACAATTACATTTTATGAAGATTGTTTTATACTTATGTCGTCTTCATTTTGAAAACCATAGAAAATCAAGTTTCTTCAAGATTTCAAATATATGTATATGTTGGATATATCAACAACCCTGCCTATCTCCAAATGAGGCATCTTTTAATTGATTATATAATCTCTGATGTAAGTGAAAACGTTTAATTATACTGGCAAACTATCATTTCATTTGAATCTATTGGAATTAGTTATTTAAAGCAAGTTATTGTTTTGTACAAATACATCACCACAAAAGAACTATATAGAACTTTTCCTAAAATTACTCACTTAATATAAAACGTATATAAACCATCAAATAGAATTTCAATCATTGAGGCGTAGGGTGTCTCAATCACTCTTATTTTTTTATTTTTTATTTTGGTTGCAACTGGCAAGCAAGTTGAATAGGAATTTTATTTATACAAAGGGGAATTTTAATCGTGATAAGAATTGGCTAAGATCTACACAAGTATCTGTACCTACACCCCGTCTCAATAATTTAATTAATTATGTTTTGCATACATTTTACACCTGGTCAGGAGGTAATTTGTAGTATCACAAATGAGGTCAGGGACCTACATATTATATACTAAAACAACCAACACCATCGCCACTCCGTCTGCAACTACATACTATGAGATGCAATTAGCCAAATAATAAATTAGAAAATTCCATTTGATATTTCGTTCTCAATGAATTGAGTAAATATATATATATATATAAATTAGCCAGCCGTGGAGAGAGAGAATTTTTTTACAATATGTAAGTACATATTAACAAAAAGACTATGGAAACTTCTCATAGACAAAATAAAATTATCAATTCCTTTTTGGAAAATCTTTTTAAAAGGGTTTTTTGTTTGTGAAATTACATATTAAGTACTAATTTAAATTTATTTCACTCTAATTAAGAAATGTAATTATACACAATTTTGAATGATTTAAAAGTGGAATGGACTTCTTTTGGATTTTTTTTTATTACATATGGTACATGAATAGAGTCAAAGTTTTGCTTCAAAACAAAAAATGATTACCTATTATGAGCAAAATATCCTTTGTGATCCTATGTGATCAGATATTGCCCCATACCATCTATGTATTCGGTAAAAGGTTATAGATTTCCCCTTAGATTTTAATATCTAATATATGTAGACTATAAATATTGTTTCATCTATCTCCTTCCTGTGGTGATGCAGTTTGCTTCTTCCAACATAAATATGCTATATATGTACACATAGGTAGATACTACAAAGTCAGTAAGTTTCATGGCCAATGACACATTGGAGAGTTGATGAAGAGGTGAGGGGGGAATCCGTCGATAAATTGCTGTAGGTAAAGGTATTAATAACTCAATCATTTATTATAATAGTCATCTATACATTTTGTATATGAATGCTCCTTCTTATATAATGGGCTGATGGGCACGGAACCTCTCTTATGCATCTAGATTTATAGATATGTATACTATAATTAACATCTTAATATCTATTCATATTTTGAATAGAACAATAAGAGTAATTAGTTCCATAGATATTTTTAAGTAGATAGATAGGGGTAACACTTTTTATTAGTAGTACATATTTTTCCTTGTAAATGAATGGTTGAATGGTAAATGAAAAGATTCTCACAATACAAATGGATCAATTTTGACTCAAATTACCCGAACTACTAACGGAGTATTAAAGTACATTTACACCCAGGATCCATGGGATTCAAATCGGTGCTTCTCCAAAATGGGCTAAATGAAAATTATTATTATGAACCTTAGACGTCAGATGCATAATAATAACGCAATTTGATGGTTTGTAATGGTCTCCTCCTCTGCTTCAGAGATCGACATAGAGTTCACCCCCCCCCCCCTTTGCTAACACTCCCACAAAATAGAAATTTGGAGAAACCCAAATATTTATTCGTGTCTGGGATGATCCCTTTGAGAGTCTAACCTCTCTTAAATTGCCCCAAACTCCACCACAAGGAAAAGGTTAAATCCCAAATAATAATTGCATTTGGGACTGCAGGGCAGAAATATTCTGCCCATTTTTAAATATTCATTATGTACACAATTTCAGAATCCATTTGCCTCCTCGTAGTATGAGGTATGACTTTCAAATTAACGGTACACTTAATGATATGTACATACATACATATTCTTATTACATAAATAAAACTATATATGTATATATATATATATTTGATTTTTATAAGTATGCAATTCTCTTGCGTCTTAACATAAATAATTCAAAAAATAATTTGGGAAAATCCTTTGCATTTATTACTAATATTATTATAGCTATTAGAATTATTTTTATTATTTTTATTATTAATAATAATATATGTATGTAGGTATATTTAAGGTATGTAGATAAATAAATAAATAATAAGAATAATAAGAAGAAGAACCAACTGTTTTCTCTTTATTTTGAAGTCAAGTCGCTCATGGCTAAATAAAAAAAAATATTGCTAAAATAATAATAAAAATAATAATGTAATTTTCTATAAAGTATTTAATTATAGAGTCGTCGTCTATGAAAGATAACTAAAAATAATAATAATAATAATAATCAAACGATATCCTTTTAAAAAAACAAAAAAAAAAAAAAACAGGAAATATTTTTGCACGCTTATTATTTTATGCTAGAATGCAATTTTCTTCCTTCCCATGCTTTTTTGTTATTATTATTATTTTTGCTCTCTGCACAATCCTTTTTTTTCTTCTTTTTAGAGTTCATTGGCCGCCTTATATATCAACTACAACAACAACAATAACATCAAATACTAACATTATTTGCATACATCCCGGTTCATCACTAATAATTCATGACTTTTAATAGGTGTTAATTACAACATGCAGTTGGCAACAGATATATGAAATATATACATACATAAATAAGTATATGTTGTATGTATATACATATTTACATATTTCCAGAATGATCTGGCTTGAATATGATATATTTAATATGTTGCAATTTGGTACGACACACCTAAACCCATTCCAAGAGTGTTTTATTTTTATTTTGGTCAAGCTACATAATTGGATCTCTGGTCCATCAAATAATTTGTACCAATTCATCTAGCACGGAGGAAAAGCTTTATTTAAGTCATAGGCACTTTGAACACAAAACAACACTATATATAGATAGTAACCTACTGCCTTTCTAAGTAAAAAAAACAAAACAAACACTTTATGGGCTGCTTATAACGATACAAAAACATATTTTTTTTATACTAACACATCAAAAATCATTTATGATTTTATGTAAATGCAAAAAAAAAAAATAAAGAAAAAAATGACCTCCTCTACAGTAACGAATCGTTTCGAATTGAAACTAAATAAATAAAAAAAGATTGATTTAAAGTTTGGGACGGAGATAAAACAAGACGGTTAAGAGTTTGAGAACGATTAAATTTCAGGGTTTCAGGGTAATTAAAACTGAGAGAGTCTGAATCTATTTTTAAAAGGAGTTATTTTTATAAGGAGATTGAACAACCAAAACAAAGAAACAACCAAAAAGGCCCTAGTAAAGGCCCTAGTAAAATAGTAATTATTCATACAATACACTATGACAAAGAATTCTCTAGGATAGGATAGTTAGAAAGTTCTCTAATCAAAGCGTCCTTGAAAGGAGAATAAGAAGAAGATGAAGAAGAAGACAAAACAAACTCAAAGAAACCCTTTGATATTTGAGTTACTAACTTGGAAAAACTGATAAACTTAAAGAAGAGCCTTAATAACATAGCGCATCATACGTATGTATGTATGTATGTATGTACATACATGTAGGTAATCTCAATCAAAACCACCAACCCTTAGCAAAATTAAAAGTGAAAACTGAGCGTGTGTATATATATTTACCTATATGTGTGTGTATGTATGTATGTATGTAGTCAGATAGAACCAACCAATGGTTAGTGATTGAATAGAAACCTACCGGTCAATATAAAGAAGAAAAAAGAAGAGAAGAAGAGCCTCAGATAAAAAATAAAAACTTTCACCTTTATTTGTACTCTTTGGTGCTTATTTATTATTGTTATATCCCTGCCAAGCCTATAAATGGTATAACAAAAAAAGAAACAAAAAAATAATAATAATAAGAAGAAACCTTTTCATCACTACCCCTATTACATATTATATGTGACAAGTCAACAAGAAAGCAAGTCGTTTGTTTTCAAATAATGAAAAGGAGAAAATCCACTTTTTACTTCATAAATATAACGGCCAAATATTTCGGAGTCATTTACAGACCTACACCACAGACCATTTTTGCTAAAATGTCACTTTATATCATCGAGAAACAACCAAGGAGGAGTGTTGTCTATCTAATGGAGCAATCGGATAAATACGGTTACGACTGCACATGGAGCCGAAATCCTGTTCCTGAAAGAACGTCTATGTTTTTCATAGCCAGAGAGATTTATTTAGTTGACGTTGGCTAAAGCGGTCTCATATGTTGTCGAACTATTAAGAATCAAGTTAATCCGCTATCATGTTCACCCTGAATACATAGTCATAAATACCAGATGTTTTTATTCTTGAGTGTGGCCGGGTTTTTTACTCACAATTAATTTGCAATTATTGGAGTCATTATTATTTAATTAATGGAAATGACCTATGAATACAAACGATAAAAGAGACTGTCTTCAAGAATATGTGGGCAGTTCACTCTCATTTTTGAAACATGTTTCAGATTGACATGGTTTCTTGTTGACTTGACAGATATGTAGATAAGTATGTAAATCTCTCTTTCTGTCAAACTTGCGTTGCATATGTCGTGTACAAATTGGGTCTCAAAAACGGGATGAATCCTAGAAAAATGATCTCAGTTCTTATGATATAACCAAAAAGTGATTTAAATTTCATTTGAGATTATTCATAGTACTTTTGTCAATGAGACAATCAATGACCCATTGATAAGAGTGCTTTGACTGGACACCCTGATCAAGTTCTCCAGATCAATTTTTTCAAGATCCTGTCTTGATTTTGACTCATTAAAGTTACATGTATCTTTAAAAAAAAGCCGATTTTTTTTGTGTCTTTTGATCTCAATCTCATCTGGATCCCGTAGTGCCCCCGTGTCGTTGTCTTGAGATCCCTCCCTTCAAAATTTGATATACTCTATGCTTTGGTTTACCTACAGGTTTGATCAAAGGGATCTTGAGCACAGCACACTCTGATGAGTCATTATTGAATCAATTTGTGGCCCTTCTCACGTTCATTTATTCAAGTGAAAATGATTTCTATTATATATATATATATATGTATGTAATTTAATTTTATTATATGAATTAAGACGACCGTATTGCACAAGTGGCATCAATAGAACAGAGTCTATGATTGTACATCCAACTTCTACACAACATACATAATCAGATACAAAATTGCAGATAATATGTCAATCTGCAGGCATGAATTATACAAAAAAAAGTAGCCAAATTAAAGATATATATGTATATATATATATATATGTATGAACGTGGAGAAGACGAACAAACAAGATTCAAACAGTGATAAACCTGTACAATAAATTCAATGCAAAATAAAAAAAAAAAAAGATAGCAGAGAGTCAACATTGACCATCTGAATAATATTTCTTTTTTTGTATATATATATATATATATAACCCATTATTGCTCCCTCTTCTTCTCCTTCTTCTTCTTACCAAAGTATCTATTTAGTGACAATAGGCCCATCTATGCATATATATTTGAAACAGTTTGACTGGTTTTTTTTGGGGGGGGATTTCCCCCCAAGATACGTATATATATATATATATACGTTTAAAAGTTACACAATTTTTATATACATATATTTAAACTAACAAAGAATTGACAGAAAAACAGTGGAATTATAATTATACCAATATATATATATATATATACATATATAATTTATACTGTGTTTCGGCCCCCTTCTGGAAATACTGGTTTTTCAACCCCTTGAGTGAGTGAATAAGTCACTCTTCCAAGAGTCAGTCATCATCAATGGTATTTTGAAGGCACGAAGGGAGGAGGGAGGGGGGAAGAGAGTAACAACGGTACTTGATAAGTTATACTGTACACATAGAGAGATAGAGAGGAGTGTTGTACAACGACTCCTCAGAAGAAGGAACACGGAAGTTCAAAGCCATCTTCAAGGCAAGAATATATGTATATAAATATATATATATATATATATAAAAGACAATATTCAATTATCCGCCGCCGCGTCTTTGGCTATGAAGCAAAGGAAGGATGAGTCATAATTACTTATATTATCTTATATTACAGTAACATTCTATACATTATACACTTTGAGCAGCACTCTCTTAAATTATTATTATTATTATTATTATTATATGAAAAATATAAGTGGCACACACTAACATCATATATGTATAGTTGTATGTGTCTCTTTCTAACCCAATTGTTTAAGGGAGCCATTATAACGGTCCAGAAAACGAAGGAGTCAAATCACGAGAGACTCACTGATTGGGTTTTTTTTTTTTATATCTCTTTTGAATAAATTATTATTCAGGCTAGCATAGTTATGGTTATGTTGCTCTTTGAATAAATTAAATGATTTTATTTTCTGGAGAAGAGGAAAAATATTTCCTCACTCAATCTCTCTCCTTTTCCCCATTTTTTGAAGAATATATATATATTGTATATTTTAAATATAATTAAAACCATTCTCTTTTAATGTTATTGTTTTTCCTTGTACCTTTCCAGGTATGGAATAATTATATATTTATGTATGTATGTATGTCTAAGCTAACATATATATATAATTACGCTTGTAAATTTTTTTATTTTTTATTATTGCTATTTAGAATTGGCGCCACATCTCAAAACTTGATTTTATTATGTTTTTTAGTATTTCCATGAGTTTTTTGACCGATTTTCAATTTATATATATATATATATATATATGGATATACATATATACCGTTCAGATGAGTCATGAGAAGATAGACACTTATTATCATCAGTGATGATTACGTATGGAACAGCAAATACCCGTCTAACAAGGGTTGTACATACATACATACATAGGTAAGTACGAGAAACAATTGCCTCATTAACTGAGTTGATAATCACATCTACATACTTATGTAGCCTCAATGAGGAAAAAAAAAAGAGTTGAATGTTACATTACAACAAGAGTGTCAAACATACGGCCCGCAAGGAGGTTATATCAGGCCCGCAGGATAAATTGAAAGTGCAGAAAATACATACATACATAAAAGACATGAATTACATTTTTGAAATTCAATGTAATTCATGAATTATTCGCTAGGGGTGCAATTTGGTCCTCCTTTATAAGTCTCATATTGTAATCTCATCTAAAGTTCATCTTTATAACTTTAGATTTTCTCTATTAACTGTAAGTTTGGTCAATTTTGTGGAAAAATGTTTTTTTGATCAAGTGTTGTTCAATACATTTTGAGTTAAATTGAGCAACAAATGTCCTTGTTGTTCTTCTTTAAATCAAAACATGGGGAAGACATGATGATATTTTGTTTATTATTTATAGCACAGATTGCTATAATTTTAATTGGTCCGACCCACAAACGTCTACCATCTAGGGGTCGTATGTGAAATGAGTTTGAATCCCCTGCACTACAACACATTACATAAGGAGAATAATTGAATATAGATCCTCAAATTGTGTAGTGGATATTAACTCTAGATACACGATGAGAGTCACTCTCAGAGATTCTTTTATATGGTTGTTATAGGGTTGTATGTATATAAATTGTGAATATTTGGTCCCTGGAACTCTCACATTTTTGTCCTCCATATGGAATCTACATAGAGAAATATTGAGTTAACAAAACTTCTTTTTTGACCTTTTGAATTAGTTATTCAATTACTAAGTTGTTTTTGTTTTGTTTTTGGCTCCAGACAGCCTTTATCATATATATATATATATATATGTTATGTGATAATTTTGTTTATGCAGAAAAACAAAAAAAAGTATTTAAAATAATAATAATAACAATAACAAAGACGCAAATTTCAATTATTTATGTAAATATGGTTTTGGGCAGAGAGCTAAAAGTGTGTTATTCGTGTGCTAGTGGCGCACAGAAAATCTTTTGTTTGTGACGTCATAAAGAGTAATATTTATATATAATATTTCTAACACATATAAAATCAACTTATTTATTTATTTAGAAATATACATTCAAAATAATAATAATAATAATAATAATCGAATGCTCTAAAAATAAACTTAATAACAAAATATTTATAAATGTTTTATTTATTATTAATATATATATATATATATATTTTGTTTTCAACCCTAAAAATAATAAATTTGAGGTTCAAATATGTATTTATATATACACAATCATAAATAATACAATAATATAATTAATTCTCCTTGCCCTCAAAAAAAAAAAAAAAAAAATGGTATTTAAAATGCTCAAATAACTTACATAGGGAGTATAAATCATGGAACATTTCTAATATAAGAGGGTTGAGCTCGTAAACTTATTTATGAGCTCTTTTTTTGGGCTTATAACATCATCCCTCACCATAATGATTAAAAATCATTTTAGGAGGGCAGTTTTCTGCTCCAACTAACTATGTATCTCATCATTTTAATTCTCACGAGACTCACTTTTCGTGAAAATAATAAAAGGAAATCACGACAAATAACAACAACAACACACAAACAATAATTGTTTTAAGAAAAAAAATAACAAAAAAAAAGCGGTGAATCAAATCACATCAAAGGAACAAAGAATCCTCTGTCTTTCTTACGAAAAAAAGAAAGAAGAAGACAAAATAATCAAAAACCAATTAGTCGAGTTGTTTGTTTGTGCGATTTCTGCCCTTTTTTCCCCTTCTTCTTCACTTTCTAGAAGAAATCTCTTATTATTTTTTTATTTTTTTTTAAAGTGTTTCTCATAAAGAGCAAATACATTTTATTATTCTAATTTATTTATTTTCTGTCAAGTAACCATTTTTAATTCTTTTCCTTCCTCTCCCTTTTACTCTTTTCTCCACCATTTTGATGATCTAGCAAATTTGCATTGATTAACAAAATAAAATAAGAAAATCGTCAAAAAGTCAAAAAAGAACAAATAAGTGTCTCATTATCTATTTATCTTATTAGTATGTTTGGGTCAAGTTGAACTTGTACAAACAGATTGTACAAGTTATGATATGTATAATTAAATGTCCATTAGATACTCCGTAGATTAAGAGTGTATTTTTGCAACTTTTCCAACTTGCAAATAAAATTAACAAGTATTTAGTCACATTGAATAATTAATTAATTATATGTTCTAGAGATCGTAATAATTAAATGGAATAAATCAAAAGAAAATGAGCACATCAATTAGTAGCTCTTAACTCTGAACATATTATATATATATATATATATGTAGTTTTTAATTTGTTTCGCTAGAGTCTGTTCTTTCTTGGTTTTTGATATTATATATATATATATATTTTCAATAGAGAAAGGCGTCTGATTATAATTATTATTATTATCAAATAACAAACTATATACATACATAAAATTGTAATGATCATCAATTATATAAAAATGTGTGTTATTATTTATCATTGACATTTGCCAAATCCGAAGGTTACCCTCACCTCCTTTAGATATTTTATGCCCCAACTGTAGGAATACACACTACATATACTGCATAGAATAGTGAAACTGATTACGTCAGTTGCATATGTACAAAGTATAACATTCCTTTCTTTCTATGTTACTAGTATAGTGACCACACATATGTAGACTTAGTTGCAGGCAACGCAAAAAATTGAATACCAAGATATATATACATTTTTTCTTATCGAAAAAATGTAACACAATGCTGCACTCTAGAGAGTGTGGGATACGGCTCAATATGCACTTTTCTTTTGAGTCGTTTGGACCCCCACCTCTAGCAGGAGGAAGGAGTAGTTAACTACTACAAAGCAATCAATTACAGAGGTATATATATATATATATATATATATATATATATATATATATATATATATATATAGGTAAAACCTCATTCAAGGACAGAAAAACAAAGGGAAAAGAGAAATTCTTAAAGTGTATATATATATATTGTAGAACTGGGCAAAAAACACACCAAAAAAACATCGTTTTGATTATTTTTTTATATTTTTTTGATGGGCATGTCAACATTTTTTTTTTTTTAAGAAAGGAAAAACGTAAGAAAAAAAGAAAGAAAGAAAGAACAGAGTACCTTATACAATATATATGTATGTATATACTTATGCCCTTAGGCCTATTTTATATATATATATATATATATATATATATATATATATATATATATATATATATATATATATATATATATTCCTATTAAATATGAATTTAAAATCATGCAAAAGAAGAGGAAGAAAAAAGGCATTGTGCAATTGTGATAGGGCAATAATATACAAATATTATTATGCATATATATATATATGTATAAATCTCTACCCTATGCATGCCGTGTCAGTTTCGGGAAAAAAAAACAAAAAAGCAAAAAGCAAGAAACAAAAACATATTTTATTTATTTATAAACTTATTTTTATAAATTAAGAGTTGAAGTGTATTATGAATGTACATACATTACGAAACAACTTTATTTATCTCAAAATCTTATTAACTTATTACGTTTGTAATTTATATACATATATATATATATATATATATATATATATATATATATATATATATGAATTATGAAACTTGGAAGAAAGTATCCAAAGTAAATAATTCTATAAACATACATAGTTGTTAAGAAAGAAGAAGAAAGAAAAAATAAACGTACCAACGAAGCAGCAAAGAGAATCAATTTAAACATCAGGTGGGATGATAGCTCTTTAAAAAGAAAGAGAAAAATACGTAGCTAACTATATATATATAGATAAAATAGGAACGGTCACTCACTGCTTGTATATATATATAATTGTATTTTTTGTTATCTATCGTCTATGGACCAAATATGGGGTTTATCATCTATGTGTATATTGTATATGTATGTATTTATTTTTTGTCTGTTTTCCACTCCTTTTTCAAATATATATTGCAAAAAATAAATAAGTTAAGGCAAGAAAAAAGAAAAAGAATTAAATAGGTGTTGTAAAAATCAAACATCTGACGATCTTTCAATTATATTATATTAAATGGTACAATGAAATATGAGAGAAAATTTCCTTTGGATATGAAGAAGAAGGCTTCTTTACGTTAGGGATGGTGCTAGGAAGGAAGAAGGGAAGGATGGTATAATGATCAAGGTTGAAGGAAGGAAGGTCTATTCATGTACATACATACAACGTACAAAGGTACTTATGTACTTGAGTCTACTATTAATGGGAAGAAGAAGAAGAAGAAGAAGGAAACCAAGGTTGGTGCTTAAGAAAAGCAAAACAAAAAACAGAGCTCAAATTGCAAGCTGTAATTTGCCTTTCCCCTCTCTTTATTTGTGTACTTCATATGACCATAAAAAGGGCCATAAAGGCCCTATTTGAAACAAAGGAAGAAAGAAAAAAAAGAAGAATTCAAGGACATACTGATGCAAAAAAAAAAAAAAAACTCACACACAAACATAGTGAAAACAAGTTAATTATGACTTTGCAATTTTTAAATTCTGTACATACATAGAGTGGTAATAATATCTTCAAGGACAATCTAATAGCCTTTGACCGAATCTAACATATTTATGCATTTGTACAACATGGGTCTTTGACTCCCTTTGTCCCTACACTATACTTATACGTCTCATGTAATAATAATTGATAAAACGGCTCATGTGGACCTTGGAATACCTGTGAAAGGCTATGTACATATAATTAAAATGAATATGCGATCCGAATAGTATATATATATATATTAGGAATGACAGATTGGACCCTTACAACAGGGTTAAGAAATGACTCTGGATCTACAGAATTATGTATTTATGACCTTTGGAGCAAGATAAAATCCCCTTAGTAATACAAAATGGTGTATTTTTTATATAATTACATATGGAGAAAAAAGGAAAATTTTTTTTTGTTCTTTAACAGAATTCCCAGAAAAAATTGAAACAAATTAGGATTTCACTATGTAAAGTCATAATATTAATTAAAAAATATTTTTTATCATTATGTTATATACTTCTTTTTTTTTAAAATAAATATGAAATTTGCACATGTCAATTTGTCCTCATCAGGTATGTATGTACATAGTTCATTCAAAACATGGATGATATAACTTTTGTACATTAATATCATTTATACTATGGAATTTAAGAAAAAAATATATATGCTTTTGTTCACACATTAACAAATTTTTGATCGAATTAAAAAAAACTGCAAAAAAAAAAAAAATGTACTTTTGGCCCCTCTCTCTAAATACATAAATGGTAATGCTTTAGTTTCAAAGAATACAAAGTCTTTGACCCTTGTTATAGGGCTCCATACATTACTAGGTACGGCCACAAAAAAAATCCCTTTAAAAGTCATAAATTGTATTTTTTAAAAAGTTCTTTTTACACACAGAGCCATCGACTTTTTAAAAGATGGTTTCTCACCCCAGAAAAGAAACGACCTATGTATAGTGTGTGTATCAATAGCAGTTCTATACATATATACATACATACACACAATGAGCCTAACAGATCCGGTCAAGGAAGAAAAAAAATAAAACATTTAATAATACGAGAGAATAAAAAACTTTCCCCTCGTTTTCTTATTGTAGTAGTAATAATAATAATAACATGTATGTACGTACAAGTGAAAAGAAAAAGTTGAGGAAGGAAGGAAAGAAAACTGACCCAAGATGTTTGTGTAACCAATTAAGAAAAAACTAACGTGGAAATTTGTCAATTGATGGATTTGCATAATCAAGAGTAGGGCCCTTGATTACCTTCTTATAAGAGGAATAATGTGTGTTGTATAATATATATATATATAGTCGAAAATACCTGACCGTTTTCGGCCACACTATATATATTTATATTACTGACTGTTTTTTCTTTAAAAGTAATACATTTATCTCCATGAGAGGAAAGAAATAAAAAAAAAGATAAGAATTGAATTGATAATTCGCAAGATTGTGTATTTATATATATATTTTTTTTTAAAAAAAAAGGAGGAACGACTAAATTCATAGTAACCTTGCACTACATTCATTGTCTGTCTACAAACAAAATGTATCCCTTTTCAAGACGAAGAAGAAGAAGAAAAAAAAAGAAGAAGTGAATGGGTATTTTCAAGGATACGGGGTTGTGATGATGGTTGCGTCATTTCCGTACTTTTAATAAAAAGTATATGAACTAAATAATGAAATATTCAACTTACTTTAATAATATCTTTCTATCTGAGCTCTTCAAAGTTTAGTTGCTATGACAAAGACTTGACAGATATATTAGCAGATATATATATACATATACTTAAAGAACTACAAAATAAGATTATTTTTTTATCTTGAGGGGTGGTGTCTTCTCTCTCCTTCGACTTCAAATCCTGACTGACTCACGTCATCCAACAACGCAACACAACAACAATCTCAAAATAACAACAATAATAATAATAATAATAACGATAATAAAAAAGGTGCCCAATAATCCCCCTTTGCGTTCCGAGTGATGCCTTCCTCATGTAAGGAACGATACGTACATATACATATATATCTTATTCTAATGATATTTACTGTTATGATATTAATGAGGATGAGTCGTAGTTGTCTACTAAAAATAGTTGACCTTTAGTGTGCTACAAGGGCCTACATATGTAGGCCCAATGTTTCTAAGCGGGGAGGGAGGAATGCTAATTAGGGACATAGTAGCAAATGGACTCAAGGAACCTTACGAAGGATTTTTCTCCCTTTTTCTATCATAGTTTTATTATTATTATTTTGGGAGTTGGATAATGACATAATAATACGAAAAATAAAGAAAATTGCCTCAAGCATCCTTCGGGAAACTACTTCAATGTTAAAGTCAATTTGTATGGTAAAGGCAGACAATCATCATACCCTGGGTCGGCCATATTATATACCTTGGACAATATATTAAGAGATATTGGTAGTACTGAACAGGTTAACGAGATGAGCATTCGTCTTTAATCCAATTTTGTGAAGCCCTTTGCCTTCGTGGTCAAGAACAAAGCAATTATATTTAAAAAAAAAAAAAAAAATTCTCGACCTCTCAAAGTCTTCTCTTGATCTGAACCTTTTCAAAGTCTTCGTCTCGTCTTCGTCATCACTCAAAAGCAAAACAACTTTAGTCAAATTTTCCTCTTGTAAAGCAAATAATTAGTTAGTTGTTGTTGTTTGTTTTTTTTTCCTTTTGACCTCAATGACCTCGACTTCTCAAAGTCCTGCTAGTCTTCGTCAATGCTCTCTTAACCACAAGACATTATAGATATTCTTAAATACTTTATTTATTTTGACTTTTTCTACAAAATGGTCAACAGTATCTATCTGACAACAATACAACAATGCTCTCCGAATCATTCGACTTCTTCTTGTGACCAGGTAGACTTAAAAGACAAAGATCTGGTCAGATTTGCCTTCAAAAGCATTTATCTGATACAAATGTTGCTATATGTATATTTCAAAATATATGTATAGAGAAATATTAGACATTGAATGGTTTGAAACACCTGGGAAATTAATTAATGTTTAGGAATAGGCTCCTAGATGCATCTGGTTTCCAGGTGTGTTGCAATATACAATGAATTTCTCTTCTGATAATTTGTACATATATATATATATATATATATAAAACCAACTCAGAAGAAGGAAGAAAGAGTTTGTTATAGCTTACGTAAGATTTTTAAAGATAAATGTAAGTTCCCCTTTTTCTTATTTTGTCACTCTGAATTTATGCATATGACTACAAATCCTTTATCAGATATACATATATATATATACAACTACCAATAAATTGAGAACTATGTATATATGTATGTTCAAGGACCATTGAATAATGACCATAACATCATGCAATGCATTTAGATAGTAACCATGGTCAAGAATGCATTTAAATATTAACTGGATGTATACAGTCAAATATTTTTATTTCTATCAAGAGAAAACAAAAAATAGAAACATACAGCAAGAATTTTGAGGCTTCTTCTTCATCATTCAACAACTTACTAAAAGCCACAAACCCAGTGTGGGAATCTCTTTGCAAACCAACCAAAAAAAAAAGTAAAAAATATATGCACATGGTAGAATAACAAAACAAAAAGTATATACAGATATGTCTGTGTATAAATACATCATATATTTAGCTCAAAAAACATGAAACCTTTCATGTTCAAATTTACACACTCCACTCCTATCATAGGTTGGTAGGTAATTATATGTATAGGGGAATCAGCATTTGCAAAAGTCCCTCATTTGGTTGTTTTTTGTATAAATTTTTCTCTTAGAAAAATTGACAGATATACATATTTAATATAACATCTAGGTACAAGGAGAGATATTCAAAATCATCTCAATCCTTTTTTTTTTTTGTACAATGATATTGAACCAAATAAGAATACAAATTATATCATAAAATTTATTACCCTCAATGTAATCAAATGTACGTATGTGTTTTTCTTCTTTTTTTTCTTCTTTTGAAATCTAATTACAACTTTTACAACTAACTACCTACATAGCCTCAAATTATTCAGAATTTCATAATAATAATAATGTATAACTTTATGTATCTATATAGATAATGAGGCCTATTTGAAATTAAAGGGATTTTATTTTGTATTATTCTTTTTGTGCTATGACGCAACTTTATAGAGATCAAAAGTTGTACATTACTTTTGTGTGTGATTTTGGCTTCAAATAAACAGATATGTGTAATTATTATCTATAGGTTTCGTGTTTTAAAAAAATAAATAAAAGAAAATGGTTTAAAATAATACATATATATATATAAATCACTTACCTTCACATATATCAAAGAAACACACTGTTCTGTGTTATTGAATTGAAGTATTTTGTAAGAGAGAGAGACACACGAGAAATTATTTTTTATATATAGAGATAGAAAACTAAGAAAAATAACTACAGCAATGATGAAAGTTGGTTAAGAACTGTGTTTTTTCGAACTAAAAATTTCCGGCTATTACTTTGAGGAAAGAGAAGAGAGAGAGAGAGAGTGAGTGAGCGGACGCGGACCCTCAAGTTATAATTATATATTTTTTTAAACTTTTTTTTTTTTTTTTTTTTACTACTACTATGTACTACCTTTGTACAAGTAAAAAAAAAAAAATAATACAAGCCAGAAGGGAAAACCTGGCTTATATATATATATATAGTAATCATAACACTGTTTGTAAGGAAGTTTGAATCGTTCATCACTAATCGATTAGAGAAATTTATTTACTCACTTTTTCTCCTTCTAAAAGAAATGTTCCATCTCGTTACATCTTTCGATAAATACAGCCCTATGTATGTTTGTTGAAAATAAATATAAACAGAATTATTCAAGTTTCCAGAAACTATGTATGACTCTGCTTCTCATTTCCCTCCTCCTCACCCTGGCTATGTATTATATATATACAAATGTACACCCCCTCCCCTACCTTGAGGGGGGAGGAAGGAAGGAAGGTAGAGGGTAGCTTCCGTTTAACAACTTTCAATCCATTAATCAAATGACAGATGATGTCCTTCCTTGACTACCCAATTGTACATATGTATGTATGTACATTGAAGAACGAGGTAATGCCTATATTCTACATGGGCTGCTTACATAAAGGTTGGCCCATCAACATACATGTACATGGGCATGTACCCAGATTTTCTGTTACATTGCCCTTGTATTCCAAGTTTTGAGTCAATTAATTAATTATCATCCTCCATTTCCATTGATAAATTAATTATTAATTAATTATTCTGTCAAAGGAGCTTCCCAAAATTACACATCAGTGCCCCTCCCTCCCTCCCTCCCTCCCCCCTCAAAAAACCAAAAAAATCTTGACCACAATCAATGAAACGTAATATGATATCATATCTTCATGTTATAAGATATGTAATATATGAGCTCTAAAGAGCCTTCATAAATTCATTGAAGGCCCTACGTGACCAGAGCTATTTATTTGCAAATGAATCTGAGTCAAATTTATCAGTGAAAGGTCTTATTAGGTCATATCAATAACAGATCAAGTGTAAAAAACAAACAAAAGAACTATTTATGAAATACCACCTAAAAATAATTTTTGACTGAGCCAAGCTGGGTCACTTAAAAGTTGTTTTTGGGCCGAGTATGGTGTCTAGTTATGACTAACACCGCTTGAATATCTCAACCAAATGAACCAGAAATTTGGATGTAAAGTACACAATCAACCATCATGGAATGCCAATGAAATATGAGGCTCTGTATGAAGTAACAAATGTTTTTTATCAATTTTTTCTGAGCTGATGCATTGCACATGTGAATCCAATGACTTCCCAAGTCATTGGCTATGTAGATTACTACTACCATGTTGTGTAACCCTTGCTGAAGGATATTCCCCACTGAGAAAGAAAAATTGAGCAGAAACTCAGAAAATACTAAATACTAATTAATTAATTAATTATTGTCTCTTGTTTAAATAAGTTCTTGAGTCCTGTTTGGTTGTTTTTTTTTACTCATTTCTTGCCCATTTCCTTTCTCACATTTTTCTGGAGCATACTATATGTATATAGTTTCAAAGTCTTACATTTCAACCATTTCCGTTCTCACATCATTTGTCCGGAGCAAAATTTCTCACGGTAAAGTATTATTTTTTCCCTCAAAACACTGGTTCTTACAAATCACTGCCTATCAAAGGAAGGAAGTTTAGTAATTCTCTAGGGTTCTGAATGCAACGAACTTTATATTTTTTTGTAAGGATGCAATGTATGTATATTACATAGGCCTCTGTAGGCACATAGAACCATGTAAAATATAGTTCCTTTATACTATTATAAACCACACGTGAATTAACATGATTTGATATGCTAAATTATAATTTAAATATTATGGTTTTTTGATTGTTTTTTTTTTACCTTTTAACTTCCTTCATCATTAGAGTTTGTCTCTCTCTCTCTCTCTCTATAAATATATATATATATATAATACGTACAAACATGTTCTTTGCCAAAGTTTTCTTTCCATTTATTTAATTTTCTATAATTATAAATGACAGATCACACTTTACAGTTGAGAATGCATACACACATATAAGACTTCTATGTATGTATGTATGTATATTACAACATCCAGATGTTTAACTCTAATATCAAGGATAAATTAATAATAATTTATAGATTTTTGTACATATATATATAGTATATGTCAAATAAAGTCCATTTATCTGCAAATAATAATAATAATTATCACACCCCTAGACCTCAAATGATACTCAAATATAACATACTTTTATCTGAGAATATTTTGTATTCAAAGGTATCAAATAGGACAATAGACTTTTAAAAACGTCTCTTGTGGATTTTATTCCTGTGTTTTTTGTACTCCTTTACTCTGCTTTGATAATAATGCAGTAAATGATTTTGACTTAAATATAAAAATTACCTCTTGAAGGTAAAGATGATGCAAAATCCTGCATTTAAATTGATAAGACATCTTTTTTAAAAGTACAGCACAAATAGATACTCACCGTGAAATATATAAATATACTCGTAAAATGAATTGTGAGCACTTTTTAAACGACCTTTTTTTTCTTTTTTTTTTTTACCAATGCACAAAGTAATAGCTAATTTTAAATGATAATAATATTGGTTAAATGGCATAAAAAATGCTTACTAATCTAGCCTTTTTTCTTTTTTCTAAAGTATCATTTTTTATGAATAATATATCCTCATATGAAAAAAAAAATAAAAAAAAATTTGTCAAATTGTCATGATAGTTGAATATATATATATAATTTTTTATTTACATCAAGTGCTCATAAAAATTTTAAAGAAAAGTTATTGGTCTAATAAAAATAAATACACGTGTCTTCAAAAAAGGCATACTTTTCGCTTCATTTTTTTTTTGGCTAATGTGCGTCTCTAGATATATATTTTAGGCCTAACATTATGTAAATCATTTATGTTTATAATGGGTATACCTTTTTAAAACTTTAAAGGATATTAAAAGACAAATCCATGGATTTTCACTTGTGATTATTTGTAAACATGTTATCTATGTGTTCTTATATATATATATATATATATATATATATATATATATATATATATATATATATATATATATATATATATATATATATCATTCCCTTGTTTCACAATGCCTTTGTAGAGGTGGTGTGTTCCTACCTTTCCCGTCTATTCAAAGCTTTTTTCTTATTATTATTATTTGCATATATTATTATTATTCCCTATTGTAATTACGTTTAAGTGTAAATTTACTTTATATTTTTAACGATCAGATTATACAAGACGTGATCAAAATTATATTGATCATGCCTCTCCAATTTTGAAGGACAATAAAAGGCGTTTATTAATTTTGGTTTTGGTTTTTTTTTTCTATCTAAAATAACAATAAGCATGTAAGTTTTTGATTGCTATATAGGTATATAGGTTTAAAGAATCAATTACCTTTTTTTTAATGGAAGTACACAGTACATATTATATCTACATATGTACTTTGAACTGCTTGTTTGACTATAAAGTACTTTTAAAACTTTTTTCAAAATTATGAGTCATGATGTTGGGTTGATTAGTTTTATTGAGGGGTTAAGAGTTTGTTGTTGTTAATAACTATGGGGCCTAGGAATTGATCCAATCAGATGTGGGTTTTTTTTTCTTCTTTCTTTCAAGGAAGTTTTTTAAAAAACTATATATATATATAATAAGGACCAACACAATTTATACAATTAATTCAATCATGTAGAATATATTATTTTATATATATATGTATATATATATATTATTTTTTCAATTAAGAGTGATTTGAAGTTGAAGAAGAAGTGTACTTAAGATGATTTTGACTTTTTTTTCCCCCTTCTTTCCATAGATGATGAATTTTATATTTTATTATTAGTAATCATAAACTATGTAATGAAAAACCCTATCAAAGTATATTATATGTTATAATCTTATTTTGATTTTATGTATGTACATAGATCAGTTTTATTTTTATTATTTTTTTGAATGACCTCTACACGTTATAAGGCCCTTATCAAATATATGTATATATATTCATAAATAATGAAAATAAACCATATTCAGATTTATTGTCTTAATAATAATCGAATATATATCCATATTCAAGGTTCCTCGTAAATGACCGGAACATAAATCGTTAAAAAACCTACATAGATATATATATATATATACGTGAATTACACAATCTCAAAGTAATAGAAAACTGATATCTCTGTATGTACATATGTACACTTACAAATCAAGGGATCGAATGCTATGATGGTATTAAAATCCTTTCAAAAACATTCAGGCATAGCCGTATAATCTGTCTCTATCTATAATATCTATATATATTAGAAACAATATTTCATTCATTTAATTTAGTGCTCTCCTTCAAGTTAGGTATTAAAAAAACGTGATGGGACAAAAACCATTCAAATACAAATTTCGAAGACGTACTCATGTGCCTTTTCAAGTAACGTAGAGCTCAAAATCTGTATTTGAGAATGCTTTCTTTCTTTATTTAAGTCATATTTATTTTTGTTTTTTAATCATTATTCAATAAATTATACATAAATAGATATCTCAAATAGATGAAGCATATTTTAAGGACCAAGGGTTTAAATCAATAACTTATTAACAAGATTTTAAAATATATATTTTAATAATATTTAGTGACCATTCTTCAATTTTGCTACTATTCCTTGAATTAAATATATTATTAATTTGCTAATATTCGGAAGGAAATTATTTTTTTTTGTTAAGATAGCAACACCAATAAGCGAATTTGTATAACCTGGTTGTTAGCTAATACTTTTGAAAAAAATAATAATAAGTTCTGGGTTCGTAAAAATCTGCTCCTACTGTTATCCTAATCGATAATAGTACAAATATTAGCATATATTCAAATCAAGTTATTAATATCCATTTTTGAAATGGTATAAAATATAATCGATAACTACATATGTGGTTAAAAATTGTAATGATATAAATCTTCTTTTTTTATATATAATGTAAACTAGAGCAAGAATTTCCTTAGTTGCTCTGTGTGAGTTTACCATATATTAGTTAACTCGACTAAGCAACAAGTAATTTGTAATTCGTTACATTAATATTTTGTAAACAAATGCCTATTAATTAATTAATTTTTTTTTTGCTTTTATATGCTTCTTTATTGCATCCACAGGGTGGATCAGAAATACTGAATAAATAGTCTGCATTTTTTTAGTTCTATGTATAATTAGGATATTAAAATTTTGCACGAATTACACTGGCTATCATATAACTAACCTAGAAAAAAAAAATATTCCTAAGCTTTGTGACTGTTTCATCAGGCACGGGTCACCTCCATCGGAATGTTGTCCCATTCCCTAATTAATTATTATTGATACTCTCAAAGCATCCAAATTATACATAGGCTTTCTTACAGACCCTGTCCTTCAAGATATAATACCAAATTACAAAAAAAAAAAAAACATACGGGTCAAATCCGGACTGGATGGATGCTAAAACTTGCAAGCTCCAGAAGCTAGGGATACGAGTAGCAAACCTCTGTGTCATATTTGAAGGGTGGGAGAGAGCACCTCTTGTTGAAAAGTCTAAGCCTCTTCTCTCTAAAGTGGAAATATGTTCGGGGCAGGAGACCTTTCCCCAGGATTATGTTCAAAAACTCTTTGCCGTTAATTTTAATCCCAAAGGGTACAAATATACTGAATATATTTCTGGGCATGCTGACAGCACTTTCATCCATAACTGATTGTGGTTTTGTGTTCATAATGAGCCCTTTTATGAATTTGATCCTTTTTTGACAAAAATCCAATCAATTTGAATAATGGATTTGGCTTCAACTAAAAAATAAAACTTTTTCTTTATTAAAAACAATATTGGGAGGCATGCCAGACTTGAACAGACTCATAAGTTTCTTGCTTCAGTTGACTATATTTTCCCTTGTTATGACATACATAGAGAAGTCATTGAGTCTTGAGGTCATTCTTCACAAGTATGTTCATGGGCGTAGGGTCGTATACGTTACTCCTTGTCCGTTTTCCAGAGGCTCCTCTTTGGATTTCGTCAAATCTTCTCTCGGACGATCTTAATGTTCTTTGTAGTCCGTAATGCCCTTACTGGACACTTTAAGAACGGTTTTTGATACTATTTATCTCCTAGGCATTTTTATTTAGAGCCGTTTTAGGAATGTTTTGTTCACCTTTATTACCTTTAGTGTCTTAAAAATCTCCGGATTGCTCTTCCTCATGCGGTGACAGCAATCCTTCCATTGTCGTCAACGAAGGATATTAAAAACGTGTTCAAACTTAATATTTGTGTACAATTTATTAATAATTTAGCATGGAAATTTTTACATTGATATCTATAAGCTTCTCTGAACTATATGAATTCAAATATTTGCCCCAGTATTTAGAGTTCATCTTGTAATTGACAGAACATTGCAAAACCATATATTTATATTAAGAAGTATAAGAATACGAAAATAAATGTTCGTTAGTGAAGCTAAATGGTTTCCATCCCTTTATTTACATATATTAATGGCTTTTGCCAAAAAGGCCTTATAAGAAAAAAAAAGACTTTTAGTATCAATTATTTTGTATTTGCAATATATTGGGTGTTATTATTTTGCAATATTTTATCAAAAATGGATCAAGAAATCCTCAATTTTTCAAGGTTTGAGGAATGACCTTGATCAGTTCGTAAGGCTACCATGCTATATATATATATATATATATATGTATATGTACAAATTATCATCATCTACCTTTGGCCTTTGAGTTGAGTTGTGGTTTTTTTCATTTTGTACATTTGAAAAAAAATAATGCATCAATATGTATATATATTTTTTTTCTTTTTCTGATAGGATAATTCAATTCTATCAACCTCAAATTCTCTCGATCCATAGATAATGGTTCCATCACTGCAATTCATGTTCAATATATTTTTTTATTTTTATTTTATTATTTTTATTGAAAAAACCTTTTTGCAAAGTATACATTGTTAAAAAAGAGAGGATAATTACGTCTATACATATATATATATATATATATATATATATATATATATATATATATATATATATATATATATATATATATAATGTGTAGATACCTACATTCTTCGTATATATACCATGAAGGATGTTTTTTTTTCCTTTGTAAATCATAGTTGTGGGTTTATGTATGTATTATGTATGTAAAAGATTTTTTTGTGAAAAATACATAGAAACCTTGAGAACATTATTTCTCTTGTTTGTATGTGAAATAACAAAAAAAAAACCTTTTGATTGATTCTGTTAAATTAGTGTGAGATAACAGCAGAAAGAAGAAGTTAAATTAGAATGTTAACACATTCATAGCTCAATGTAAGTTAATTTCTTTTTTTTTTTTATTAGAGCTTAGACCCCTTTTTTTCCAATTTGTCAAATACTTTGAATTATGTATCATTGCCTATAAATAAATATATAAATATACTTTTTCAGATTTGACACAAAAAAAAAATTTTTTTTTGAAGGTGTTATGTAAAAATACATAAATAACCTTATGGTCTAAAATTACTCCTTTGACGAGGAAATTACATTGTTTTATGACAGCTAATTGTCATAATGATACAGAATGAAAATACACAAAATACAACATCCTAGAATCCAAAAAATTAAAAGAGAAAAATACTTCAAAATATATAGAGAAATACACAATATCTAACACTAATACAAAATACACAAAGTAACACTACTAAACTCATAAAATTAAAAGAGGGAAGGAAAAAAACACAATTTCATAAATCACAACAATTTTGTAATAATTTCAAAATGACTTTTTGTCCTTGAAGAAAAAAATATTTGATCTCGTTTGACGCAAGAGTCCAAAAGTTATTATTCAGAGTTGGAATTTTTTTGAGGGGGATAGAGTTCGCTACCTAGACACGGCAGGAAGGATAATTGCTCGAAGGTCATCCACATGTCATAAGAAATGGTTCGCCCTAAGCCTACTCGCTATTCGAGCCTTTGCATTTTGATTATTTGTGTGGGATTTTTTTGTGGCTCAGTTTGGTCAAAATCAGTCCCTTTATGATGATGCCTGAATCAATTCAATTAGTTTTTAACTTTTTGATAATTTACAAGGGATTTGGAGCCCACCTTTCAGGTTTTATTCGAAAGTGATATCAATGAGTCTCAATCTAATATATATACATATATACTTTTAATAAGGTAGCTAATAGCTTCCAGTAAGACTTCGGCTAGAAACACTTGTTGCAATGGAACATTGCTCTAAGATATGACTCAAATCAAATATAATGGCTCTAATAAGTTTAGTCTTAAATTACCTCTCTACCATCACTAATTACATCCAAGCCAAGTTGTTGTGCTTTGAAACCGGAATGAGTCAACGAAAATATAAAATAAATCCATTCAAGAGTGAAGAAATTAGAATTGTATAGAATGGTATAATGATTGATAAAACCTTGAAAAGGATTAGTAAAGTAATCTTTTCCCTCCTCCCGCCCCCCCCCCCTCCCTTCTAAGAGGGAACTTCAAAGTCAGAACTTGACTAAAATCCATGTCTAAAATATGCCCTTTTTCAAGCATAGTTTTAAAATGATTATTTTTTGTACATATATTCAGTTGTAATAATTTGGTAACTTTTGATGAGAGAACCATTTGTTACAAAGGTTATTATTTATGTGACTATCATAGAACAAATATCAAATTCAACACAAGAAGAAAATTATTTGAGCTGAACTGATGGAGCCATCTAAAGCCAGGCTCTAAATATGTAGATAATTATGAAACACCTCATATTATCCATGTTATAAGTACTACTCGTTAAACAAAAGTACTTGCTAATTGGACTACCATGCTATGTGTCTATAACATATGATAAAATATTGTTATTGTCTGTTTGAAATATTTAACTTATTACATTTCTAAAAAAAAAAAAAAAAAATTTTATATTCAAAGTTGATCCAAATTATAATTAAAAATTGCCTTCTGTAATAATGATATAAAAATACGATTATTTATTGGACTATGAAACCACAAATTTACAAAAAAAATATGCATTTAAAATATATACATTGTATGTACATATTTTTCAAATTCAATGAATCGAATATAAAATAATAATAATAATTAGAAGTTTCAATAATCCTACTTTTTTTTTTACTTTATTTGAAGGATCAAATACATTTAAAGTCATTCTTTTTTGTATAATTTTTTCTTTATTTTTTATTTTTTATATCTAATAGTGATTAATTTATAGAGTAAAAAACAAACAAAATATAAAAAAATTCATCCTTGACTCTTGTTCTTTGATTAGCCTAAAAAATATATATATTTTTTTTTTATTCATTTCAATTAAATCTTTTTTTAAAATTACATTTTAAAACTCGTGAATTTGCTATTCAAATGAACTCTAAAAAAAAATCTTTTAAGTGTTCAAATATCTTTTAAAGGACATTACTAAAGAGATGTGACATTAAGTACATACATAGCATCAATTCATTCAAATTGAGACGAATCTCTGTGACAACATCAATTACACACACACATAAGCTTCTCAAGGCCTTATATTTAAACTACAAGCAATCAAGTTGATGTTACTAATTTAACAGTTTTAAAAGGAGTTTTAAAGTATGCCTATGGGGCACATTTATTTATTATGAATAAATTATATATAATATTATTATTTAGGGGCAAATATTGATTTGAATTAAGCCTCAATATATTGCCCTCTGTTTATTTTTGATAAAAGCACGTACAAAAAAGAAAAAATAATAATATTAAAAGTATCATACAAGGGCTTGAAAATGCATGAAGTGTGAACTTTGCATAGTTTTTTAAAAGAGAGAGGGGGGGAATAAATATTAAACGACTTTGTTGATTATATATATTATAAAGATTTATGGAACATTAATTCTATACATAGCATATATATATATATATATACACTTAGAAACATAAAATAATGTTATTATTATTATTACACTGCTTCATACTCTAAGCATTAACTAACAATAACTATTTATTCAATTGATATATTTATAGAATTTATGAATCTATTTTTGTTTTTTTTCCAAAAAACATTAATGAACCTTTATTCATCCTCCATAGATTTTTATAACCAGATGTATCTCTACCTTCACTCTATGTAACAAGTCAATTAAAAAATAATAAATAATATATATCTACTGACTATAGTGGTAATATGTAGAATCAAGTTGCATTGTACCTTAGTCCTTTTAAAATTTCGAAATAATTGATTTTTAAGTTTTTTGTTTTTTTTTATTTGCTTTTTACTTGAGAGCATTTATTAGTCATTCAAATAAACCACTTTGAAATATATATATATATTAAAATACTTTCACTTACAAAGTGCTAATGGTTATGTGCCCTACGTGGTCTCTCTCTCATAAAGCGAAAATAAATATACTACTGATCCATTCAAAAAGTATTCAAAACCAAGCTTTGGATTCTGTATTTTTTTAAATGTCAATATGTAAACTGTTTTTGTTTTTTTTTGTTTTTTTCCATTCGATAAATACAATTTCTGTTCAATCCTTATTATGAACGTTCTGAATAATATATATATATATATATACATTGTCATTTTAACACGTATGCCAAAGTCTCAATTATCTTGTAAATGGTCAATCAATAACATGAAAATCCCTATTTAATTTAATTTATATTTTATGACCTTTTATCTATTTGCAATTTTTTTTTTTGGCCCCTAGATGAAAATATGTTATAAAATAATATTTATTTGCCACCAACAACATGGAAAATGATTTACCAATCTGGTCAATATTCAATAATTTTTATGATACCTTTAATTTTAACCACAATGTGCAAATCACTTATTTGCATATTGAATAAACATATTTGCTTAGAGTCAATAATAATAATAATAATAATAATAATATATTTAAATGTTTGATGAATATTCAAAGAACATTTAGAAGTTCAAACATAGCTCAAGTCTATATATAGTGTCAATTGTTAAGATATAGTTAAGTATTAATGATCATGAATCAAATGTTAAATTGATCAAATCTATATATATATATATATATATATATCTAAAGATGCTTATTTGAGAGGAAATTTAGAATGTATTTAAAATTTGGTATATAATAATATATACTTTAATTAGTATCTAATTATTATTATCCAATTATGTATAAGGTATAACAGTATTTAGTGACTCAATTTTTCAAAAAATATAAATGGCTTCCACGGAGACAGTTTTGCTTTTTTTTTTATTGAATCACGTACAAAAACTCGTCCTTTGATGAAAATATAAATATGTATGTATATATTACAAAGGAGAAGAACAGTAAAAAATATCATATTTAACTGTGACATTAAAACAATATACAAAATATGTATGTATGTATGTATCCTGAACGCTTCACAGAGCCCGTAGATATTTTTTGAAGTCAAGGTGCACCTTAGGTTTTTTTGTTCTTTTTTTTTTTTTTTGACGGAGAAGATTAAACCTACACAACGTAGGTTTAATCTGTAGGATATACCATTACAATATTTACCTCATGGTTATAGTGTACATATATATATGACGTTTGAAAATTGCCTTTTTTGACTCGAAAAATGACCATTTCTAATGTGTATTGAACCTGTGAGTAGCTCCATATGTTTAAAAATGACCTACAATTTGGCAAAAACCGTATTTTTGATATTATTTTCGAGGCAAAAATGGATAAGAAAAAAAAACCAAAGAAGAATATCTCTCTAAGGAGCTATAGCCACACAAGGATCGTTTGCGCACAAAATTTATTCTTTCTGCCAATGGACCAAGGGTTCATCAAAATGACACATGCAAAATATAGGGATTATAAAGGAAAGGAAAGGATTTTGTAATGTGTCAAAAACCCTAACACGAGATTACACCCTTTTTAATATAATATATGTCTGTGCAATACATTTTTGAACAAAAATGTTATATACAAAATAAAAACACCGACAGAAGGTGTGTAGAAGAGCCTGTAGAATATTTTTACAAAATCCTATACAGATTTACGCACTGATGGTTTTTTTTCTTCTTCCACCACATACAAAGGCAGTGATATGTCAATAATATTCATATATATATATATATATATATATATATAATATTATCACTATATATATATATATATATAGTGATAATATTTGTATATATTAGACTAAATATTCAACATCTGACATATTTTAACATATTTTGAATTTATTTAACTTTTTTGCTTATAATTTGCTGTTTTGTGTTTTTTTTTTGTGTATTACATCGATCATAAACTCCTGACCAGCTTGGCTACGCTTACACAAGCATAGTTTATATACTCAAAAAGGGAATCATCATATGTATGTAGAATAAAATTATAATAAAGTTTCAATTTAAAAACAAATACAGGTATGTATTTCCTGAATTTGCTAATAAAATTTTTTTTGTGTTACAAAATTGCTTACTGAATGATTACCTTTTTGACTGCACAAATCCCATTCTTTAAGCAGCACTTTTATGTTTCAATAACTTTTTATAAATAGGCAACCATTTATCTCTACGTATATGTACATTGGATAGCACACAACTACCTTTCGGCTTTTAAAATCCAATAGCGTAGAGTGATGTTAAGTGTATGATGATTATTATCTGTACTTTTGAGGTTCTACGTAAATTTATACTTTTAATTCAGAACCATTTGGCCATATACAAAAAAAAATAAGAGAATGTACAAAGTAATTGTAATAGCATTAATTCTCATTTAATGAAAGAATTCAGAACAAGTTCATGTCATAAAAATAAAATCACGGAAATTCAATAAATAAATCATTGGACAATTTACATATTTTCGTAATTTGGTTTATTTAACAAATTTTTATATACATTTATGTATATCTATGTATGTAGATAATGTCATTAAAAACTTCCTGTTAAATACTTCCCTTCTTTTGCTAAAATCAATTTTTCCTATGGATTTTGTCAAATTAATCGTGGGAAATTTTATTAATTATGTACAAAGAGTATTTTACAAGCTCTTAGCATCACTATTATATATAGTAATAAACGTATAATAATAATAATCATTTAATATCATTTCTACCATTAGAAACGGATATTTTTGATTAAAAGGTGACCTTAGGATCACGGATCTCTGTAAGAAATGGTGATGTTGTAGGTGAGTACAATTTAGTACAGATGAAATTGGTTTATGACTCATGTCATTTAATGTACGTAAATAATAATTGAACAACATCAATTATTATCAGAGTAGTAAAAAAAGTACATTTTTATTGCACTTGTTATAAATCCGTGTTCATTCTTATTTCTACACCTAAATGTGAAGTGGTATTAATTAGGTAAGCAATTGGGAAATTAATTTGTTAAAAAAAATCATCATTTTTGGTGGGGTGTATATATTTATTAGCTAATTATAGCTATATTCGAAATTTTAAATAACTTTTGTTGTACATATGACCTGATATTAAAAACCTTGATATTTTTTTGTCAACAACCCTGGCAATAAAATGGGGGGAAGGGGTTTTTTTAAGACATCCTTATGCATTTTTGGGCTGAACTTGATCCCATCTCTTCATAGTCCCCTCCAGACTCTCCTTCAACTCTTTCCTAACCTTCCAGACAAAGTCCCGGTCCAACTTTGTGAAGTCAGCAATTTCCTGGGGTTCTCTTCCGGAGGGAATCGAAACAAGAGCCCTTTTTCTTTTCCCATCATTATTTGGCACTTTAAAATCTTGGATTTGAGCCATTTTTTAAAAAAAATGAAGCCAGAAAAAAACATTCAGCTGTTGAGAAAATAAAAAATTTAATGTACAATTGCACAAAACTGTGCATCAGGGACGTTTTATGCCAAAGAGCACACTCACCCCCTGTATATGTATACAACCAAAAATAGATTTGTATTGATGAACTTTTTTTTCATGTGATGTTTTATAATGTAGGAACAATGGGAAAACATGTAATAATTATAATTGGATCGTAGATTTAATGTTGTTAAACATGATGATAAAGGAAACACATGACCCAACTTACTTACTTACAAGACGAAATACTGAAGGACATCTGAAGCTTATCTTTTAATTATATTATTAACACTGCTCACATGGCATTCGTGAGTTGAATCTATTAGATATTTAGTAAATGGGTTACCTCATCATGAAATTCCATTCATATTATTATACTATGAATGTAAAATAAGAAAAATAAATATGATGATTAAAGAGATTGGAAAAAAAGAAAGAAAAGAAGACTTTCCCAGCGAGCGTCAATTAATTCAAAATTGTCTTAGTTGGCAAGTTTTATTATGTATTTGCTCTTTGAAAATATTATTTTTCATATGTATTTCAAATAGAAGACACATCTATTCAATTGATAAATTGATATCCTTATAAATCAATTGGAAATCCCAAAGCTATACCTTTTATAATGAAAATACAAAATACACATTTTATAGGGACTCACTTTCTTTTTCGTTTTTGGTGCGATGTGCTGAAAACGAGTGTGAAAAAAAAATCTGAACATTGAATAGCAAAACAATAGGCAGCTTTGCCATTCTTTCCCCTATTTAAGACTCGGTAATATATCAGCGTCAATATATCAATATATGCGGGTGTGCTTTTTAGGCACACCGGGAATGACTTCTTTTTCACATCTTTAAATTGATGTAAGTTTTAAGGTATTATTATGTACAATGTATCTATATGCTTTTAATGAGATTAATAAACATTATGTAAATGTAATGAGATTTGTATTTTATCTCGCAACCTTTCTTCTACAAAAATAATGAAAAATAGGCGGTTTTCAATCTTTTTTATACAAATCTTTTCGTCAATTAATAGTAGGAACTGACTCACCGCTTGAAAAAAAAACTAAATTAATTTTGAATCAATTAATGTTTAATACACTTATGAATAGAGTCAAATCGACAGCTGACAAAAAAACACAGTACAATATATTTTCATATTAGTGAAATAACACTGTTTTGGGAAAGTATACAAAAAATTTTAAAAAGATAATTTCAAAGGCCAAGTGTCCTTGCTAAATTATAATTAAAAGACCTTGATACTTATTTTACTCCCCCATTAATACCATTCAATTTTAGAGTCATTTTATTTATAAAAGACATAAGTTGTAAGCGACAAATTATATATTCAAAGTTTATATCACCGAGATTAAGGTCAAAGGTCAAAAGATAAAACCATCTTTTGTCAAGTTTTAATGAAGAAACACAATAAATATATAAATATTTTTAAAATACACTCCTACTTTCAAAATTTATATTACATATTATATTTGTACAAACAGGACAACTCCTGAAGATATAAATGTTTGGAATGTGGTTTGCACTTTGATTTTGATTAAATATATATATATATATATTAAAAAATTGAATTATTATTCGCAAAATAAAAATCATCTAAATTAGAGTTGAAGATTGTTGTGAAAAAAACAAAACTAGTTATTTCTACCTCAAATTTAATCAAATACTCGTAGAGATGAATGTATCTAAGTAGACTAATGTTGACACGATATGGATATTTTATTAGGGGTTCCGGTTGTAAAATTAATATGATTAAATATATACATATATAAATAAATAAAATGTCGTTAATTCACATACAAGGACGTCCCCTCGATGAAAATTTGATGGCTTTTAATAACGATGTAGATATATTTATAAAATACAAGTTTTATTATTTTTTTTAATTTTGTTGCTGTGCCATTCAAGCACATATTTTCATTCACATAGCCTCATTCTAAATGCATTCCGGATCACCTAAAGATACGGGAATGCCGAACAACACTAAGGTAAACCATGAACTGGTTTGTTATGAATGTGTTTAGTTATCATATTACAGTTAACAACGTGTTGAGTTTCCTCAATAAATTTCAAACTAATTAACCAACGCATAGAAATTGCTGGGCCATTTAATGATTTCTGCACATAGCAATAGATAAATCAATTGGAAAACATACAATTCATGATATTTTTTCATCACTAATACATTATACATTTTATCATTTACATATCGTGAATTTTAAACTATATATGTACATATATGTCAAGTCAACAAGAAAGCAAGTTGTTTGTTTTCGAATATTGAAAAGGAGAGAAAATCCACTATTAAGTAGTTTTTTTACATCATAAATATAACGGTCAAATATTTCCGAGTCATTTAAAGACCAATTGCGCAGAATTTTTGCTAAAATGTCACTTTATATCGAGAAAGCAAGGATTTTTGTCTATCCAATAAAGCAATCAGGTAAATATTACCATTGCACTTGGAGCCGATATGGCCCCCGAAAGAACGTTCATCTTTTTCATTGCCTCAGATATTTATTTAGTGGCAGTTGGTTTTTTTTTTCCTATAATACAATTGCAATTATTGGAGTCATTATTTAATTTATCGAAATAACCTATTAATACAATAAATGAAGGAGAATGTCGTCTTCAAGAAACTGAAGGCAGTTCACACTCATTTTTGAGTAAATATTTAAAAACAATCTTCCTTTCTTGTTGACTTCACTCATATGTATGAATATATAATGTGAGTATTAATATTCGTTTTGAAAACATCAACAAGAGTGTTCGTTTCAAATTACGAGTTATTGCTTCAAGAGTATAAATAATATACATACATAAAAGATCTTTTACTGAATGCCTTTTATAATAAAGCATACCTCAATTATTGAGATGTTGAAAGTATCGTTGCATAAACACTAATGTAACATAATAATGCTATGTAAGATTTGATCTCTTCAAAACAAAGAAAAAAAAAAAAGAAAGAAAGAAAGAGAAAATATCAACAGTTAATTTATACAATGATTATAAGAGGAAAAGTTGATTATTCTTACAGAATAATTTTCAATATGATCACATTATTTTAATTTGAAGTGGCATTTTGTATGAATTAAATCACATCTTCAAAAAGTTCAAAAATATCTGCTTTGACTACAGACAATTTGAAGTTTGTTAAAGTTTTTGTATTAATTAATGACAGCAAAAATATTACAAGATAAATATTACTTTTTTTTTTTAATATCAAGTCCATCATATCTAATTAATATTATATGTAGAACCAACAAACAAGGTTTTTTTTTCTCGCAAATTTATATGCTCAAATTACTTCACTCTGATTGTGTTTCTTTTTTTTTTAATATTAAAAATAATATTTTTAAAGTTGTGTTTTTTTGTTAAATTGGTGCTAAAATTATTATTATTATCGTATTTTTTTATCTCAATGAGCAAATTTTTGATTGGTTAGATTATATAACAAGAAATATTCTTATGTAATCTTTTATACTATATGATGTACACAGAAAATAAATGTCTAACTCTCAATATTTTTCATTGCATATAATTTGAGTAACTTTTGAACAAAGACATTACAAACTAAATTAGTTAATGTAAATTATCTTTTCTATTAATTTAAAAGATGTTAATTAATTATTACTTTTTTTTTTCTTCAATGTCATAAATTATTTCATTAATTTGCATCCTTACAAAATATTATTATACATTGCATAAATATATATTTGTTTTTTTCCTTTATTGAACCCTATAAATTTATTTTAAAGTGAGATTTTTATTTTATTTTTCAATCGTAATAAATGTCTTATAATCATAGCATAAATATATGTACTTTGCGAAAAAATTGAAAAACTAAAGCTAATAATTTATGAGGAGGTGAAAGACAAAAATCATTGAGCAAAAACTATAATTCTTATAGTCTTAATATAAAAAACGTCAACAAAAAATCACAAATGGTCTATTTATTTAAGAATATAATCAATTTATATATGAATGTATGTATATGAATATTAATCAATGAGATTGAATCGAAAAGTACGTCTAAAATGCATTTATAAAAATTATCCATGATTTTGTTCGACAAATGCTTTTTGAAATACATAAATAAATATATTTAATTCGCTGCATATTCACTCAAACTTTCTCACGTCCTTCAATGTATTGCTTTAAAAACTTCCTTTTATGTAAAAAAAATAAATTAATCATATGCATGGATTCAAAGATATTTTAGACAATATATTATATACAATCAATGAGCTGTAAAATATTTTTTTAAATGATTTTAATTAGTGTCCTATAAGGGTCCATAAGTAAAAATTACGTAATTTTTATAAAAGGGTAAAATAATGATTATACAGGTCAACAAATTTGAAATGTCAAAAATCCTATGGGGTATAAGGTTAATAAAAGTTATTCAGTTTTGCACGGAGATTTCAAATCTGTAATTTTTTTTTCTTCGAGAGTCTGACGGTTTTTGAGAAATTAGACACGACTTTTTTAGCTTTTTTGGCCCATTTTCCAACTACAACTTCAATTTAAGCCCAGAAGGATACTCATTTTTATCCATCTAAATGTGTAAATTTTCATTTTATTTCAAATAAAAATTCGCTTGAAATCAAAGACTTATGGTAGAGCTACTTAAAAACAGCTACAATAGACTGAAATAGTAGTGCACAGAAGGATTTCAGCTGATTTCTTAATCCTTCTATGTGCTACTACTTAAGTAGCTCTACCGTGAGTCTTACATTTCTAGTGGATTTTTGATCGAAATTGACTGAAAATTTATACAGTTTGATGGACGATTTCTTCTTAAGGATTAAGGATTCTTAACGGACGCTTGACATCTCGTTTGAAAGCGTTGGGTTCCATCTTTTGAATGCATTCCTTATTAATCCATTTCATGTAGTATAAATTCAAGGAGTTATTTAAGTACAAACGTTTTGGTCAACTTTTGGGTCTACTCCCACCGTTTACGCCCCTAGGAGTCCCTTTCGGTCAAAACAAAGACTGGAAAATGAAATTTGCATTAAATATACTAGCAAATCATTATTTTTTAATGCACAAAATGAGTATCCTTCGTGGCTTAAATTGAAGTTGAATTTGGAAAATGGGCCAAATTAGCTCAAAAACTTAGGGTCCGATTTCTCGAGAAAAAAAATTTACAGATTTGAAATCAGCGTGCAAAACTAAATAAATTTTATTATACTAGAACCCTTTAGGGTTTTTGACTCTCGATGGGTGTTATTATTTAATTCAAACACAAATATGAAAGGATACAAAAAAAAAAACTTTTAATAAATACATACATATATTATCAAACTGTGTTTTTTTTAAAAGTATACTTTGTATGTAAAGGTCAGATTTAATCATTATTTTTTGCTAGCATAACTTTGTTTTAAAAGCTATCATTTACTCAGTCTATGCTATTATTTTAAAAAGATTTAATGAGTTTTTCATACAATCATATTTGAGGCATAACTAATTTTAATGTGTTTTTTTTTAGAAGAGAAAAAAATAAAAACATGACCTCTAAACTAAGGCAAACTTTCCTCAAGAAAAGAATTATTCATATTATTTTGTAACTCTGAAGAAAAAAAACAAAAAAAAACAGCCTTTAATATTGGAATCCAAGGTTTCATTTGAGACAAAATTGATTCATATTTGTACTTGATAGCAATCAAACTACCCCCATTGGTTGAATACGTAGGTGGTGGTTGTTGTAGATATGTCATTAAATATCAAAAATATATATATAAAAAAACCTTTTCCCATGAATGCTTAAAAAAAGCAATATTTTTAAATTGTATGTTTTTTTAATCTACATATGTACATAATTATTTCTATGTAGACACAAGGAAAAAACCATTTAAAAAAAAAGTTACATGGTTGCATTGACTTTATATCTATTTTTTATTTTAAATATCAAGTTTTTTTTGTTTTTTTTTTTGTTTTTTGAGACATGTTAATGGAGAGAAGCTTATCAATGACGACGATAATGTAGAAGAAGAAGAAGTTAGTTTGGACATGACTGTTGAATGCATTTACTGATTAATATTTATATATATATATATATTTTGCATAATATGTTCATCTCATAGTAAGACAATACCTAAATTCTGCATCATTATTTAAAAATATATATTCATATACGTGGACCTTTTTATTTTTTTCTTATCAGAGTGATTATTTAAAAAAAAAAAAAGATCTTTTAATATATGTATGTATGCAATTGATGATAAAGACTTCATTTCCAGTGCACACTATTCATTTCCGTTCTTGAAATGCAAAAAGGTACTATTTCCTTTAGGAAAAAAATTATAAATAATTTTTCATATTACTTCCACATGACGTAGAAAAAAAAATCTCCATCATCAAAGCTCCAAGTCATTCAAAGTACATAATTATACACATGAATACGTCATTGAGTCAAGTAATTTATGAAAAAATTTGATTTAACAAAAAAATTTATATATATAAATTTAAATTAAAGCCAAAAAATTTCTAGCAAAAATACAAAAAAATTTGATGACCTCTTGAACTTAACAATTTGCATTAAGTTATATTGACATGGATTTCTTAGAAGTGCAAGAGCAAAAGATCCGGTTAACTTCATTATCCTTGGGGTTTGTTGTTATTACATTATGGATATAAATATTTTGTGTGTTTACATGGGATAGAGTTTTGAAGGTGTTGAGTCATTTGACTCATATTGATTTGTATTAAGTCTTACATCATTAATAAGAAATTGCAATGTACTACAGGATACAACTGACTCATGGAAAGAAAATTTCCATCCTGACTCTACATACTTTGAGCAAAAATATATAAAGGGTCATAAAAATTAATTTATCATGATATAAGGCCTTTCGGATACAATCTTTCATATCAATTTTCATTTTCACCCGATCCTTGGTTCCTTCATTTTTGCAAAATGTCTGCTAAGTTATAAGTTATAACTCCTTCATTTAGGGGCAAAGTGTAGAGTGACCACCTGAGTGCTTCACATAGTTGATGATGTTCCATGGAAAATGTCCAATACAACTTATACTCACGTTACTATTGATAATAATAAAATGCAGTTCTTGTGTCCGTCAATTTCCACTTGTTGCCCTTGATTACGAACTTTTGAATAGATTCGATTCTCTAGGCTACTTTTGGAGCAAATTAACGTCGAGTTTTACACTCTATGTATAAGGATTTGCTACAGCAAATACAAAATCAATGATGGACTTCACGTTTTGTGTCTTTTTTTTTTCTTTCACATTGCGAAAAAACACTTTAAAATTTACTCCCTGGTTCATTTTATTGTGAGTGTACCATAAATCTATTAGTCCATAATAATAACCCTTCCTTATGTCTCTTAAAATGAGACTTCATAATGTAATATAGAGTGAAAGACGTTGCTTAATATTTAAGGAACATTTTCATCAATAGACTTACCTATATATATATATATAAAAGTCCCATTGTCCAAGACAATCCGTGTATAGACCAGGGGCGTACTGGGGCGAAAATTTCCACCGGGCAAAGAGTAAATATCTTGTACGATAAAGGCGCATTATGCTAAATCGAAGGGGCGCCTAGTAAAAATTTCAGAGGGGCGCACCGGTCATTGACCGGTTGACCGCCGGGCCAGTACGCCCCTGGTATAGACGCACTCATATAACAATAAGGAAAAAAAATCAGATTTCTCTTTAAGAATAAATTAAAATTGGATGAAATATCTATTATTTTTATTATTATTATTATTATTATTATTGTTATTTTTCAATAATCAAAAAATATATATATTTTTTATATATATTTTATATGTATATAATGACAGCCTACGTATGTAGAACTGTCATTTGCTACAATTTTGAAGTATTCTTATCTTATTATTGTTATTATCAAAACGTAAGGTATATATTTTTAAGATAGTTTCAAAATATATATATATATATATATATATATACCTATATTTATGTATGTATACAAAAGATAAGATTTGTTTCAAATTCTTCCAAATGAAGACATAAATAATTTCATTTGAAAATATTTTTCTTATATTATTATATGTATATGGTTGATGACTGGATAAGAGAGCCTTAGAAGATATGCTGCTTTACAAATTTTCTTTTATTATTATTTGATTTTCAAAAATAGTAGACAACAGAATAAGAGACGCAGACGACTCTAGGATCATTCACAGTATGCCTAAGACAAGTTTTGAATCAATATCCAGACTAATTATATATACAGATCAACAAATTTGAACTTTATAAAAATCCTAAGGGATATATGTATATAAGGTTAATAAAAGTTATTCAGTTTGTCACGCTGATTTCAAATCTGTAATTTTTTTTTCTTAGAGAGTCCGACGGTTTTTGAGAAATCGTAGGGTCTACTTTTTTAGCTTTTTTGGCCCATTTTCCAACTTTAATTTCAATTTAAGTCTAGACGGATCGTGTGCAATTTTTTTTTCCATTAAATTTGAAAGTAAATTATAGAGGACAACAAATTTGAAATGTCAAAAATCCTAATGTAACTTTTGTTTCGAGAGTCTGACGGTTTTTGGCCCATTTTCCAACTTCAACTTCAATTCCAGCCTAGAAGGATACTTACTCATTTTGTGCATTAAAAAATAATGATCCGTTAGAGTATTTAATGCAAATTCCAATTTCAGTCTTTTTTTTTCTAACCTAAAGGGACTCTTAGGGGCGTCGAGAGCGAGAGTAGGCCCAAAAGTTTGCCAAATCCTTTGTACTTTAATAACTTCTTGAATATTATAAGAAATGGATTAATAAGGAATTTATACAAGAGCTGAGACCACCAGCTTTCAAACGAGATACCAAGGGCCCGATAAGAAGAATCCTTAATTAAGAAGAAATCCCCTTATCTAAATGTATAAATTTTCATTCAATTTCGATCAAAAATCCACTAGAAATCCAAGACTCACAGTAGAGCTATTTGAGTAGTAGTGTGCAGAAGGATTTCAGATGGTTTCTTAATCCTTTCTCGAAAGGATCTGCCGGACTCTTTAAAAAAAAATATTAAAGATTTGAAATCAGTTTGCAAAATTGAATAACTTTTATTATTCTAGAACCCTTTAGAATTTTTGACTCTTGACACGTTAATTATTATTTATTTCCAAGAACTTGCAAGTTCCAAATGCAACTTCAAATTGCGAGGTTTTTGAATCGTTGTCTGTATGAATACTAGCAAGTGTTGGTTTGTATAGGAAGGAGAACCCCGATTAACCAGAAACCATTAAACATATTCATGACTATTTTACTTTGATGCCAGAGTTAGTAAACATATTTTTTAATAAGGAAAAAGTAGAAGACATTAAATGGGGAGACCTTTTTTTAATCAGAGTTGCATGTTGCAGAAAAGGCTGCGGACCTAACTGGATTTTTGAATGTATTCACAACAGAGGGAATTACTGTAAGTATTGTCTTCCTGTGTGAGGACACCATCACTCCTTATACGTTATAAAAGTCTCTTAAGAAAGCTACTTTTAGGTTTTTCAATCACCTTACTTTCTACAAATCAACGACTATGGCTTACACATGTTCTTATATGGATGATGACCTCATGAGATGACGTCATATTTCCATGGAACAACTTCATACGTCAGTACCTATTACCATAATCACAAATATACATATTTGCATGACTTTTTTTAAGGGGAAAAAAAGTGGTATTTATTGATATTTTTTCAACTGAATGATGGGATTTAATTGTATTTAATTGTCCTTTGATTTCTCTCTCCCCCCCCCCCCCCATAGTGCATTAATGTTATTTCTTTTTGTCTTCTACTTTACCTGTTTATTAGAAATTATTATTATTATCATAATGACTAAATAAAAATATGTATCTCAAAAATGACAAATATGATTCCTACGAAATGACTTGACTTCTTCTATGTATCCAATGCTACTTTCTCATTTCATTTTTTGTACATATATTTTTAAATAACTCAAATATCATCATCATCATGTTCCTTTTGACTTTTCATCCTCCTCATATATGAATTTTCATCCTAAAAATCATCTTGAAAGTAAATTATAACCTAATTATGTCACATACTAAATTTACAATAATATTAAATACATAGATAAGTCGTATAAATTATTGCAAGCATAGTGTGCATAGATTTATAGCATCAAACAGTGGGTATGCGTCAAATTGAATGATAATATCAATAATTTGAATATAAGATGATTTTTTATAGTCACAATTTATTTATTACCTTAATAAATATTGATGAGTCATTCAATTGTGGGCCTTTGAATTTTCAAAGGCATTATTAGAAAATGTATGGATAATGTATGTACATCCTTAATATTATGTTCAAAAAATATTATGGATATTTAATCAGCTGATTGCATGTACTCATCTCAGGCTACATGTAAATCCTGAGTTTGAAGGGTAGGGCCTTTCAAAATAAGTTGTGACGAAAAAGGAAGGGAATTATTTCAAATCAATGCTGAATAAATTAACTCTGCGAAGAAAATTTTTATATCTGATTATGCATCATCCATGGCCGGACTTGGCACACTCTGGACTGAAAGCTCATGTCCTTCCCCCCCTCTCGGATTTACTACATTTATGACTCCAAGTAATTGGTTCTACTGATATATATATATATTTATACATACCTGACTTTTTTAGACAATAGACGTTCGCAAGACAAATGAATTAAATTCTTACTCGACTCCATGTAAATGGCTAATTTTATTAATTGCAAAATAAATAGCAGAACAAGGACTGGGGTGAAATATGTATATGTAGTCTAAACAGGGAGAATTGTTTTTAATATACATATACTAACGATCCCAGAGCTTAGAAACTTATCTTCATAGGTGTATGTAGATATCATACGAAACACAGAGTTGAACAAACCTTTTTCAGAGAGGGTTTGGATGTTTGAAAGAAAGAGTGTGAAATATAGGGTGGATAATTATTATTATTATTGAATTTAAATTAATGGAAACTATATTTTGCCTCAGAATTTTTTTAAAAATTCATCAAAATTTGACGATATCGGGAGAGAAGTCCTTTTATTGTTGCAACATGTACAATCAGATTGCAAAGGAAAAATTAATTGTATTGTTTTAAATGAAGTATTTGAAGGTCTTCTTCTGTGACAATGGTGAATATTCCGTCATATCCTTTTTAATAAAATATGGGAGTACTTTTAATTTTTACAGTTATGAATTTATAGAAACACATAGACAAAATCCAAGGGTCCACGTAGCAGAGTATAGGCACAAGTTGGAACTTAAATATCGTATCGTATTGTACGTGCAAGGAAAAATATAACCCAAGGAATAAACTCTCGTTCCAACTTTGATGACAAATATTGTACATACACCACTGAGCAATTATATTGTTATAGCCCTAAAAGCTATATATATATACATATATAGTGTTTAATTAACATTTTTTAAATCCTTTTGATTCGTTAGTCATTCACCATTAAAATACCTACATATCGTGGTATGTATGTATGTAGATACAAGATTCTCTTTAAACAAAGTATTACCAAGGAGGTACCCACTTCATACATCTGTACTTTTGTATCAACAAGGATCTTTGTTAGCCCAAGGTGCAGAAAGAGAGAGAGAGAGAGAAATGCTCCTTTGACAAATTTATATATCACATAAATAATAATAAATGAAAAAATTGCATTTTTTGTACATGTATTCTTAATGCACACACTTCATTTAGAGTGTTTGAATTCATACTCGTATTGTAGTTAGTATATGTATGCTACGCTATGTGTCTTTAACACAAAGAAAGAGTCACTCATATTCACGTAGCTTTAGTAAGCATTGATTAATATCTCGTTATTTTTGAGAGCATTTATGCTTCTATGACGTAGTTATATGAAGTTAATTAAAAGTAACTCCTCCGAGTTCGAGGGATTTGAGACAAAAGATGATTGTACATACAACAATGGTGTTAGGCTTTAATGTGAATGATCAAACACAACAATGTGAAGCTTGTACATTTGTATGTATAAAAGCCTTTAGCGGAGATACGGTCTGGTTTTTAATTATAGATTATATATATATACAGAGAGTGATACATATAATATGTATATAGGCGCATGCTTATGTATCTATGTTAGAAATACATTCCTCATATGGAACACCCGTTTATATGTATGTAGCAACAGCATTCGTTTTTTTTTTTTGTTTTTTTTTGTTTTGTTTTATCGTTCTGAGTAATAGTTTGATGGATGAACCTATGGGCAAAAAATACCCGGAATTAAAATATCTTTATTATTTAATCATTAAAATTTCATTTCATCCCCCTCAAAAGTAGACCCCCTCTTCTCCCCCCCCCCTGATGCAATGCATATGTATACATCATATAATATACCAATGGTTTGTTCCATTTACATTTTTATTAAGTCAGTAATAATTATAATAATAATAATAACAACTGCTGAGTAGTTTAAAACTGCTATTAAATAAAAATCTCGGATGATTTGTTTCTTGAACAATAGTAGGCTATATATCTTGAGAAATAAATAAGCCAGGGACTCTCAAAATTTTGAAAAAGAAACCAGTCTGGAATGCTAATTGTAGCCTTTTTGGTTTGCACAAAAAGTCTATAGTCAAATTGCATTTTAATCATCATTTATCAGACATTTTAAAAAAATGAAGAATTATATTTTAGCTGTACATAAAAGGACAAAGCGTATTTCAAACGCTAATGAATATTTTGACGTATAATTTGGCACAGACGTCCACTTAACAAATAAAAACATTTGTTTCCCTATCAGAATTCCGAGAAAATACAATTCAAATTTCCCGGGTTTTTTCCCCTCATATCTATATATATATACATTTATAAATATTTATATAAGTCTGGCTTGCCCCTTGACTCTCATTTCTCGTTGATTAAAACACATTTGAACGAATAATTTATTCATATCAGATACTGTATATATTATATTTTGATGAGTTCACCTGCCTATCTGATATGATTATATGCGTATAAAATACATCGTAAGGTGTCACCTGAATAAAGGATGGACCACACATCAATTCTTATTTAAACATACATACATATATACATTGATATGTACAATAAAATGAATAATAAATTCCCTCTTATAACGAATCAATTTTATAATAATTACAAATCTATGTATAGTCAGAGATTCTTCTGGGCTTTTTTTAAAATTTTATTGTAGGAGTATATATTTTATTTATTTGATAGTGTCCTATAATTGGCTAATTGTATTATTCCCTCTCTAATGGTATCCATTATGTCAAATAAGGGTTTGAAAATCAATGGTAAAATACTGATAAATATACAATTTATTTGCTGCCATGATCAAAATCATTTTTAAGAGACCTTGATATTTGCAGGAATAAAAGACAGAAATGGATAATGGATCTACGTTTGGACATTTTAGTTATGGTTAAGTCATTTTCTTGGTGTGAAGAACATATTTAGATGTAAAAAAATGAGTAACTCCAGAGTTGATCAGGGAGAAAAATGTCTTAAGCTCGAATTATGAACTAAGTAGCCAGAATTGAGCCACACATTCAAAATATAATCCTTCATTTTGAGGCTCAGATTCTTCAATCAAAGGGCATAAAGTTTTTTGTGTACATATATGTATATGTATTTATGTATACGAATAAAAGCTTTTCCTTAGGGTCTAGTGGTTAAAAAAGAGATATGTGAATAGTATGTGAGTAATTCTCAAAACCTAATATTTAATGATTTATTAAACCTTTGTTTTAAAATGCCTTATTCATGATTCTAATTCGAGTCATCTTTGTTTGAGTAAGAAAAAAAATCCTGATATTTCCTCTTCAGAAGTGTGTAATGCTTCAAGAAGAATAAATATAGAAAGTGTACTCATATCTCATTTAATAGCTGAAAGTCTGAATTCTAATCAAAATATAAGACAAGACTGCTTTGTATAGTTGTCAACTTAAGAGAGGGGCATCAATTAGTATTTCAAGACTCAAGCTTTTTTGGGGAGGAGAAATTTTATTAGAAATGTCCATTTATAGGAGAGTCATTGGTGCAAAAGAAGAGAAGGAAAGAGAAAAAAAAGAAATAGAAGTTGATTGAATCTTCCCTCCTCGAAAGGACAATAATTAATGTCATTCCTAATTTAAGACACAAGACACTCAATTTCAATATCCGTAGAGAGCTTCCATTTCCACATTGGTTATGAAAAAAGTCAACAAGAAAGGAAGTTGTTTGTTTTCAAATATTAAAAAAAAGATAAAATCCACTTTACTGTAGTTTTTTTTACATCATAAATTTAACGGCCAAATATTTAGGTGTCATTTTAGGACCTATTGGTCACGGTTTTTGCTAAAATATCACTTTATATCAAGGATTGTTGTCTATCCAATGAAGCAATCGGATAAATGTGTCAACGTCACATGGAGCCGAGTTGGTCCCACAAAGAGCGACCATCTTTTTCATAGCCCCAAATATTTATTTAGTTGCAATTGGCTAAAACCATCTGTTCATCTGTTGTAGAACTACTTTAAGAATCAACTACATCCGCTATCATGCTCACCATGAATCACTACAAAATCAGAAATACCAGATGTTACTTATTCTTGATTGTGGCCGGTATTTTTTTCCTATAATACAGTTGCAATTATTGGAGTCATTATTCAATTAATTGAAATAACTTATTAATACAAACGAAAGATAATGTCTTCAACAATATGAGTGCTGTTCTAAGTCATGTTTGAAATATTTCAAAGTAACTTGGTTTCTTGTCGACTTGACACACATATACCAAAAACTAAAAAAGTTTTGAAAGTTACATAGTAACAAAATAGAACATAGCAATAACATTAGTTTAGTCAAGATTCATTCAACACGGTTTTTTTTTAATTGTAGGGTTTTTTATTAATGATACCTTTAAGAAGTAAAATCTATTCTATTCAAAATCGAATAGAATAAAATATTAGTTCCTAAGAGTCTCTTAACCCTGAAAACGTTGTGTTATAGCCAGGAAACCAAATATTTCGGACCGTATTATATTATATATGTAAACAATTTTTATTCACTCAGAAGTCATTTGTATTTGTAAGGATCTTTGCTGTCCATATACTCACATATTTGCATTCATAAAATATATATTTGCATAAATACCTTTGATTAAATTGATTAAATTCGTACTAAAGTTGAAATTAAATATGAATATATAATATTATGATACAATATATTTGAGAAAATCCTTTTTGATTGCATCATTTACTAGACATACATACATATCAATCTACAAAAATAAAGATCCTAAATATTCATGTCAAATGAACGATAAAAAAAAATCGTTATATTTGAATGAGTGTATAAAAGAATGGGTTTTTTTTTTTACCGACAAGATATAAACATGTCAAAGAGAAGCTTATCACACAGGATTGATTGACACTTGTGGATTTGTTGTACCTTTTACCTTGTGTGTGACACTTTTTAGGTAGTGAGTTTAACAATTTCTTGTACGTTTTGTACACATAAGAGGATTTGACACACCTACACATCATTATATATATATATTTAGCATACATAAAAGCAGTATTAAAAATGTGTTTGAATTATATTCGCATTCTCTTACTTTTTATCTTTCATTTTTATTAATAAATTATTATGATTAGTTCTTAGAGGGGGATAGCACAATTGCCAAGGAAAGATCATAAAAAATCCCGGTCATAACTAAAGAGCAAAATTTTTCACTGGTCAACAGTCAAAAATCCTAAAGGGTATGGATTTTAAATCTATAATTTCAGCTGGTTTCTTAATCCTTCAGCATGCTAATACTTAAGTAGCTCTACCGTGAGTCGTATATTTCTGGTGAATTTTTGCATGAAATTGAATGAAAATTGTCACATTTATTGGGACGATTTCTTCTTAAGAATTAAGGATTCTTATCGGTCGCTTGACATCTCATTTGAAAGCTGGTGGTCTCAGCTCTTGAATGCATTCCTTATTCATCCATTTCATCTTATATTCAAGGAGTCATTTAAGTACAAAGGATTTGGCGAACTTTTGGGTCAACTCCTGCTCCCACCGCTCATAGGAGTCCCTTTAGGTCAAAACAAAGACTGAAAATGGAATTTACATAAAATACACTAGCAAAATCATTATTTTTTCATGCACAAAATGAGTATCGTTCGGGGCTTAAATTGAAGTTGAAGTTGGGAAATGGGCCAAAAAAGTAGGGTCTGATTTCTATACAAACACTCAGACTCTCAAAAAAAATATTGCAGATTTGAAATCAGTGTGCAAAACTAAATAGCTTATATCATACTTAGTCCCCTTAGGATTTTTGATACTTTAAATTTGTTGACCTCTGTAATTAAAGATTATTCTTTTTGAAAGGCCATAAAGTCTCATCAGTAGATTAAAGACCTAGTTGCCCCGACCATTCCATTTCGATCAACTCCAAGATAATTAAATGTACATAAACAGCAAAAAGTTTCAGGTAAATGATATTTTAATATTTTTATTAGAGATGGTAATTTTAGTTCGAAAAAGTAGACTTTGAACTCATTAAATTAATCACCTACCAGGATGCCCATTTCGAAAAAAAGCTTAAACACACATGACACATCAACTCATCCCATCAATTTGAATATACATAAAGTCAGTAATGAACTCAACTAAGTCTATTTGGAAATATTTGACCCTGTTTGTATTTATGAATTAACAAAATATATGTATACATATATGCAAATTTGTCATTTTCTTGATTATTGATTAGTTTTATGTTGACGCATCACATAGTATGTCTTTAATTGTAGGAATTATTCATTTTTTAATTGATGCGGGTTTTTTTTTTTTAAATATACATATACCCAACACTACAAAAAACGTGTTTATTCTTATCTTGCAGCTCGTTTTATAGAGGCAATGGTCATATAATACAATTAATACAATAAAATGTCCTTCTGTTTTAATAACTAAGATGATGTTCTTCCATCTTATAAGATTTTGTATAAGAAATACATTCACAATAACATACAGTTATAATGAATGTATAGTTATGATATCTGAGATGGTTATTTCTTGAAACTACAGTTAAGCAACAACGTACCTTTTTCAAAATAACAAATTGAAATGATGTTCCCACAACTCAAAATCTCCCTTCATCCACCTAGTGGTTTAGAATAAGTGTCTGAAATGAATATATGTGTACCTTTAAAGTGTTTGTTAAGTAAGCTTTCATATTATTTATTCCTCTAAGTAATTAACATATGAGAAATAAACATAAAAGCAGTCATAATTTTCCACCCCCACCCGGTCAAATTGAGCAAACTACGGGGACTCGTAGTCTTCCTCTTTAATTTTTGTAATAGATATGTACATATATTTTGTTTCAAATAATCTATTTTCGACCCTTAGTCGTGTTAATCATGAAAATATACTACTAATAATAATAATAACTAGGAAATTGACTCATGGAATTATTAATTCAAAGCCAGGTCATTAAATCACTAAATGAGAAACTCCAAATAAAATTTTGCCTTTAGCTTTTTTTTTTTTTTGAAATTTGATCTAATGGAGCAAAGTATTGTATTCCAATATTCCTTCATTTCTTTTATTAAGTGCTTTAATAGATATTTATACAAGTTATATTTTGTACGTAATAGGGATTATGAATAATTTGGTAATTTGGGACAAATAATTATCATGTGTCTATTTGATCCGTCAGGCTATTAATTTTATTTAATGGGGTTCACAGAGTCCTCCCTGAATAAAAGGATATTATTTCTTCTAATGGGGTAATTTTCCGGGCTTTCCTTTTTCCAACCCTGATTAAATTTCCAATATTCTAATATCTTTTTATGGAAATGATATTCAGTATCCAAAGATATTATTTGTATTTTAATCAATTTTTTAAAATTAATTTTTTTTTATTTAGCAAAAAAAATGTTAGAAATAAATGGACGAATTGAATTGTAGCTGCCTTTTGAGAGCTCCATGTTTATAATTTTCTGATTCTTTGTTTCATGCATATTCATTTGTGAGTCTATTAATGTAATATTCAGGTATCTTATATACCTATAGATATAGAGTGTACAAAAGTTGTAATGATTTTACACACACAAATTTATATGTGCATAATACATTGAAGGGCAAATGGTCAAAATATTCTCCAAACTAGAACTTATATATAAATGCATTGCATTTATTTAAATATGCATATATATATATATATATATGTATCAAAATGAATGGTTTTTATATATCTGCATACATGATATTAATGTATAAAAACCAAGATAAACATAAATGATATGGTTTTTCCACAAAATCCTGATGAAGATTTCGACATGATGTGTATTTTGAAAAAAAAAAAATAATAATACACTAATAATTTCTCAAAGTAATTATTTACCTATAGGGTGTAGATTTATCAAAGGAGCCAAAAAGAAAAAAGAAAATAAAATTTCAAAAACTGTTTTGATGATATCCTGATATCTAAGTGAGTCTTTTTTATTATATGCAAAATTTATTTTGATTATTTCAATTTAAATGACATGACACACAATAAGTTGATATGAAACATCTCCAAATCTCCAAATGATGTGTGTAATGATGCATATATTTGTAAATAGATTTAAATCTTTATTATAACTCCTTGGTTGTATATGATTACTTCTTTAAACATAAATTGTAACTACCAAATAGTTCATGCTATAACAAAATAACAAAAAAAAAAAAAAATCTATACATTTAGTGGATTTGCAAAAAATGTACAAGAAACACTTGTGACTCAACAACCAGGATGGAGCATTGTAGAGAGATGGTTCATCAAGCTTTATCTGTACTACTCAAGTAAAAATTTGTAAGACATACAATTTTCTTCATCAAAATAAAAAAAACTACTTTAACACCCTTCAAACTTGAATTAAACTTGCAATCATTTCTTAAAACTGAATAAATTAAGGCTATGTGTATAAAATTATAAGAGAAATAGCTCACATTTCAGGCCATGATTCTAACATTCTTTTTTTTTTAAGTAAAGGATTTGAATAGATCTCAAAAATATAAAAAAGGACTTAATTTTACTTGAACTAGGTTGGCAAGACTGTTAACTTGACTCCAGATCAAACAATCGGGAATGTACTTGGATTTACTATATATGTAGAAACATATAGTAGGGCTAGAAAATAGGGCTAGAAAACTGCACTATTTAAAAAATGACATATATATATATATATATATATATATATATATATAATGTTATAGTCAAAGGGAACTATAAAATAATTTACATTGACAAATTTCCATTTAGACACAATTGGAGTTGTGAAAAATACCAAATGATACTTATTCTAAGTATCATTTAAAGTAACAATGTTGTATTGATGAAGATTTAAGCTATTGTTGCTTTTTAATACCACAATATATATATATATATATATATATAAAACATATTTCATTACCTGTATGAGTCAATTATATGTATATTTAAATGTCATGCGTATGAAATTGGTTTCAAAGTATGTTAGTAATATGACTCTTTAGACCTGTTTTGGTCTCCTCTTGGTCTTTTTTTTTTTTGGTTTTTTTTTTTGGCACGATCAAAAACAAGCAAATATACTTGTTTACAAACCCTTTAAGTTTTGGTGGGTCTAACAAGGTGAGGTAACTTCAATACTAGTTCAAAATACTATTGCAATTCGTAATATATATATATATATATATTTATAAGTTTATAATATAAATAAATTATATTTAATATAGATATAGAGAAACAAAATCCTTATAAATTATCTCTGACACTTACTTACACACAGCTTAAAATAAATAAATGATCAAATTTCCTAACAAAAGACCAAAAAAAAAAAAAAGAACAACAGCAAAAACTCAATTAATTTGATTTATTTAAATGAAAAAACACATACAAAAAACAAAAAAAAACCCAGATTTATATCTTGTATCTAACCCATAATTATCCTTTGAAAAAAATATATATGAGCTTCATAAGCCTTTCCTCTCAAAAACAACAAGAACAACTAAATACCATCTTCAGACACTTTTTCCTCCTCCTTTCACCCATATGAGCTAAGAACTATAAGAATAATCACTGAGGTTACAGTTATACTGAGCAGACAAGTGTTCCTTTTATAAATATATATATATATATAAGAAAGAAAAAAGAATATTTTTTTCTTAAAATAGGTTCGTCGTCTTTCATTTCACCTCAACCCATAATTATACCTATATATATATATATATATTTAGGTATATGATTCTTTGATTTTTATGAAAATAATAATAATAATAATAATAATATTTTTCTTTGTTACAATATGACTATAAAAAAGAAGAAGAAAAAAAGAAAGAAGATGTCTGGAGTAAAGAAACATTGATTTTTATCAAAAATGACTTTCATTATCAAATATATATATATATATATATATATTTTGAGCTATTTAGAAAAATTTTATAATACACTGTCGTAGAATTATGATAAAATCAGTCATCGATATGTGTTTATTCTACATATGATAAGTAACACATGTGTTTAAAAGCAAACGATTTCTACTCAGCAAATTGTAAATATTTATGAGGTAAAACACACAAATAAACAACCCTTTCAAGTACATATATATATATATATATATATATATGTATAACTGAGATTGACCGAATGTTGAACAATTTTTTGCAACGTTAACCTTATACATATAAAAAATATATATTTATATTCTGTAAAAACAAATAATAGAAGAAGAAAAAAAAAAACATATTACGTTTTTGACTTTGTAATGAACCATTGTAATTTACATTTTATGTACATATATATGTATAAAGTTCTTATAAAATTATAAAAACAATGAATCTTATTTAAAAAAAAAAGATAAATAAGAAATTATTCAAATTCTTAAAGAGAGTCTGAATGGAAATTAAGGCAGAGTATAACCTTGTCCAAGCTGCTACATTGAAGTTGCATATTGAAATATAAAATTTCAATATATTTCGTTCATTGACTGACACATTAATATATGTATATCCAATTGCATTTCAGCGATGTATTCATATTCAGAAATGGGTGATTATAATAGGTGTGTTTATGTGCTAAGATTCGGATGAAAAGGATTTAAAACTCATTGGAAAAGAGTTTGTACATATGTTAGAAATATCAACCATTATTTGATTTTTTGATAAATTTTTGAGACGTTTTATAAGGATAAAGAATAATTCATTAGAGTTGAGTAGAATATATAGGCAATATGTAGATGGAGCAGTTTATAATATATGGAAGTCAGCTATTTGACAAAATTGTTTGTGAAATTCGTTCATTTCTTCTTCTTCTTTTTTCTCCTTTTTTTTTTTTTTTAAGATAAGAATAAGGATGGTTTTAATATGTCAGTTAGACCTTGACTAAATCACATCACATCCACTTCTGAATTCAATAAATTTCACTATATGTATAATATATTATATAATTTATAATAAATAACCTTCATCGCTACAAATTGACTTTTTTTTTCTTTCTTTCTTTTTTAATAAGAATTTGATGTCATTATACGGTGTGTATATAAGTATGTATACTTTTTTATCCGTTACACCTCATTTCCAACCATGTAGAAAATGAATTTAACTTTTTCTACATATATATTTATACATATATATATTTTTAGCATGTAATGACGACCTTAAAATGTAATAAAAATCATTATTTTTTTTTTTTTTCAAAAGAAAAAAAAAGAAAATATTACGAAATAAGTTAACAAATCAAGCATGAGGGCTTATGGTACTGAGGTTTATTGAAATGGATATATATATGTATATGTATGTATATAAAAAGATATGTACTACTTTTAAAAAAATATTTAAAAAAAAAAACCTTTGACATAAATTAATTTATATTAAGTTATTTTGAATTTGGTTGTACATGGATTTGTACAATTCATTGCCAAATATAATTTATCCCTATACTTTTTGTACATATAAGAAAGTTTTTTTTAATACAACAACACCAACTCCAGCCAAAAAAAAATGCAATTTATCTAAAAAGCAAACATAAAAGTTACACTCTACATAAAATTGGATGATAATTGTAATTTTTTTTTTTTTTACAAAAAAAAATAAAAAATAAAAGATTTATTTAATGCCAAATACAAAAATCTATAGCAAACTATTCTCTACGTAGTTTTTTTTTTTGTCACATCTTACTCAGTGTACGTAGGGAAGTATTGTTTAGTAAGGGGCTCCTTGATTGTTTAGTGAAAAATAAGTGCAACAACCAAATTTAATAATAATAAAAAGGCACTTGTATTTAAATGTGACAAGTTTTCACTTACTCTTCAGGAGGTCCAAGTAGACTCAAAACAAGGAACCTAAAAATGAGTGTCCCATATTATTATTATTATTATTCTCTTTAAAAATATACTCCAAATTTAAAAATAAAAGACATAATAATAATAATTATGCCTTAAGATAGCCATAAATTTTATCTACTATTCGTAGAGTTTTTTTTTTTTTTTTTTTTTTTTTTTTTTTTTTAAGATGGCTCATAAAATAACCAATTATGTGTTAGCCCAAAAATATAAAGATACACACTTAAAAATTAAATCATCACTATGTAGATTAGCAAACGAAAAACAACAACTAACCAACCAACGTACAAACCATGTCATTATAATACCTTACTTCTTCTAATGTCTGCTCCAAGATCGGAGTAAGTATCTTTTTTTTTTTCAACAGCTGCTCCTCTAACGATACTACCACCCCTATGAATAATATGGCTGAAGGTGCAAAAAAAATAAAAATAGAATAATATGACTCCATATGATTGGTTTTGGTATACCAAGCCTTTAAATCAAATCTTTAACCATCTTTAATCATCAATCCTTCAATTTCTAACAGATGATTTTTTTTTTAATTAAGATAATAATTTACTAAATATTCTAAGGAATGCTTTGGTATGACGTTATCAGATACAATGTTCTATTTTCACTATGTACTTCTGAAGTGACTTGAAATGGCGCAGCTCTGGCTTGGACCCAAGGACGTATCTGTGCTTCGCTCTTCGTGACTGCGGAGAATGGGAATCGGATGGGATGGATGGGATGCCGAACTCGAGCATTAGCTTCCAATCAAGAGCTTCAATCCAAGTGGAAAATTAAACCACTAGAGCATTGTGAATATAACAAAGAGTTCATTGCACAGAAGAGGCACCAAGAGCAGGAGAGCTCCATGAGGATGGACTCTTCTCAAGGCACCCCAAAGAAAGAATTAATCATTATAGGTATGGAAGCAAAAAGTGTTGTTGGAAGGATACGCTTTGTCATTTGCAGTCAAAAATAGATTTACTTATATGAAGGGTATGACGTCATAGGCACGTTATGCTTCAAATCACTTGTAAATATATGTAAAGACAGGGATATCAATAGCACATAGCAAGAATACCAATGTCTGCCTTTGATAGTAATAATATAATAATGCTTCATAAATGAGTCTGTTGTTGTTTAGAGAATTTTTTTGGTATTTCTTTATTTATTTTAGATACGGGGTTATAGAAGGAAGAAGTTGATTTAGTAAGAATCCATTCTAAACTGTTTCAAACTCATAATTTATGAGTCTTGACTCATTGTAGTTAGATGAGGGGTCCAAAGACCAAGTTATAAAGGAACAAAAGTTGTAACTAATTGACTCAATGGTTTTAAAAACTAATGCCTTAAATATGATTATTCCCCCCCTATTCCTACACTACAAACACTACCTTTTCAAGTTCAAGATTCGAATAAGAATATTCAATATGGGAGTAAATAATAAAAAAACAATATTTAGAAAATTTAATATAATAATAAATTTGCTAATTAATGAAAATAAAAAAAAATTGATTTGAGCATAGGATTGAGTAAGGTCCAAGTCTTCAAATTTTGGTAATTGAAAAAAAACTCTTCCTCAATCAATCCTGGAGTGGGCCGGAGCATTATCAATACCAAGACCTACTGGCCCTTCATATACACCCTTTGCTTTCCTTAAGCATTCACGCACCTGGGTATTATGGCTGTATCCTATTTGAAACTTCCTCGTCTCACCTATTGATGAACAAGCCCCAAGGCTTGACCAATACATCCAAACACAACAACAACAACATTGGCCCCTTTAGAGGCTGCTGCAAATGTAGAGCATCTCCTTCCACGTGGTGAATGGCCCACCATTGATCTTGAAATATGGAGATTTCAAGTTAGTCTCGTGTCCATAAACAAGATTGGACAATTTTGAGACACATAGGAAAGTAAACTTTTTTAACAAAATCTGTACGTCTATTTCCATATTGAACATATTGAAAAAGTATGGTCTTACTTGATTCAAATCCCTATGATTATTTCTCCACATATTTTCAAGAACGTCTGTCTACAAAAAATAATAATAAAAATAATAAGTAAAGAATTACATTTTTAATAAAGTCTTCTTCATATACATATATGTGTATAGTAGTATTTATAGAATGATAATTATAAAGTAGAGGTTAAATTAACCTATTTGAACCATTATTGGTAGACATATTCATAGGTGGAATTATACATAATAGACTCTCTACAATTGTACATATGTGTATATGTTAGGAAGCCTCGTCTCAATAAATCATCATCATCATCAACTATCCCTTATTAGCAGATCCACCCAACTTTTTTAAATACCTACCTACATAGAATGGTAAGAGGTTGTACATACAATCAAAATTACAATGAATAGGACCAGCCTAAAATATATATATATATATATATTCATAATTTCGTGACAACTCTACCCAGAATGATGACTTTTTGAAGAGAAATCGATTAATTATTATGTTTGATTGTACATACATATATATAGTGGGGGTCCAGGCCGGAGTTGTATTGTTGTTATTATTATTACTATTAATAATAATAAGGTAGACTCATAGTTAGAGGGAACCATTTATTACCATTTAAGAGTATAAGAAGAAGAAATCTTTAATTATAAAAGGTTTTTCTAATATATTTATATATTATGTGTTTTACTATTATACATAAATCATAGACACCACCTTTATAGTACGCTCAGTCTGCTACATGGGTAGGTAGGTAGATAGATAGATAGATATATGTTAAATGTGGAGAAAATGGAGCTATCACTCTGTATACATCTTTATTTAATAAATCATTGTGGCCATGTACATACTGCGTTGTACTTATACTCTGCCTACTTATTCTGAAGGTGTGTGTATCTATGGAACTTAATCTTTATTTATGTATATATGTATGTATGTATTGACAAATTTCTCTCCAACCACAATAAATACGTAGACACCATCATACAACAACAAAATACTTTGTATTGGGTCTATTTTATTTGTGTACAATTTATGATTGATTTTTCTTATATGAATATGAAGTCACGTTGTGTATTTTTATTTATTTATTTATTTATTGATCATTTGAGTATGTTGTAATATTTGAAAGGTTAAGGGGGACACCCTCTAGGGGTACTAACTAGAAGGTTGTATATCATATAATCATATAATGTGTACATACATAATATTATTATTAATTGACCAATCAAAGAGACCTTGGGACCCTATGTATTATGTACACTTTTGTGTTTATATGCCTGAGTATGCTATGATGTGAAAATGAAAATGAAAATAATAAAGGGTTTCATATTGTAGGGCATAGATTATTTAGAATGGAGAGGTGAGTTTTTGTTTTTTGTTGGGGGGGGGGGGGGGCAGTGAAAGTTCTGCCTTTCCATTCCTGATCATACTTAATATTCATATCTATATACAAACATCAATTTGATTTGCATTGATGAGTAAAAAGTTGGGGAATTCAATTGTATCCTTGTTATGAGCCTTTATTTGTCTATTTTCTATTATTTGTGAGGTCCATTGGAGGTTGTACGTATTGTAGCTTGGTCAAAGGAAGTTTGTAGTGATTGTGGCTCTGGGTCTGTACCCTGGAGGGTCTGTTTGCTCTTTAAATGTAATTTAAAATTTTCCTTAGTTTACTCATTGTAAAATATTTTATTTGTCAAGTTTTTGATCCCCACTTCTTAAGGTAAGCTGCTTTGGGGCAGAAACCAAACTAGACGATAGTACAACGTGTCATCACGTTGTATTTCATTATATTTAACACTAGCAATTTTAATTTAACAAGTTCTATTAAATGATTCCATCATTTCATTTTGTTATAGTATGAATTATACTTTTTATTATTATGTGAGAATAAATGAACTGTGAGCACTTGAATTTTATAATCTATGAGAGACAAATTACATATATATTTTCATCAAAAAAAAAAAAAAAAGTTATAAATTACATTATGTGTAGATTGAAAAATTCTAAATGAATTTTTCAATCATTGCAATATACTAATCACAATTAAACTCTAATAAATTCTTCAATTAAAATACTTCGCCCCATTTTCTTGATTGCAATTTGTACACATCATAAAGTAGCAACTCAAACATTTGTTAAACTTTAATTAAGCTCTCTAAGGCATGAACCACAACTCGTGTCTTCATTGAAACTCGATCCAAACATGTGATTCAATATTTAACCAATGAAACTTTTACTTTTTATTAATTCTTTTGGTTAGGGTTTATTCTCAAATCTAAAAAAAAAAAATTGAATACGAAATCCCTTCATTGAAGATTTTTAATATATATATATTTTCAGTGAAGAATATGTACATTAAATAATATTGCCATAAAAGACTGACACACACACACACACAAAAAAAACCTCTTATTTTACAACATACTACAAATATATATATATATAAAATACTCAAATTATGGAGTTATAATTTTGCATTTTTCTTAGTAAAACATTTTCGTATTTTTTTTTTACTATTTAAAAATAAAAAATACTTGAATTTCTCTTCAAAACAGATAAATTTTCACAATTAATGATGCTGATCTCCTAGGAACAGGTTTTGATTCTTCGTGTGTTTGCATCGTACACTTTAACGTCACACCACCACTTCCAACAAAGTAATTTTCACTTTCCTTCTCTTTGATATAATAATAAGAATGATTTTAAAAAAAAAAGTTAAAAAAATTGATTTAAATGCAAGTTTCTTTTAATAATTAATTTATGACTCATTAGAATGACGTACATACATAGTTGGGATCATAAATATTATATGAATAGTCATAGGTCTTAATAATAAAAGTTATTAGGAAAGTGCATAGTTGCAAAATAATAATACTGATAATTATTAATTAATTATTTAGATTTCTGGATGATGATTAACTAGTGGGTGCTGCTGCTGCGGAGTGGAGTACAAAATAATATATGTACATATGATTCTCTCATCTATCATGTGCCAAAGTCAAATTCAAACAAAGTCATGCAGAACTACGATTATTATTATTATTATTATTATTCTGTACAAGTTTATCTCTTTCTCTCTTGGACAAAAGTGGAAAGAACAAAGATCAATGATGATCACATATCAATTGGTTTCGAGCATATACATACAATACCTTATATATATAATTTTTATTTTTTATTTGTACACAACCATCACGTTTTTGCATACAAACCTTAGAGTATCTTTGTATTAAATCAGCATACTATTAAAAAACATTCCAAATGGGTATGTTCATATCAACGTTAACTTGCAACCATTATAAACAAATGCTATTTGTTTTGAGCTGTATATATTTTTCCACTACTCACTACATTTAGTTTTTTGTTTTGTTTTTTTGTCTACTTGTAAATTGGTTGACATGTGACATGCTCTTGTAAACTATTAATTAATGAAGAATCATTCACATGTTAGGGAAGAATTAGTAGGAATGTAAATAATATGCAAAATGCCGCGTGCGAGATTTTGTGGAGTTGGCACTTGGAACAACAGGTCTTTTTGTTTTCCTAAGATGTTGTTATTTTTCCAATATTACTGAGGGGAGAGCATCTACCTGATAGTAAAGATCTTGCATGAAGGAAGAATACATGCATTAAAGGTTAATAAAGCAAATAAAATGTCAACAAAAAGGGCTCAAGTCCTCGTATAATTAATTATTAGTTAAAAATATATAATTTCAGTTAATTTTCTGCCTCTCATCTATGGTATACATACATAATGTTATTATTATTTATTTCTTCATTTGTATATATATATATAAAGGAGAATAGCAGCTTGTAGCTCAGTCAAACCTCATGACAGCTTAAACTGCTTCCCTCTCAAAATTCATCAAATGTTCAGAGTTACAACCAGGTTAATGATTTTCTCTTTTTTTCTTTTTCTTTTACACACTCCATTTGCATATCATTTACATTCCTAAGAATTAGCAGACAGTCAACTAATCTTGAGCTTCTTTTTTTTGGAGGAGGAAAGGCTGTTGAGAGGGTCAAATCAAATATTCAATGGTTATGAAATTATATTTATCAAATGTACATAGTTTTGACACAACTTTTCCCGACTAAGTTATTTTATTATTTTTGAATTTTGTTCCTTTTTTAATAATACTTTGACAATCGTACCATGAAGCATGTATTGCTTTTTTTGTTTTGTTTGAAAGACAAGGAATATGCGGTCATTTGCATGTCGTTATTACTTTTTTTTTTTCTAGAAAACAAAACAAAAAACATGCATTCAAATGATGGAAAGATACAAAAAGGATAATTGACATCTACTATGTAGTAATTTTATTTCTTTTTAAATAATTATCTGTGCGTAGAATAATAAATACCTTAGTTATCATCATCATGTGTACATATTTATTTTTAAACTTTTTGAAATAATTACAACACAAGAGCTTTATAGAAAATAATACAACAACATCTATCAAAATACATATTTAGACATTATGCAAAACTTAGATGCAAAAAAACAAACATATATATATATATATATATATATATATACTAATCAGATAATGCATGTAAAAAATGATAAATAGAATCGTGTATTTAAAAATTTTAAATTCTTACTTAAAAAAAATGATATATATTTTGTTTAATTTTTGTATTAGGTCCACTGAACTCACTGATATTTATTTTTACACATTTAAGTACCATTATATTGAACATTAATATATTTTCTAAATACATATATGGTATATATATATAAAAAATACATTTAAAAGAATCATTCTTACCTTGTCATGAGGTATTTAAACAAAAATTATGGATTTATTGCATCAAATATAAATATTAGCAATGATGTTTTTTTTGTTTTTTTGTTTTTTTGTTTTTTTTTTTATTTGTCATGGATTCATTTATGGATCATATGAAGCGAAACTAAATGATGTATCCGTTTCCGCTTTGAATTGACTTTTTCTATTTAAACTCAATTCAAAAAGTTTCTCTATTTTTGTATAATGACCAAAGTATCTGGATAATAAAAAACAAAAAAAAACCCACAAATTGCAATTACTTTTTGATGTCAAATGCTTTTATTTTGATCCCTTGATCCTTTCAAGTCAATATTAAAAAATGACCTATTTTGGTGGTTTTTTTAAATCAAGGAGGAGTCAACAACCTTTCAAGTTGGTGTATTCATCATATACAATATAACTATTTATTAATGTAAGGTCATCATATATCACGCTTCACATGAAGTAAAAAAAATGTTTAAAAGTCCCATTTATTCTTAATAAATAGTTTGCATTATTATTATTTATAATTTACGTTTAGTTAATTAATAATTTGATTAACTTAGGTTTGACTTAGTTTGACTCAACATCACAGTTGTTGTCCTTTGAGACCACTGGAGACGTATTTTGAGGTACAAATACGATTTGACGGCATAGGATGCAAAATTTGATGTTATCTATAAAGTCAAAAGTTTGAGGAAATGGTCACTTTTGGAAGTTTACATACATAGTGGGGTTATCCAAGGGAGCTGTAGGCTCTTTTGACTACTATTCTCACCAATTCATTTACTAAATTTTATTTAATACAAAATATTTTTAGAGTGAAGGTCTAAAGGGACAAAATTTAGCGTTCCAATGGTGTGGCACAGGCCACCTTTTAAAGGACACTAAATATTATGTTATGGATCTTATTATAGATGGTGTGTATAGAGTATCCAAATACACAAATGTGTCAAGTCAAGAAGAATCCAAGTTGTTCTGAAATATTTACTCAAAAATGAGTGTGAACTGCCCTCAGTTTCTTGAAGACGACATTCTTTTTCGTTTGTATTAATAGGTTATTTATATTAATTAAATAATGACTCCAATAATTGCAACTGTATTATAGGAAAAAAATACCGGCCACAATCAAGAATAAAAAACATCTGGTATTTCTAACTATGTAGTTACTATGACGTAAGGGATTATTAATAATTCTACAACTCATGAACGTGTTTTAGTCAACTGCAACTAAAACAATCTCTGGAGCTATGAAAAAGATGGACATTCTTTTAGGGACCAGCTCGGCTCCTCCATGTGCAGTCGACACATTTATCCGATTGCTTCATTGGATAGACAATAATCCTTGATATAAAGTGACATTTTAGCAAAAACCGTGACCAATAGGTCCTAAAATGACACCTAAATATTTGGCCGTTAAATTTATGAGGTAAAAAAACTACTGTAAAGTGGATTTTCTCCCTTTCAATATTTGAAAACAAACAACTTCCTTTATTGTTGACTTGACACAAATGCAATATGTAAAAACGCAAATGCTTATTGGCTTATTAACTTAAGAGGCCCAATTAAGTCATTTTTAAACTAAAGTTTTAAAGTAAAGTCTGTTTGAATTTTGTGTGTGTGAAGATAAAGGGAAGAAGCTGTTGCTGGGCAGACGGTTCAAAATTTACCAAATGACTATTTCAGCGGGGAGATATTTTCTTGGTTATTATATAAATAAATAATAAGAATACTCGCAGTAATTATAGTAAGTAGCCAGATCAATCTTAATTGTAAGCCTACTAATAAAAAGAGAACAATAGCTTTACATACGTCAGTTTTTCTGTGTTTTTAATTTAAATAACATTATATAGGATAATGGATGTCTGGGAAAAAGAAATCATTGAGGAATTGTGGATTCTTTCATTGAATCATGGATTTTCCTTGGGAAAATAATTATTAATTGAAGTGATATCTTTTCTTCTCATCTAGGTATAGCTTCAGTTAGTCTCTAGGTTAAAGTTCTACTTAAGAAATAGTATCCAACATTCACTATTTGTTTAATTCAATGACTACAAGGTTCATTGAATCATTTCTGAATATACATACATAGTTGATATAAAATAAGTGTACTTCAAGAGCTTTGTATCATTAATTCAATATCAATTTTTTTGAAGAATCATCTACATATACTTGGAGAAAAACTCTGTAGATTTCCAGAGTTTGATCAATTGAATTTGAACAATACATTTTAATAAAAAATGATGTCTGCACACGAGTGAGTTGAACAGAGTTACTCATTTCATAAAAAATTTCATATCAAAGTTGAACCAGGATTGATTTTTTTAGCATAAAATATCACCACTTATTAAGTATGTGCCTACGTTCGGTCTTAGAAATCAAAATTAATCCTTCCAAGATCATTGAGCTCAAAGCTCAAATTCAACAAATAAAACTACTCGAGCTTAATTCTAGTTGTAGCTCATTATAGGACAAGAAATGAGCTCATTATAGCCCAAGAAAGATTTCTTGGGCCTAAGCCCAAGAACCCTTTCTAAGACTATCTAAAAGCCTGATTTAACTCAATTGATATAAGTTGTGAATTTAATCTTTAGATTGTGTTTTTTAACCGTACTTTTTTAATTGAAAACTTATTTTGAGGAATTTTTTTTAGTTTCATTTTCTCTCTCTCTTTTCTTTTCTCACATTTTTAGAAGGCATATCCAGAGTACAATATCTCACGGCACACTATAGTATTCCACTAAACAACATTTGAATATCAAAGAATGCATAATTCAATAATATGATTTTCATTTTATTCCATTTTTTCATATTTTTATTTAAAAATTTTATTTTAGAAAAAATAATCCAAAATTTTTTGTAGTGTGTAATTTGTTTGTAATATTGTCAAAATGATTACTAATTCATTGCGTCTCATGCTGAAAATACATCATTCTATGTACATTTTTTTTGAAGGAGGGGTCGTTAAAGCAAGAATTCAAGAAGATATTACTTCTTAACTAAATTTTAAAAAAATTAAAAAAAACATGACCGTGTTCATCAGCTTACTTTATGTATATACAACAGGAATTTGTGTCAACTTTGGTAACTCAACCATAAATCAAAAAGTTTGAGAAGCACTGCTCTACAATTGTACACTTATGAATAATGATTTTCTTAAAAGAGACTAAAGAGTTGAAAGGAAGGATTTGAAGCAACAGAGTTTACCTGTAATTTGATTGATTGAACTTTTTCATTTTGTGTTAATTGTTTATTTCACTCATACTTGAAAATACATAAGTATCTCTGTTTTATTTTATTTGCTCTATGCACTTTTAGATTCACTTGTATCGTACATACATACAAACTTATAAATACTCCAGAGCACAAAGAGTGAAACTTAAAACATTTGTTTCATTGTTCTCCTCCTCAAAGGGTTTTTTTTTTGTTCTTTTTAAGAAAATTAAAATAATTTATTTTGATTAAAAAAAATAATGATTTTTTTTTTACCCTCATTCTATTAATAGGATTTTTTACTATATGTATACATATATGTACATATTATATCACACAACAAAATGAAAGGATTTTGTATAGTGTGTATTCTCTATACGATGAAATATATATATATATAGGTGTGTAAGTAAAAAATTAGGTCAATTAATTATATATATATATATATTTGTATAAAAATATAGAAATACACATCAAATGTACGTATTCAAACTTTTATTTGTGAATAGACTTTCTAATATTTCAAAAACTTTGTTCTACGTAATAATATGTACGTATCTACATTTGCTATAAATAAATGTCTTTAGTTTATGATTAATTGATTAACTATTATTAGTAATAAAAAAGGTCAAAGGTCAATATTTATCAGAGTCAATAAACTTTATATATACCTACCTCAAGAAAATTTTTATCTATAAAAAAAGTCATTACATAACTAATGTATTTTTAAATTACTTACATACGTTAGAACAAAGATTGTTACTGCAATCTCAATATTAATTAAATAATTATACACGTACAGTAGTAATATGTAGTATTATTTTACTTTTCTACATAAAAAGGGCCCTTTTTGGATTTTGCTTCTGTCCATTTTGACCCTGATCCTTTTGTGCCACAGGTTTACAAAGATATATGCTATTATATGGTTTAAAGTGATTATATAGAATTTTAGTTTTTTTAAAGATGTTTTTACATAGTTTTTATGAAATACTCAGAGTTTAATTAAAATTCAAATGATTACTTCGTATGTATTTTTCACTTTTAGGCAAAAGAAGACAATTTGCTCTTCTTCCACTATATCCGTCTAAATGTAATCAAATGGTGGATTCACTCAGGAAATGATTCAATTAATCCAGAGGTAGGTAGAGAGGGAATGCGTCAACTCCTTCCATTCTCCTATATGTACTTTAAGGACTTTATTGCTCGTAAAAACCGTAAAAAATGGGTACTCAATAGGAAGAACAATTTAAGGTATAAGGACAGCAAAAAAAAATCATTTAAGTACTTCCAGATATTTGGTATTTCCGTATTTTCTAATACGTTTATCGTAGAAATCATGGAGTCAAGTGCCAAGATTCCTGCCTCCCTCAAATAACAGTAATTTCCTCTGAAAAAACAAAGTTTCAAAGCCACGAGTAAAGTCCTCTAATCATCCAAATAATCCACCATAAATAGAGATTTTACTCATATATAAAAAACGTCTTAATTCAATCATGAAATTGTCTATGATAAAAAGTCTTTACACGACCAAAAAAGTGGTCTTTTTTGCTTCTTGTGCATTCGATTTCTTTGTTCTTCAGGATATCTTTTGTTTTTACACATACGCGGAATTCAAAATACGTAGTTCAACCATCTTAATCCTTGAGAGACAAGACTACTACTTGCTTCTTTTCCCCTTCATCTACGCCCTTAGCTCACCTCTCATCAAACATTACATATTTAAATATAATATGCGATCAAATGTCAAAAGTATGTAATTTTTGAACAGAATAATCAAATCATAATAACAATATTAATAATTAGTTTTTAAATATCATCTGAATTTTTTGTATCTTACCTTTTGGGGTTCCTTAGGTTGTATATTGTACGTATGTATGATTAATCTGCAAAAAAAAAAATGCTCTTTAACCCACATGATTAGGTTAACTCTTTTTTTGTTTTTGTCTTACCCATATAAAGGGTCAAGTGGCAAAGGGCCTTTGTTGTCAATACACGTTCTTCTCAATTCCCTTCACTCATTTTGATTTGAGTAAACTTTTTCACCATAAAATGCATCAAAGTAATCAATGTCTATGATGATATTGTCATTTTGGTCTATTGAAGCATTCAGTTTCGTTGTGAAAACAATTACTAAATAATTATATCAGAGTCTTTATTTTGAAGTTATCATTTCTAAGACTAATATTACATAATTGTTCTACATATTAGTCCACGGGCTTTTATGATCAAAATTGACAGGGTCTGACCTACATTATCTTAATAACTACGTTTGGAAATCAACTGTGCCTACAAAATAACTTGATCCTTTGAAAAAAAAAAATATGATATTTGCAAGATAATTATGAAACGAATAAATCTAAATTTGACCACACAAAATTCGCTATCAGTTTTGTTCATATTGGTAGAAACTAGGAGAAAAGTCCAAAGTTCATGCCATTTGGATTTGTATGACCCATTTTTGAATCCATGGTCGGACAACAACAACAACAACAACGTGTAGACTCTTGACCAGAAATGGGTCGTTAAAAAGAAAAGAAGAAAAATCTTATAGTAGTAGACATTAGAAATTTTAAGATGACTGATATTCATTATTATTCTAGACTTGCCTCATTCTTATTCATATTCATGTACAATATAGTTGTACATGACACTGCCTTTTCTTCAGAAAATGTTTCAGAATATGAAACTTTTTTTTTATTTTTTTTTCGTCTATGAAAAATACAACACAAAAACAATATTTTGAATAAATTGAATTTATTTTATTCAAAAATATCTTAAAAACACTTCATAATTCTACACAAATCAACCTGTATAAGATTACTACTGTCTGACCCAACAGACACACACACCACCTTTAAAAAAATATATATATTTAAAATCCAAGTTTCAAATAATATGTATTTATAGGTAAATATTTCTTATTTTGATTAGAAATCATTTTTAAAAAGAGTGAAATAATTTGAGACTCATTCCTTAAATGAAGAAATGTTTTACTTATTTGTTAATATATATAATTGAACCTTGATAGATATTACACAAAATATTGATACATATTATGTAGATGTATAATTATTTTCCAAAGAAAAAACCCCATAAAGCTGAATGATGATAGAAACTGCTATACTAATGTTACAATATTACTCGATTAATGAGTCTCTCTCTCTCTCTCTCAAAATAAATAAATATTTCATAATCTACATATACGGATGTTATGAATACAGATTTGAATATACGTTTTTTGAAATAATAATTTTATCGATACTAATAAATAGATAAACATAAATTAGGACTAGATGCATTCATACTGCTTTGATTGAAAAACATTTAGGTAGCATTCGAAGAATATTATTATTATTATTGAGCAATATGTAAGTTAAAACAAGAAATTTTCCTCTAATGAAAAAAAAAAAAAAAACCTCCCCAAAAATCCATTGAGTCCATGTGAAAATAATTTTTCTAATTATATATCTACATATAATATGAAGGCAAAAAATCCACAGAAATTAAAATATATGTATATGTACATCAATTTACTACTTGATAAATACCCATTGTGTTATGAATTTGAATCAATGTAATTATATAATGAATAACCGTAAAAATGTTGAATTTTTTATGTAATTAACAAACACAACCATACACACAAAAAAAAAAAAAAGAAAAAAAAAATTGATGCATATTTTTCTACAACCAGTTGTAGAGTGAAAATTTTCACGTACATATATATATGTATATATATATATATATATTAATGTTGAAATGGGCCTTTTTGAGCCACATTTTCCATGTGTACGTATGTAGAATTACTTTCTCTCTTTAAAATTAATATGCGTATGTACATTTTATATATATATATATATATATTATGTACTGCTACCATAATTAGGACATGTGCAAAAAAAAAAAATCATTTTTATTTTGTGAAAAAAAGTATTTTTCTTTTAAAATATACATATTATTATTATTCAAATAATTACTAAGAGTTAGAGAATAAGCAATAAAAAGTAAAAAATTAAATGTTTTGACAGAAAAATATTATTAATATGTACAAATTAGGAAACTTTTACAGAAATTACATATAAAATGCAATTTTTTGTATAAGTAGCCATATTCAAATATTGCTTCTTGTACATAATGGTCCTCTCTCTCTCTTTCTTATCATTTGTAAGTATTTCTAAGCCAATAAAAGCATGCATTTAGATGTATGTATGTATGTAATAGTGTTGGAACACAGGGCTCTTATGTGAAATTTATATATTTATATTTAAATAAAAAGTACTTATTAATTTATAGGGCTATAAACGTCTTTTTAGAAAGATTTATGTGACTAAGTTGGTGAAGTTATTGCATATTTAGGAATTTGATTATTTTACTGTCGATTTTTCATTTTTGTTCTTCTGACTTTATTTTATATATATATATATATTTTTTTTGCAAACAGGTTATTGCCTGATATACATAAAAGAAAGGAAGGAAAAAACAAAACACAAATTGAAACAAATAAATTTCTTGGTTTTGATATTGAATACAAAATTAATTGTGAGTGAGTGGGTATGGATATTAATTATTATGAGGCAACTAATTGCATGTATGAAAGTACTTATATCACATTGGTATATTTAAAATCAATCTCAACAAATATTTAATTATTGTTTTTGCAGTTGATTCATATCAGGGTTGGTGGTTTTTGTGATAAGAAAACTTGTTTGTGATCCATTCCAAATAACCCTACACGGTTTAGTCCAGAGAATTGAGATCTAGGCTACATGGAGGCCACATTGTGGATCCTCAGAATTCGTCATAGTTAAGCAACAGATCTGTTCAGCTAAAAAAATTAAATTGGATTTTTAAAAAATTAAATCTGAATTGCAGAAATGAATTCGATTGAAAATTTGGACTTATACATATAATATCCCTGCTTTAATAAAAATATACTGCATAGGCTATTGAGCCTGCTCTGAAAGATCCCTACAAATCTTTGTAGAGAGCAATGAAATTTGTTCTGACCCCTTCAGCTATTTAAATCTGCAACTTAAACAACTTGTGATATCGAAACAGGCGAAAATCAGTCCATCTATCAAACGAGTGATAATTAAATGGTCTATTTGAGAAATAATCAATTCACTTATTACATTTAAAGGTATTGTACTGAGATGTTTGTAAAGTTAATTAATTAACAATAATTAAATAATTAAGTATCCAAATATGATTTAAATATTAGTGTATTGAACATATATCTTTATAACTCAAATTATACCTCTTTGTATAATTATATCTCTGCTATTAAATCGAAAATAGTCCATCATTTTAGGAGATTGTTTGACTTACATAGTACAGAATTGATGATAAACTACAGAGAGAATAATTAATTGTTGAGCTCGGGTCTTCATCTCACAACAAAAGGGGTACTCACATTTATATGACGTCACAGTTCTTTTTGAAGTATAAAACTGTATATATATTTCAATTTGAAAAGAGGAGTCCTTTGAAACATCTGAGTAATTGGTTGGCTCTCCAGGTACATTTCACCACTATTTGAATTCGGACAGTTGATTGCACAAACACTCTTGATTGTTTTTGAAATTGAATATGTAGATATTTATAATTCAGTCTATTACCCCTTTACACAGCTGAATTCATGGCTCATATAACGAATTCTGGCAAAGTTTTTTTTGGGGTTGATTTTTATTTACCTTGTTTAAGAAAGTTTGAGATATCTAATGAATATTATTATTGCTATGTGATATGTTTTTCCACGAAAAATAACTTATTACACAGTTCCTTATATTACCATAACTTATTTATTGATTTGATCTCGAACCATTAACTTTATAGCGTACTCCAATGCAATCTTTTTTTTTACTTTTTTTTTTGAGCTATAAGTCCAAAAAAGTAAACAAAAAAAAATACTTTAAAGAAAGTAAGGGATGAGACTTCTGACCAAGTTTCCCTCATCTTTTCCCTTTCCTTCTTCACCTTGATGGAACTACATAACAATATAAGAAGAGCATTCCTTGTTATCTAGAGATTAATTAATCAAAAAATCTTCAAGGTAATAACTCAATTAATTTCTAAAGGCAAAGAGATTTATTATTCTTATGCCAGGGAGGGTCTGAGTGAAAATCCTTTATTCACCGTCGTCGACATCATTCTACATGCTACATTCTTTGTTGGAAGAGTTTGATCTTTGCCTTCTTCAAAAAAATAAATATAATTAATATTCTTATAACAAAGAATAATATAAAATAAATGGGGGGGTTTGTAACAATTCATATAACAACAAATTAAATTGAACGAGACATGATGATGATCCCTCACTACCCAGCCTAGAAAAACACATCTTGATTGGAATATGTACAAAAGGACCCTTGAGGATAAATCCTTTGTCTACGATGGATATTATTCATGTCGTCCATATTTCTTACACAAAAGCACTACCAAATCAAATTAAAGTCACTCTTGATACATGGATTGATTCTAATAGCTGTTATTCAGCATTATCTTATTATTATTAGTTCATATCATAAATGCATAGGGTATTTATGTATATAGATATACAGGGTGTTAGCGGTATTGTGTCGTATTTAAAAAAAAAAAACTTTAAATTGCTGTAGCTCGAAAAATAATGAATTGATTTGGATGAAACTTTAAGGATATCTTTATTGACTTCCTTTTTGAAGATTCAAAGAATAAAATCGCCTTTAGCATCAATGAAAGCCTCGAGGCGCCGCCGGAAGCGCGAGCAGGCGTGCGCGACGTCATCGCTCCGGAGATTGGCGAACACGTCCATAATGGAGGGGACCAGGGAGGCTTTGGTGTTGCTCTTCAGCATTCATCTTGACGAGAATCTTTCTTAAGTAAACGTTGTAGAGGAAGATTCAACGGAAAAAATGGCGTCAGCTGTTCCTCGATCCGACGCCTAGAAACAGGGTTACCACAAATATAAGATCGCGACACAATACCACAAACACCCTGTATATGTAAGACTATGTTAGACACATTAATAATTATGTAATGACAATAAACACGTTTTCTAAATAGATTTTTTTTTGGTTGCATTTGCTCAAAAAATAAATAAATGAATGAGTAGATTTGAATAATCATAATTATTACTATCAGTCAATTTCAGCCCATGATGAAATTTTTGTCTGTAGTCTTTGATATAATGATAATACTAATAGAATTATACTCAACAAGTACTTTAAAATGCATTTTGAAGATTTTAGATATTGTACAAAGAGTATGTATTTAAAAAATAAAAAACAAAAAAAAAAGATTTATAAAATGAGGAAAATGGCTCAAATAAATAATGATTGAAAAACCCCGTGTTTCCGTATAAATCTACATCATTTTATTACCATAAAAGGAAGTTGAATAAATCGAATTGAAAGTGACCGCTCAACTTTTTCATACTATGAATATATTTCAATTACAAAGTTGACCTCCTTTAGAACATTGCCTATGTATGTATGTATGTATTTAATGTGTTTATTTCCACAGAGTTAAATCAAATTGTCAAAACCATGTTGTGTTTCTTGTTGACTTTTTAATTGTCTCTAAGAGAAAACATGTAGAGTGGATTGCTATAATTGATGTAATTCATTCAAGTTATATGAAGGGAAATCAAGTCGTAAATTTGACAAATAATGAAATTAGAATTAGAGTTATCTGACTTTTATATACTATTTATATATTCTATGTCGATTATTATTGTAAAATGTGTACATTCTATGGACAAGTCATGCAATGTATTCCCCCTTCCATGGGCTAAATCATGTAATGTCTTTTGATATTACTCCAGAGTCAGGCGGATCAATTTTAATATATAAGCAGTCAACCAGATTTAGAGTTTTGAATTTAATTTTTCGTATTGAGTCGTAATTCTGATTGTACACAGAGAGCTTAAATGCAATTCAGGCTCAAATTGTGAACTGGAGTCCATTTCAGCTCTGTATTTATTCTCTTCCTATCTTCATAAGAGTCAATTGATTGTTATACATATCAATCGAGAGTGATGAATGCAACGCAATCCAAATATCCAAATACTCTATATAACATAGGGTTTCCATATTGAATTTGATTGCATATGTTGTAAGGGATCTAAATCTGCAACTGGGTAGAGTAAGTAACGTTTATATGTAATATAAACGTATTGTTTAATGAATCTATTTAACTAGATTAAAAAATAATGGACGCCGATTTTCTTTATATAAAAAGTTGGTCAGGAACGATAACATAATCATTTTGTTATTCAAATCTTTTCAATATTCTATGTATGTATAGGAGGATCAAATTTATTTCGAATGTACACATTCTATGACTTAGCCCATAGATTTTTTTACATTTCTTTTAATTTGTCTATAGAATGTAAACATTTTATAATAATCCAGGATCTACGCGACAATTACATTATAAATATACGTAGATGCTGTCTTTTAACGAATTAATTTACCATATCTGTGGGCATAACTATCTCACAATTTAGAACCACTTAATAGCGACTATTAATAATTATTTTAGTATTCTTACTTTATGAATCAAATAACCATATATTTTTGTTTTTTTTAAAGATATGTATCTCAAAGAGGCTACTATACCTCTTTGTAAAACATACTTTGTTATCTAGAGCCAAAGGAATCATATATATCATGAAGGGTAGAGCCCACATGACAATTAAAAAAAATCATGTTCATCTGACTTTTAGGATCAATAATATTCATAGTTTTTAAAGTACGTAAGGACTTATTTGAAAGACTGACTAAGATGACGAGTAGGTGAAAGAAATAAGTTTTATAGAAATTTCATTTAAAAATTTGTTAATTCTTATTTATGACTTGGATAAAAATAGATAATTATTATAGCAGACTCGTTTGTATATAATTAAATTGTATTTCACGTCGTATAGGTAGCTTATTTATTCACTTTGTGAACACATATGAGTTTTGAATTAACTATTATTCACTAACTATTCATGGAGAGTATCGAATCAAAACTTATTAATTAAGGAAGTGAATATTCAATGATTTGATTAGGAAGGGGTTTTTTTTAACAAAAAAGAAAAAATAATAATTATTATATTAACATTCAAAAACGCAACTAATCTAATTGATTATTATACTATTATTAATATTATTATTTCTCTGTTGTATCCTTGAATCAATTTTGATTCAATGAATAATATTTGTTTCTCATGAAGAAGAAGAAGAAGAAGAAGGATTTAAAAAGTTAATCTATGCATATAACTACTTATTAATTTGTTAGACTTTTTTTTGTTCTCGATTCATTGAATAGTCCTTGTTGATAGCTTTGATATCAACATTTCCTTCTTTCTTTTAGAGAGTTAATGGTCAGAGGACCATTGCTGCTGCATATTGACGGCACTGAATGATGATGATCTAATTATAATTTATTTGATGATGCAAAAGCAGTCTGGATTTATCAAACGTTATCATGAATAAAAAGTTGTTATTTTTTTTAACTACTACTACTAATAATAATAAAGGTAACATTATTTGAAACCTTGCTTAAAGTACTTTAACGGAAAATAAATTTAATATTTTTTTTGTTTGTCATTTTAATACAATTTATGAAATGTCCATAATTAAGAAAAAATTTGTCAAAATATTTAACCTATTCAATCAATGGAATTTTTTCTTTGAAAGGAAATATCAAGGACACAAAATCTATTAAGAATTTTATGAAAAAAAAAAAAAAAGGTGCCCCAAGGAAATATGATCCAAAGTTGTATTACAATTATGTTTCTTTATCTGTGTTGTATGTAGTTATGTAAGTAACTAATTACAATGTAATTATACAGTTGTAAGTGTTTCATGTTTTGTTTGTCAAAATTAAAATAAATTGGTCCTCTCAAATATGCGACCTTCAATTATCAATATATATATATATATATATATATATATATATATATATATATATGTAAAACTTCATTATTAATATAATTTGATAAATGATATCATTTGATCATTTTCTTACAAATTACTCAAAACAATTTGAATTAATTATAAATTAATCCTTTTTACTATCAATCTCAAAAAACAACAAAAGAACAAAAAAGTTTACATAATCAAAGATTGAATTTACACCAATTGAGATTTAATAATGTAGGTTTATAATAGAAACTAAAATATTTTTCTTTACTCAGAGGTAAATAACTTGTATCAAAGTTATTGCAAATGTTTAAATAATTGCAAAAATATATCAAATTCATTATTTATTAATACCTTTATTTAAATAATGAAAAACAGAAGTTTCTTTATATATATGTATATGAAAAATCAAGAAGTTGAACTTACACAATGGAAAAATATAAGGTTGTCAAATATCTCCCTTCCGCCTTTTTGTCTTTTGAATTTCGTGGCTATGTACAAAGTGCCGCCGCAGAGCTTGTATCTGGCAATACTATACATCATTTGAAAGATCTTGACATAACCTACAAAACGACGACGCTATGCATGATTAGTTTGGATATTGTGTTCAACAGTTATAGACACGTGTAAACATGGAGTTCACTAGGGCCGAAATCCGCGCTATTTTAAAGTTTTCCTTCCTTAAAGGCAAATCTGCTAGAGAGTCGTTCCGTGAGATTAATGGTGTTTTGAGGGATGTTACTCTATCACTTCGAACCGCTGAGGAATGGTTTCGATGATTCAGAGCCGGTGGAAACGACAGCATGGATAAGCCATATCCATGGCTCCCATAGAGCCAGACGCTTAATTCTACCATCTACTGCGAACAACTGGACTGCTTGAAGCAGGCGATCGACCAGAAGCGTCCAGAATTGGCCAACAGGAAGGGTGTAGTGTTCCACCAGGACAGAACCAGACCACACATTTCGTTACGGGAGCTCGCATGGGAGGTTTTATGACATCACCCATATAGTCCGGACATAGTGCCAAGTGATTATTACCACCTGTTCCTGTCCATGGTGAACGCCCTTGGTGGTATGAAGTTGAACTCAAAAGAGACTTGTGAAAAGTGGCTGTCCGAGTTCTTTACAAATAAGGAGAGGGGGGGGGGGGTATTATGAATTTGCCGTCTAGATGGAAACAGATTATCGAACAAAAACGGCGCATATTTGAACTAACTCCGATCCCTGATACACTTTTTATAAAGCATTGAATAAAGAGTTAAAAAAGCGGATGGGATATATTTGACAACCTATAATTTAATTTATATATATATATATATATATAAAGATAATTAATTATATACTAACATTTTTCCCCCTATGAAAGGTAACAATCACAACTCTAAGAAATCTACTAATCTTTTAAATCAAAAACACGACTCGATCAAGAGAATACAACAATCATTCAACCCTATGATTTGATAAAAGTATTTTCATAAATAGTTATCTTAATCTAGTTTTATGTACATATATATATATATATATAAATTTTTGATTATATGTACATAAGTGGATTAAAAGATGAGTATTGAGAGCTTTCACGGTATTAAAAAAAGGGTAGTAACAGATTATGGCAAAAAAATATATATATAAAAAAGTTTCAAGTATAATTGGAGTAGTTTTCTTTTATCAATGCATTTTTATTAATATTATTAATATTTTTTTTTTGCCATGACATCATCAGTTGGCAATTTTTAAAGTAGTTTTTTTTTTAACAGAAACAAGGTATGTATGTTGTTGCTTAAGGGAAATCAATAATTTCTACGGGAAGAATGAAAAAAATTTCATTAAAAACATTTTTATGAAATGACTTGCTCAAGAAAACAACTGACCTACAAACAACAACATACTTAATAATGCTTAAACTGTACTTAATTTCAAATCATTATATGTAATTATATGCTATCCATTTAAAAAATAATAATAAATCAGTAGAATAATTATATTTCTACATAAATTACTAGTTTGGAAACTCTCTTTTGATTTCCCTTCAAATTAACGTAATTAATGATGCGAAATGATATGAAAATTCTGTACAAATATAAAACTGTTAATCTTTTTCGTTGACTTATAATTTTTCTTTGTGGACCGTACCAAGAATCAAGTTCATTCCGGATTGATCTATGTAATCTAAAATATCAAACTCAATCATTTTTTTTAAAAAAACTGACCGTTAAGTTTGTTTTAAAAAGAGAAAAAACCACTAGAATGACGTCATACAAAGCTCTTCTCTTTACACGATCAGTTTTTTAGCGTACTCCCAACCTCGATTCTCAAAAGGGAAAATCAAAATTTGAAAAAAGGGCGCGCAATCCATGATTTAATTTATTTTTTATTTTTTATCAAAATCATAAATAATAATAATAATACCCTTTTTGAGTGTATTTTTGATTATCCCAAAAAGTGAGTCGTGTTATTGAGAGGAGTATATCTCTTAATGTGTTCTACTTGAATAATAAATAAGGTATTCATTACATATATGCTCAATCACATCTAAATTATTATAAATCACCCATTCAGGGTCTTCATATTATTTATTAACTATATTTTTTTTTTATTTTTCAGCTACAACACTAGGATTCAGACTAGAGGCGCAACAGGTTAAGTTCTCAGTTGCTCGAGGGATTGAGAATGATTAAATTTTGATGGCTGGAATCTGGAGTCCCGATCAATACATGTGTGTAAATCATAATTTTCGCTAGAAAAAATTGGCCCTCGACGCCGTGACCGGCAGGTATTCAATTTATTGGATAAATATTTGTAATTCTAGTTCAATATTATCTGAATTTAATAAGTTTAAAATGATAATTATTTCTGACGTACAGGCTATATAAAAACGATATCAAGGCATATAAATGTACAGACCAATGGTTTAAACAGATCATTTTAGCTTACTTTCTACGCCTTTTTAAAATCCAAGGGGGGCGAGTGACTCTCTGCGACTAACAATGTTTGATTCTGTAGTGATGAAAAGCCTCTCTCTGCTAGCACACTGAAAATAGGGACCAGACAAGCTATCTGAGCCAAAATAGTACACTCAGGGTAGATTTTTCATTGCTTTTTGAGGGAGGTTAATATATTCACCTATCGTCTTTAATGGGTTAATGACATTGCTTAATTAAATGCAATTCAAATTGCGCTTATAGGGATATTTTCCCTGAACACTGTGACCGAAGGGGCTACAAAATACCGGGCATCAGCAGATTTACTTCAAATTGAAATATATAAAGTTTGTTTATTCAAAACAAATGTGACGTCATACAAATATAAATACCCCTTTTGTGATGTAATGACCAGAGCTAGGTATTTATTCCCTATGTAGTTTATGAATTGTGTGCGTATTGTCAACAATCTCTAGTGAAATGATGGACCATTTTTGATTTAATAGCAGAGATATAATTTGAGTTTAAAAGATCAATCAACTAATAAAGTTTAGCAAACAGAGTTTGCTAAAGTTAGATTTAAACACTAATGGTTCTAATCGATCAAGTAATGATGTTGTTACTTCCTCTGTTTACATAGGCGGATATTGAATAAAAGTTGATCAATATACCACAAACATATATATATATATATAAGTAGGTACACGCCACATGAAGTTATCCAATAATAATTATTTAACTCTTATCCTTATATGTTTGATACTCTAATAAAGATATAAGTAATGTTTTTGTTTTGTTTTTATGTTATTATTCTAGGAATACTTATGACTAGAATAATGTAAGAGTGAGAGTCTACCACCAACATTGTTATAGAGGGAGTTTATTTTGACCATAAAAAAAGTATTAAAAAAATAATATTATACAATATATAGATAAGAAATGGAACATTTTAAAAGTATCTTCTTTCTCTCTCTCTCTCATCATATTCCTCAAGGAGTACCATATATGTATGTAAGAACCTAACATTTTATTTATTTATTTATATCTTTTTCCAATGCAGACTACAAATATATATATATATATATATATATATATATATATATATATATATATATATACAGGGTGCTCCAAAAGTAACCGAACCGCAAACTTAAATAAAAATTGTACATCAAAAACATCAAATTTAATAGATATATTTAGTATTTAATAAATGTTCAAAATGTATACCTTGAACTTCATCTTTTGACAACACTGCGACAACCTTTCTGGCAAGTTTCCTCGTAAATTTGGTCCCATTCGTGCTGAATACTTTGTTTTAGTTGATCAATTGTTCTGGGCTTTTTAGTAGCATACACCGCGTTCTTTAGAACTCCCCATAGAGTAAAATCAGGTGGGGTCAGATCCGGGGATCTGGCAGGCCATTCGATTGGTCCTCGGCGACCAATACAACGTCCCTGAAATGTTTCATTAAGTCATTGTGGAACATATTTGGTGTAGTGGCCAGGATCTCCATCTTGTTGACAATGAAGATCACCGAAATGGGGGAACTCATTAACAATAGGAAACACTTCATTCTTAGGCATATCAAGATAACGTTTACCATTAACAGTTCCTTCAAAGTGGAATGGGCCAACTAGACCAGTACTGCAGATTCCACGGTTCGGTTACTTTTGGAACACCCTATATATATATATATATATATATATATATATACCTTATTCATGCAACATACTTAGTGCTAGTCAGCATTTGGTCGTCAATGGTTTGCAACGTTACATAGGTTGAATTACTCTACCTCCTACAAATGTATGTATGTACCTCCTCCAAAAATGGATCCGTGCATGAAAAGATTTTTTACTTTTTGTTTTTCATATTTGATTTTTATCTCTAATGATTTTTTTTTTTTTTTTTTTCAAATAATTTATAAAATCTGTCATTATATATATATTTTTTTCTCCCTTCTATTACGTTCATTATTATGTTCCACACCCTTTGTTTTTATTACAGATTATTTATTTTTTTGATTTTTTTGATTTAAGCCTTCAAATTTAGCCTTTATATGTATGTAATAAAATATAATTTCAAATTCTATTTCTTTTTTTAAAAAAAAAGTTATGGATTAATTACAAAATATCAGAAGGAAATTTCAATAAAAAATTCGTTAATTAAAAATCCTAGATGTACATACAAAAATGAATTTGGTTTTTATTATTATTATATTTTTTTTCAAATTCCCAGACGAGACATGTCATGTATAATTAATAATAATAATAATAATAATCAAACATGTTATCACTCATCCACTGTCGAATGCAATAATCCCTCTCTACAAATCAAACCATTTACATATTTTTTTTCCATTATTCACTTATTAGCAAAACAATCTTCATTTTAAGTGGATATAATTCACATTGTATATGTAGATGTTGTAGGAATTTGTAACACATCCATGTAAATCAATATAAACAAGAATATATATATATATATATATATATATATAACCATTCATTAATAAATATTTACATGCATATAATTACCCTTAGTTAAAATGTATGTTACTTACAAATCTATTTAGTGTGTGTAAGCCTTTTGACTTATAAGTAGGTATATGTATACATAGATAGAGTTAATAAAAAACTATCTGATTACATCTAAATTACCATGACATAAGGGATTGAACACTCCTTTCCACTCTTTTCTACGTTTCTTTATATATGTATAGTTGTTACTACATGCAAACATTTTTTTTATTTTTTAAAAAACCTAATATATGTTATCCACTCATTTGTAAGATCACGTTTTAACAATTAGGTTTATTCGCTTTGATCTTCTTTGTTTTTTTTGTTTTTGTTTTTTGTGTGTGTCTTCAATAGCTTGGCTATTTGTCACGTATGATAATTTTAAAAAAAAGTACTTGTAAGGGGAATTCAATAACTACTCTATATAAATAGACTCAATGGATTTAAAGAAAATATTATAGGAGCAAGATTCGAGAGAGACATTTCTTTTAAATGACCACAGAGAGTGATTTTCAATAGAGGTTTTTTGTACACACGTTGAGCTCTTTTTTGTCCACTCGCAACCTCGACAGACAAAAGGGAAAGGAAAAATTTGAAAAAACAACTGGTAGCATCTACCCTTCTGTATTTTCCTTGTTGCCAACTTGTTAATATTTGGCAGAGTAATTAGTTAGATATACTATACATTGATAAATTATATCGATTTACAAATCAATCGTTAATACTTGTATAATATTCAAAAATTCAAAAAAAGGGCGCACAATCCTTGATTTAATATATTTTTATATATCTATCAAAATCATAAATAATAATAATACCCTTTTTGAGTTCATAACACGTATAGTCAGCTGCTTTAAATCAAAAGAGTCAAATGATGAAAATCAGCTGAAGGGAGAATATACAGTGTGTTTTTGTTTTTTATCCCAAAAAACTCGTCATTACAAGTTGCAATCAAAATATGAGATATGTAAACATACTGATGTTTTTTTTTTTAAATGAAGTGTTATATCATTCTATATGCGCGTATTTTTGACTGATACATATGTAATGACGGAAGTTCCCTTTGATGTTCGATATATACATATATATATATATATATATATATATATATATATATATATATATATATATATATATATATATTAAAGGTCTAAGAATCCTAATTGATAAGTCTTTTGTCAAAAAATTAAAGGGGCCCTCAGTTCTTCCATCATCATTTGTATATATGTAGTTACATAATAATATATCCGTAATTTTAATTGGATATAAAGGGACATAAGATGAATTCAATTAATATTTGTTCATTAAAATGCCTCATAGTATAATTAAATAAAGTTCTATGGGGAATATACAAATTGCTTGTGCTAGGGAAACTCCCGAGCATTTCTATATGTATCATGTTGCTATTCCTAAAATTTATAAAAACTTTATATATATATGTATCAATATTTGGCATTTGAAATAATTATTATATATTGAAATAAAAACAGTGGATAAATTTTGGCTCATAGTAAGTTACTATCCACTTTTTTTCCAACGTACATAAATTATATTGTCATTTAATATCTAACTCAAAGGATGAAAACCTACAAACAACTTTTTATTTTTATGAGAACGTTAACTTTTTCAAAATAGAAATGTTGGGTCAATATAAAATAAAATGTACACCTTTTTACACCAAAGTTTGAAGACTTCCGGATGCTGGTTTCTGTGATGTGAAAATAAATGTTTTCTTTTCTATTAAATAGTTTCAAAAAAAAAATTAAAGTGTGTTGCGTAAAAGTTTGTGCCATCGTTGATAAAATGGAAATTGAAGATTGTCAAAGAGTCATAACAGCAATAAATGCAATAAAACACTCAAATAATGAGAAGCCGATCGTTCTTATTTAAGTACTAAGTACAATTTTTGTGGATATCTTCATTTTGAAACCCCATGCTGAGAATTAATTTTTTTGAAACGGAAATGCTTTTCTTCAAAACTTGAGAACTTCTCCAATGAATATTTTCATTGCCAACTCATTGTATAAGTAAAGTAGTGTGATCCTTGATTGCATCACTAATTGTACACTTATTGTTGTATATAAAATTGGGAACATCCATTTTGAAAGTTGATACTGTCTTCAAGAGCCCCTTTAAATCAAAATCTCAACTAAACGATTATTATTATTATTATTAACTTAATAATATTGTTTAACTTCTCAAAAGGCGCTTTACCCAATGCGTAAAACATACACACAAAAAAGCCTCAGACCTCAAATAAAAAAGTTACATGAAAAGTCTCAATTATAAGGGTCTTAAAATGCATCTACGTACTTTAAAGTCCGGATTTTCCTACAGCCACAAACATGTATGTATCTTGTACAAACTTCAACTGATGCACACCATACATAGATCTTGACATCCTATGTATCCATTCTTTAATAAATGAGTTATTGTATTGACAGACCTATTATAAGTCATCTCAAGATTCCCACTACCCACCCGTCTTCAAGTTTCTTCACATGGGTTTGCTAATAGTAATAATAATAATAATATTTTATTTCTTTCGAGTTCATTCATTCATTCATTCAAACGCTGTTAGGATCTTTAAAAGAACTGTTTATCATATATTTAAATTCATCTTTGATGATAATGATCATGATGATACTACAGTGTCTACCTACCTAAATCATAACAAAAGGTATCAAGCATGTTGCCAAATAATTACAATAACTAATGTTTAGGTAATGAAGATTTTCATAGTTATTAAGAAGTACGAAAAAAAAAAAAAAAAAATGGGCGAGGCCCCAATGAAATATGAGGGGAGAAAATAAATATGGAATGAAGAAACCTTATTACATTGCATTACCTACTGGCTCTCACTTAGTAGGTATCTAAGTTATTATATAAAATGTGTCGGAGAAAATCTACTGTATAGTAGTTTTTTATCTCCTTCATAAATATAACGGCCAAATATTTCGGAGTCACCTACAGACCTATTGCTATCTTTTTCATAGCCCCGTAGACTATTATTTAGTTGGCGTTTGCTAAAACCATTTGTTGTAAAACTATCTAGAATCACTTCCTAGTCCACTATCATCATGCTCACCATGAATCACTACATAGTCAGAAATACCAGATGTTTTTTATTCTTGATTGTGGCCGGAGACTGTTTCTAAACATTTAGATGCATACTTGTGACAAGTCGATAAAAAATGTCAGTTTGTTTTCTTATTTTGAAAAGGAGAAAATCCACTTTATAGTAGTTTTTTATCTCCTTCATAAATATAACGGCCAAATATTTAGGAGTCATTTACAGATCTATGCCGCAGGGTTTTTGCTAAAATATCACGTTTAATCAAGAAACCAAGGATGATTGTTGTCTATCACCCAATAGAGCAATTGGATAAATGTTTTGACTGGATATGGAGCTGAGTTAGACCCACAAATATTGTACATCTTTTTCATAGCCCTAGAGATTTATTTAGTTGCAGTTGGCTAATTAAGAACTATTAAGAACGTCATAGTAACTACTACATAGTCAGAAATACCAAATGTTTTTTATTCTTGATTGTGGCCGGTGTTTTTTTTCTTCTTATAATACAGTGGCATTAATTATTGGAGTCATTATTTAATTAATATAAATAACCTATTAATACAAACGAAAGAGAGTGTAGTTCTCTAGAAACTGAGTGCAGTTCAGACTCATTGTTGAGTAAACATTTCAGAACAACTTGGATTCTTCTTGACTTGACACATATATTCATTAACAACTAGTGTAGTCAACAAGAGAGAGAGAGAGAGGTGTGTGGTGTGCCTGGATATTATGTAACACACCTCGTTTGGGGCAAATGGTAATGGTCATTCATTTTGTTTATGATATGACGTTAATTGATTGCTTCTTTTTTTTTTGTTTTTTTTTAGTCTTTAGTAAATTTGTATTTGAAATACGTAGATCATCATCATGAGGAATTAAAGGGGAAAAAAAAAAAGAATATAATTTTGAATTTAAAAAAAAAAAAAAAAGTAAAATATCCAATTATAAATATGTTCGTGATCAGTGTGTTGAAAGATTCTTCTCAATAATAATAATAATATGAAATAATTTCTCCTGGTTCATCTATGTATGTACATAGATTGATTTACTCATCATTACTTATTTAAATGGTATGCATTTCATCCAATTAGTCTATGTATGTATAAAAAACTTCCTCTCCAAAGACTTTCTTTTTTTTTTTTTTTAATGAGAAACAGCAAGTTAAAAATTATTATTATCAAAAAGTCGAATGATATGTCAATGATATTAATGCATTTGTTGAAATAATATATTAATAATATATATTATTTGTAGGTTATTTAAAACTCCCTCTCGTATATTTCATTGCTTGAGGTTCATCCATCAATGAGAAGAAAACTCTTAATGAGTCCATTAAAATGATGCTGAAAATGATTTTTTCATTAAAATCTTTGAATAAATGAAAGAAAAAAAATTTGTTTATGTTTTTAGTTAAAAATAATCCAGACTAAGTGGACTCACTTTACTTACGCGGGGCTGCACAACAGGGGAGGCCAGAGGGGCTCAACCTATTCTCAAACATTAAATGGGGGGGGGGGGGGGAGAAGTGAGACTTGCCTGAGTGAAGCCTTACTTTTTTATCGAGTGTCTAGTAGTGGGTCATTTTTGGATAAGATGAACTGGCTGTGGCTGTGGGATGAACCAAACCTTGCGTTAAAGTGCCTGAGTAAACGCTCAGGCAGATACCATGAAAGGTGTTGGTTGCTTAAGACAGGAAGACGGTGGCCATGGAAGCCGGAATCCGCCTTGGAGTATGTAACAACTCACCTCCCGAAGCAACTAGCCCTGAAAATGGATAGCGTGTGTTATCCGTTGTCATACCCAACCGTTGAAACACTCAAAATTATTTTTCGATTATGTTTCAATGAGTAAATAGGAAGGTCGTTTGTAGAGGGTGTGCGGAAGGTTCCGAATGTAAAGTTGACCCATGTTGTATAAGGGCCCAATTCTCCCTTTTTTAAAAAATTGACAAGGAATTAGTGGATATTAATTTATCTGTGAGAAAGTTTTTTTATATCCATGGATCACCCTTGAAGAAGCTTCCTTACAGTTACTGGCCATCATTCCACTTTCAAAAAATAATTAACACGGCTCCTCGTATAAGTATGATTTGCATTTGCCTTTTGTAGAGTTTCTACATAGGTAGAGAATAAGTGGTCCTACAGTCTGGGTTTTAAATCTTTGATCAAAACAGAAAAAAAATATCATTTTATTCAGAGGGAAAAATTAAATATTATGTACGTTAATTAAAGACTTTTTCTTCATAAAACTTATTGTCGAGAAAGCAAAAAAACCAAATTGACTACTCCTAAAAACCTAAGAACTCCTAAAAACCTAAGAACTCCTAAAAAATGTGTAACACTTCAACATGAATTCATACACAGACAACATTTTCTAAAAAATAAAAAATGAAACGAGAGCTACTTCAATTTCAGTCTAAATAATTATTTTCAGTTTTCTAAGGAGCACCTAAACAAATGTATTCACAATTGCGGGATTTACAATTATATTAAATTGCTAGCTGAATAATTGGTCAAATTGACGTTAAGCATCTCTTTTACTGAATGTTTTGATTTAGTCGAGATGACATTAATCATTCTAAAGGAATATATATCTTACAAGAGATTAAATACAAATTACTTAAGGAGTAAAATAATACATATCTACATGTAAACCAGTTCAATATCTTATAATCATTAACAATAGAAAATAAACGACTTGAATAAGAATCATTTTGCATATGACATAAATCAAAACCTTACTAACAAAAGAATGATGTATGTATTTATGTACATTGTAGTCACTCAATATTTTAACTTTTTGAACACAATATTCGTACAAGAACATATCATCTAATATCAACACTCTCAATGGAATAAATATTTCTATATATATAGATTTAAAAAATAATGTTTTTCTACTTTTGAATTAATTTTCAGAGTATGAATTCATACTGGATTATTTTATTTAATGAGTAAATGAATGTATGTAAACAATAACCATTCGGTAAGACAATTTAAAACACATCTGTTCAAAAGTATATATCTTGAAATTCATCATCAATATATTATAAATACCCTGTGATAAAAAAGTATCCGTAAATTCTCATTTAAATTGTCTGCGATGAGTATTTTTAAGTACATATCTTAAGTTTTTGTATATTCGTAGGACTGTCCTTAATTACGACGCCAAAAACGAGCACTATCCGTCTCAACTAGTTTTTTTACGACAGCTGTTGAAGCCAGTTGACCTCTGTGTTGTTCTACGAATTTTCTTTTGTGGTGTTTATGGTGTCAAATCTGGTTCCTCGGAGGAGCTGCAATTTCAGTCTGGAGAATAGAAAAAAGTCACACGGAGCTAAATCAGGCGAATAAAGCGACTGGTTTATGGTATTTATCGAGTGTTAGGTCTTAAAATCGTTTAATAATCGTGGCTCCATGAAATAGTGCATATTCATTATGCAAAATCTACAAATCCAGCTGTTTACGATGAATATTTTCACGCAAACGTCTCAAAACAGTCCTTGTTCACCGTTTGACCTTGCAAAACGAATTAATGACGAACAACATCACGAATATCGAAGAAAGCAATCAGCATCGTCTTGATTTTGGAAAGACTTTTCGACAATCCCCCGACCGTCTTTAAAGGCTCTGTACCACTTGGTTTTTCAATAAAACAGAGTATTTATAAGCCTTTTCCAGCATTCGTAAGGATTAAGCATTCGAAATTTCGTTCAAAACACAAAATTTGAGACCAACTCTTTGCTCAATATTTTTTTCCGTTGTAAAATTCGCAGAGTAACACTGAGGTCAACTGTCTTCAACAGCTGTCGTAAACAAACTAGCTAACCGATAGCGCTCGTTTTTGGCCTCGTAATTAAGGACAGTCCTACCAACATATCAACATTTTGTCACAGGGTATGTATGTATATATCAATGACAAACTCCAATATAATGATATTACATAATTATGACCAGATATGAGAAGATCTTTTGGAGGAACAAGAAATGAGTTGATGGGCAAATAAATCTCTATTAAAAATCATAAAAAAGGAATTTGATTTTCATTGCCGAATAATTACTCCTAAAATCTGTTTTTTTAAAATAATAATAATTCAATAAACAACAAATCCATTAGGTTTTTTACATTTTAAATAAAATAAAAATTCTTTTTTCTATATGTATATATATATATATTTAAATGTCAAAATTTTATTATTGAAATATGATATATGTAGAGCTTTAAATGTCAACAAAGCTTCTTTAGAAAAACGTATGACAAAATATATATAATATGTAATTTACATAAAAAGGGTTATAGTTTAACTTGTGGAGGCCTGAGGGGAGGGAGGGTAATGGCCAATGGGCTATTACCCATATTCATAAATTTTGCTGTTTTAGAAAAGCAAAAAAAAAAAAGATTTTGCTTTATAAAAAAATACAAATTAATTAATAAATAAGGGCTCTACTAAAAAACAACTGCATTAGTAGCATGCCATAAGATTTCAGCTGGTTTTTTTAATGCTTTTGTGCACTACTACTGACGTAGTTCTACCGTGAGTCATTGATTTCTAGCGAATTTTTCCTTAAAATTGAATGAAAATTTACACATTTAGATGGACGATTTCTTCTTGGTTAAGGAGTTTTATCGGGTGCTTGATATCTCATTTGAAAACTGTGGGTCTCATCTTTTGAAACACTTCTTATTAATCCATTTTATGCAACATTCAAGAAGTTATTTAAGTAAAAAGGATTTTGCTAACTTTTGGGCCTGTCCCTTACACCCCAGGATTCCCTTTAGGTCAAAGCAAAGACTGCAAATGGAATCTGCATTAAATACAATAGTGAATCAATATTTTTTAATGCCCAAAATGAGTATCCTTCTAGGCTTAAATTGAAATTGAAGTTGGAAAATGGGTCAAATTAGCTAAAAAAGTAGTGTCCAATTTTTCGATAACTTTAGGACCTTTAAAAAAAAAGGTTACAGATTTGAAATCCGCGTGACAAAATGAATAACTTTTATTTTACTTATAGCCCTTAGGATTTTTGACTAAATTGACCAGTTTAATTAGTAGCAGATTTGGGCCTTCCTAGCTACACCATTGGTTATGAGTATGAGTTTAAAAGTATATGCAAAAAAAATTGCATCCAGAAGACCGTTTTCCTTCTCCCATGTCTACATATACCCACATATTAAACCATGTCTAACAACAACAATAACTACAATATCAAAGATACTTTTGCTGTCTTCCCATGATGAAGAGCAGTTATTGCATGTATGTACATACCTGCAATTCTTGTTACATCTTTTCACTTACATATACATATGTAGGTATCTAACTACCTATGTCTATACCTACATTATGTTATCATACTTAATTGGCATAATAATTTCCGCTGTATTTATCTAATTTCGTAGAATAGGTAGATACAAATATATGTACATGGCTGGTTATACATACATAACTACACATGAATATAATGGATATTGTGCTTCAATACAATGACTCAAGTTATATGTAGGTCTATGTCTGATACAAACTACATACAATGAGAAAAAATATGAGGAATCAAAAAAAACCTTTATTGAATCATTATTTTATTGAATCATTGAATCAATAACTTTTGAGCCTACTTCGGCACCTTACGACCCTACGAGGAGTCCTTGTAGGTTAAAAAAAAAAAAGACTATGGTTGAAATCTACATAAAAACACACACAAATCATCATTTTTCAATGTACAAAATGAGGTTCCTTCTAGGTTTTAATTGAAGGTGAAGTTTAGAGAGTGGGTCAAAAAAGCTAAAAAAGCTAAAAAAGAAGTAGGGTGGTTCAATTTCTCGAAAACCCCAAGACTCTCGAAAAAAAAAAATATACAGATTTGAAATGAGCGCATAAAATTGAATAACTTTATTTAAACTTTACCCTCTTAAGATTTTTGACTAAATTGACCAAATGTAGTTACTGAACAATAATTGCTGAGTTTTCGATATGCTATTAAAATTACAAGTTGAAGGATCGGCTCTTGAATAATAAGTTATGTATCTTGAGAAATACACCACAGATTCTCAAAATTACCCATGAAACCAGTATACTGGAATATTATTCATTCCAACTTTTTTGGTTTCAACATCATTTCTTTAAATGTCATCATCTTTTGGACATTTTAAAAAAACGAAAAATCCAATTTATGTTGTTTTACATAAAAGAACGACGCGTATCTCAAACACTAATGAATATTTTGACACTTGATGGGCATAAATGTTAGTAACAGTGGTACCAACATTCACACAAATATAGGGTTTTTTTTTTAAATAAACATTTCCCGATGTTTTCTGCTCATAGTAGCAAATGTTTTATTAAAAGACATTAAAGTAATTTTATTCTTTTTCCAAAGAAAAAGGAAAATTCATTTGATCATAATTCTATTTTGAAGAAGAAATTATTTGATTTACTTTTTGAACCCTTCTTTTTCTATTATACAACCATTTTTTTAAAACTTTTTTTAACTATTATTATTATTATTATTAATTGAACCAGCATTAAAATTTCTCTATCTAACTGATATAAAAGAATAATACATACATATATATATATGTATATATATATAATAAAAACCATTTTTATTATGATTATAATAAATGTTAAAAATTCTCCTTTTGTAGTTAAAATCAACTTTTGTTAATTAAAAAAAAAACCTACAAAAATAAGATGATTATTTTTTTTATAGTCTTTTATTTTTGTTGACGTTTGCACTGGATTTATACATAGATATATTTGCTGTTGCTTAAAAAAAAAATACAAAAATATATAATATTATATAATGAACAATAAAAGTTGACTTTAATCGATAGGAAAAAGTGCAAAAAATAAAATAAAATAACGTAAAGGAACATTTATGCTCATAACATAAATTGTATGATAAAAATGAGTTTATTTAACACTATATAAAATATTACTTTGTCAAATAACAATTTACCTATAATACTAAAAAAATAAAATACTGTATTTTAATATGACGTCATCAATCTAAAAGTCGGCCATTTTGCAAATTAATATTGATTTTTACCTACTTTTTCCCTTATTAGTGTTATGAATTTGTTTGCGCAGGGTTTTTTTACATGAACACCGACCGGATTAAGATTATATAAAGAAATTTTGTGCATAAAATAGCAAAAATTATTATTTTAATTACATATTTGGGACTTGTATTTGAAACTCTTACAAAAAAGCGTAAATTAGATTTATTTTTAGAAATTTGAAGGGTATTGCTCTATCATTCCAACAGATAACAGATGCTCATTTAATTGAATAAACCCCTCTCCTTGTGAATTGAACGAAGCAGAAATGATGGTTTAGAATAAGGTTTATTTCTATCAAAGTTAATTAGATAAAAAATAATCACCGATAGATGATAACTTGACGAATGTGTTAAGAAGCACTCAAATAGGAAACGACAAATTATAATTAAAAACTAGTACATCATGTGGTTAACGATCTAATCAGAGGCAGCAATAGGTGGCTCTAGGCTGTTAAAGGTATTCATTAGGAGAAAAAAGTCGATGAATTTTTCCATCGATGAACTGACGGTCGATGAGTTTATCCATCGATGAATTGACGGTCGATGAATTTATCTATCGATGAATTGATGTCGATGAATTTTTCTAGACCCAAGAGAAACACATAGGTAGTAGTTGCTATGTGTCTGGCCCAAAAACGGAATCATTTTTCTCTACAAAAATTAATTCAATTATGTCACTATCTTAAATTTTTATTTCCTGACGTTTCAAAATCCATGCCTTTTATTCATTTTTGATGCCTCAAACATAGACACAATAAAAAATAAAAAATCACCAACTGTTGCCAATTTTAACAAAAGTAAATTTTATAAGCATTTTTACAATATGAATGCCACACTTTACATGTTCTTAAGTCGATCAAACATCTTCCATATGAATGAATGTATGTACTATTGTGGAAACTCAAAGAATAACTATACATATCCAATGACTCTTCAGAACAAAACACAATATTGTAGAATATAGCTATTACTTCAATTGAAAAAAACAATTTTTTTTGCAACTATTGATTAATAGATTTGTAAATATAATGAATTAAAATAAATAATATATTTATTTGCAATCAATCTTTTAAGACGTCTATTTCAATGGGAACTTCACCATCTACTCTTTGAATTCCTTTTGTTCAAATACCCCTCCTTTTCCTTTTACACATATCATTTTGTCTAATAATTTAGAGAGAGATAATCACTCTATTAGCAACTATGAGTACCTCAAACATGGAGCCACACATTTCAGCCTATTATGACATCCGTGAGAAAAATGTAGACTTATGTGGTTTGTACATATAAGGCATTAGTGTACCCATCTCAAATATGAATTTCTTAAAATGCATTGAAATATGTATGTATGTATCGGCATAGTTTTGTATATGTAATACAAAAATAGGCTTTAAATAAATATGTATAATAAATATTCAAAGTTGATCAAAGACCATCAATGTGCATTGCTCTAAGCAATTTTAATCTTTGTCTAACTCCCACGTAAAAAAAAAGAGAGAGAGAGAGAAAAAAAAAAACGAACCCTGTACTTACCAACTTAATTCCTCATGACTTGAGTCCCTCTCTATGTATAGTAAAAAATATTCAATTTGGTCCAAGACTATATATATGTTTGATGTGCATATATATATATATATATATATATATATACTGAATATTGAGGCATTCTCTCAAGGAACTCATTTAAGTAAGATTTATTTTTTTATTTATAAATAGAGGATGGAGTTTTTTCTTTAGTGTAGATTATTTTGAGATTTGTGCATTTATTCAATTGTAAAGTTAGTCTTTTTAATATACAACATTTTGTGGGTGGATGCTAGTTGTTTCTTATGTACGAAAGGAATAACTGGGTCCTACTCGGAGAATACATATTATACAACATATAATGGACCGCAGAACACTTACATATATGTACGTCATTTTCATGAAAAAAAATATATATAGAAATCACACCTTTGGTATCAAAGTAAACATTCCTTAGAAATTTCAATATTTCCATTAACTCTACCAAAAGTACTACACTTTAATTCCTCTATTTATAATGATGCATCAATTATTTTTTTGAGTTACAGCTTATACAACTCTGTACAATAGTTTGAGAGATACAATTTGCACAAACTTTCAACAACCAGTTACATAGCTACTAGTTGAGTTAGCCTCCTAGAAGCCCCATATAATAATAATAATAATACTTTTTTGTATTTTGTAAATACCCCTTTTTGTGAGCAATTTTCACTACTATACAAAAACAAATTTTATTTTAATTTTATATAAAGGAGCCCCCATGATTTCTACTAATTGAAAGGAGTGCCGCGGAAGTAGCCTTTGTTCGTGTGTGTTCTACTATTAATTCCCTAAATAATATCTAATATGTACACTATGTACATTTTTATGGTTGCATGATGCCATGGTATACATACTTGATTTAATACTAAATAACATTTCCTGAATACTCTCAAGGATATATATATATATATATGTACAAACTATGCAAATCAAGATGTTTAAGGAATGGAAAATTGACCAGGGATGATGATTGAACTATCCACCAATTTAGGAAATTATAAAGTTGAATAGATAACGTTGGCTACATATTGACTAAATGTGTTTGTTTTATAACAATATACATATATGTCTCAAAGTACAATCTGAAAAATTACTTCTTTGATCAAATTACGTTACCATCAAACGTATGTATATTTTGTAAGTTAAAAAAAAAAATTGAATTGATGAATAGATAATAATACAACTTCTTGTAACCAGTTAACTATGATTTTCTTTATCAAATTTTTCTTTATTCAAAATCTACCTTCAAATCCATATCTTTCAAAGAACATCAAAATTTATTATAAAACTAATTTGCAAATTTGACTGTTCTATAAATGTATGGATATATGTAAAAAGATACAGAGGTGTTAATTAATCTGAGAATATATGTAATTTCAAAATGTAAAGTTTTTATGCCAAGAGATTGGATTTATTTTAACTTTTTTTTGCCTTAAATAAAAAAACATGATATAAACTTTGGAGGTCGATCTAGACTTTATAGAAGCAATTAAGCAAATTTAACATTCTATACAAAGAATTTTTATTGTTCAAAGCTATGGGTTTTTTATTTATTTTTTGAGTAAATTGATGAAACATGTTACTTGTTCTTTTTTTAGTCTTAAATTAGTGACCAAGTCAAAATTTTAAAAAAGTTTAAAACAACTTGAACTGAAATATAATACATTTTTTATTATTTATTTTATGATCCATTGTTATACAACTCAAAGGATCTCTCTGGAACTTACAGGACATAGCTACAATAAAACATAAATTTGTTTTTTTTTATAAATACATGCAATGATATGAAAAGATGAACGTTTCCTGTGCAAAAAAGTAAAGGGCCCCTTAAAACAAAAAAAAAACAATAGACTGAACTTTAAATTCTGCTTATTGCCTCAAACATTTTTCGTCGTTTATTTCATAATAGACAGTCTTAAATATTTACGCTGATAAAATATTTTAGTTCCTTAGTAGAAGAAGATCTTTGATGGTTTTATGGATATTATTTCCAAGTCAAAGGAAGAAACGTTTTAAAATTCCTTTTATAAAAATAGAATATTACATATATTGTTAAAATGTTTGTATCTATCTATTTTATGAAAAAGGCAGACGACAACCTTGAAAAGAAAAAAGAAAGAAACACAACACATAATAAAACTGTCTAATTGTTTAAATATAATTAAATTTTTTTTTTTTTCAAGTGTACTAATAAAAATTAAGTAGGGTCTGGGATTTCAAAAAAAAAAAAAAGCAAAAAACTAATTCATTTTACTTTGGAACAGTGATTAAGAAGGAAAATAAAAATAATATCTTGTAATGTTGTTAGGGAAGAAGGAATGAAATGGAATTATTTATAGCATAAATTAACTAAAAATGGATCAATATATATATATATATTTTGAGCAAAAAGTCGACATATATTTCTTATACAGATATAGCATAAAATATCCTTAAAAAAAAGATGATTTAAACCCATTTCTTCAAAAAATAGGGCAAAAGAGTTTAATAGTCCGGAAGGAAAAAAACTATTCAAGTGGAAAAAAATAGGGACTCAAAAATTGATTCAATATAAGATGTGCAATCAAATATCCTTTTAATAAATTAAATTTATTAAAAGGATATTTACTTAGGCCTTATTTAAAAGTAGGCTTATATGTAAATAAAGATCTACTTGTCCCCTAGTAAGACTTTGTTATTAACCCCTGGATGGATGACGGCTTTTTTTGTTGTGTTGTTTTTTACCTGTAGATTCAATTAATTATATTTTAAATTCTTATTTGTTTACAAATCCTGTGACTTTTATTTAATTTTTAATATATCAAACATGTAAAACAAAATAAAAATTGCCCAATTATGTAAAATTTAGCAAATTTAGTATTCGTATTTATGCATGGATTCATAACTAACACACTTTTATAATATTAATTTTTACACATTTTCAGTAGGATGCATGTTATTTACAAATTATTAAGGAGATGTCACATCTTAAAATTTGAATGTATTTATGTCGAAGCTCAAAGGACAGCTTTGGACAAAATGTTCAATTTAAGAAATGAAAGATTAAGGAAGAAAAGAAAAATATCCGTTGGTACTTCTACTTCGATGATCCATTTGAATTTCGTGCTCTCAGTATCGTTGACATGGGAACTATTTAATATTGTCAACAGATAATAATCAGCAAATAATAGGTAGAGCCATCAGATAGTGCATGCCACTAACCTCGATAAAATGTCACCCCTTACTTATTGGCATATCAACTGACTCTTCTGAAGGAAATACAATTTATAATGGTTACTTATTTTTCTTATAAATAAAATAAAAATATCATTACTATACAAAATCTTAAATTGAAAAAAAAAACATATTTTATGTAATTTTTTATTGATAATCCGTTAATAGAAATATTACTTATTTTTTTAAATCTGTAATTAATAGCATTATTTGAGCTAAAAATGATTGGGGTCGTTTACTCAAAAACATTGTATTTGATTGTCATGCATCTAGAAGTTAAAAGGTAAAATCTTTAATTCTATTATCTATGTGCAGTGTTTGTCTATTAAATATTACCTACATATGACACATACATTTGAACTCAATTAAACTCTTGCTTAATCCAATAAACTAATCAAATTCATGGATACACTATGAAAGTTTAGATACAACATGGAAAACTTCATGGTAGTTAGTTCAGTCTTCCCATCTAAAAGAACAAATCTTCTTGGTATTAATGAAAGGAAATTGCTCAAACGCTAATTAAAATTCAACCAATATTCGTTCAAAACACTTTTGAGGGCAAGAGGGGTGATAGCTTATGTAAAAATATTGGTATTTTGGCAAACACACATTGTGTTAGGGATTGGCAAATCAAATTCATATTCGAATTTACGTCATAGGTAAATAATTGAATTCAAATATTTGATATTTGATATGTATTCAAGAATGAACGATACATACATCATTATGATAGTCATATCGATTACTTAGAGTATAATTGAGTAAATATGGCGATACTTAAACCATCCTTAAGCATCGACTCCAAAAAGAACAGACAACGTATGTATGATGTACATCATTTTTATTTATTTTAAGATTGGTCAACGATTCTTTCAATCTCTATGTATGCTAAAAAGAGAGGTCTTATTAATATCAGTTGCTCATAAGTACAACTCTTAATAAATGTGTCAGACCAAACAGAAAGCAAGTTGTTTGTTTTCAAATATTGAAAAGGCGAAAATCCACTTTAAGGTAGTTTTTTTACTTCATAAATATAACGTTCAAATATTCCGGAGTCATTTACAGACCTATACCGCAGGGTTTTTGATAAAATGTCACTTTATATCGAGAAGCCAAGGATTGTTGTCTATCCAATAGAGCAATTGAAAAATGTATCGACTGCACATAGAGCGTATATGGTCCCTGAAAGTACGTCCATCTTTGTCATAGCCCCAGAGATTGTTTTAGTTGCAGTTGTTTTTTTTTCTTAAAATTAAGTTGCAATTATTGAAGTCATTATTTAATTAATATAAATAACCTATTAATACATACGAAGGAGAATGTCTTCAAGAATAATATGAGTGCAGTTCACACTCATTTTTGAAATATCTCAGAATAACTTTCGTTTCTTGTTGACTTGACACAAAAGTAAGATCAAATTTAATTGAATCAAAGAAAATTGTTGTCATCTTAACAAAAACTAATTAATTGTGTTATACTAATCAAACTTTAGAGCACTTATACAGAGCTTGAGCAGAAGTAAAATCCACAACTGATGTGTGAGAGGAATGACTCAGAATTATTCACATCTGACGTCATTTGCGCATACCAAAAGATGAGATTTGAAAGGAAAAAGGAAAATTTCTCAAAAAACATTATTGAAAATTGGGAATTTTACGTTCTCAAACGTAGCTTTATTTTACTTTCGTGGTTTGATAAAGTTTTGAGTCCCTACATATGTATATGTATTATGTATATGTAACACTCGCAAATAAATAATTATATTACACTGTTTATTTACTACATAAGCTAAAAGGCTTGAAAAGATATCCTTGAGAGCATGACTTATATACCTTATACATATGTACGTATTGTAACTTTCTCACCTTCTTTTTTGATACAGGAATAGGGTTCCAAATGAATCTTTTCTTGGTGTGTGTGTTTGTTTATATCCTAAGGTAATTTTATATCAAAATATCTAAGTACGTACATATATCCAAAAGGAAAGTATATATATATATATATGTATGTATATTTATAGGTACAAAACCTCAAAAAAAAATCAATAAATCTTACAAATTTTCAAAGTGTAATAAAATATATACATATATATGTATATGAAAGTACATTTATCATGATTTATATGAGTCAAATTATCTTTTAAATATAAATTATCGTCTCCATTCTATAACCTTAGCCAGACGTTAATAGATACATACGTACCTATTACATATATATATGTACGTACCAATCTCATGAATTGAAAAACAAAAACAAAACCACCATTATTTTATATTAAATTTTAAGCTACTTGAAGATGCAATTACGTAGGTATAATTGAAATAGTCTACAATATGTTCACATATACATACAGGCAGAGCTGTAAACTCGTACTTGCAACTACTATGATTAAGAGTCGATTCTCATTTGAAACGCTGACTTGTAACTTGAAATGAAGGGACTCGGTAACTTAAAGAAGTTAGAGAAAATGTTCCTTAACTTTTTTCTATTTTTCTACGAACCGGTCAAACCTTGACAATTTTACTGCAGACCGGGGGGCTGAAATAATATTAATAATAAAAATTGTAGAGCAACCAATATAAAAAAGGTCATCGGCACTCATCCAGAAGACGGGTTCCATCATTTTGAATAAAAAAAGGAAACATATAGAAACAATGATAGATTTTTTTTTTGGCGAAATGGAGTTCCTTGTAGATGACTACAAGGCACTCATCCAGAAGACGGGGCCCATGATTTTGAATAATAAAAAAAAAGATACGCCATTCATAGAGGGAGCAACGAGCACCCGGGAAAGAAAAAAACTAGAAAGAGAAACATCCCTCCAGGGGTGAAGGGAAAATAAGTCTTGGGATCCACATCCATGCTTCTGACTCCGGCTCGGGAAGGAGCAGTATGTAATCAGTGACGTGAGATAATGCTATCACTCCCATGAATTCCTTCAATATCGGATTCACGATCCTAAATTCCCCTTTTCGGATTCTAACCTGAGCCAAGGGATACTTCAGGGTCTCTCCGAGTCCTAGGGGCTCCAATTCATCGTATTGGGGAATCATCAACGATCCAAAGATTTGCTATTATCCTCTGGAGTTGTCTCCTCCTATCGTCTATTTCGGTCTCGTGATTTCCGAATGTCCCATCCCTTCTTCCAATGCGATGACATGTAAATTTCTCTTTCCATCATCTTCCTCGACTGCTCATTGCTCCCCCTATGAATGGCGTATCTTTTTTTTATTATTCAAAATCATGGGCCCCGTCTTCTGGATGAGTGCCTTGTAGTCATCTACAAGGAACTCCATTTTGCCAAAAAAAATCTATCATTGTTTCTATGTATCATCTTACATATAGTAGGCATTGCTGCTTGTATCCCATGAAATCCAATGAGTCAATTAAGAAATATCAACCCAAAATTAATTAACAACTATCCCACACAATTAATTATTATCTTTTGTAATTTGCATTTATACTTAATATTTTCTTCTTCTTCTCCGTCAGTCTGTAGCTGAAGTATTATCGTCCCAGACATAGATAATAAATAAAACAGACATAGCTAATTAATTCTTGTGCGTCCAGGTACGAATTGATCCACGGCTCAGTATCAGTCCACGGCCTAGGGGTTGAGAACCACTGAGCTAAAGGATTTCAGCTTGCATAGGAAGGAAAACTCCTTGAGACTCTCAAATATCATTCATTATTTCAATTTATTGGAATGATAATTAATTATTTATTTAAGTGTATTTTATTTTTTAATAAATGATTCAAGGTACGAACGGATACAACAGACCTGAGTTCCACTTATATATATATATGTCTAACTCAAACTCCTTGTACAAAAAAAAAGAGACTTAGTCGTAGCATGACTTTTGGTAATCCAATCCAATGGCTTGACTCCTACTTGTAAAACAAGAATACACTTCTACGAAGGGTTAGTACAGTAAAAAGGTGTAAAAACATTACGAAATTGCAATTTTGGCCTTCGTCTTAAGTGTATGTAAGACTATTATTGTAAATAGCAGTATAAACAAAATATTACAAAACGTTTGAATAGGATGTGTAAACATTACTTTATACGCCATAATATAACCATTTAGGGTTTTATATATATATATATACCTAACTACGAGTCCCCTTGAATCCAGGCCTATTAAGTTATTTACATACTTCTAAGAGTCCACTAGATAACTTCTTTTTTCTATTTATTTATTTATTTAATGATGAATAACTGTTTTGAATATATGTATATCATTATTTAATTGCTCAAGGCACGTGTGTTTGCATTAACATATCATTGCAAAATGAGTCCCATTAGGCTCGTTAATTGAGTGGATTAATGGATATGTGTTTAAAAATCAATTGACCTATTAATTATTATTATTATCATTGTTTTTTTCAAACAAAGATTTGCAAAAAAAACCAAGTCAAAACATGGGTTCATTTATTTAATGATAAATGATATTCGTATGCAAATTATATTAGATGTACATAGTTTGGGTCATTTAACTAAGTAAATATTTAGTTTAATTAGTTTTATTATGTAAGATATCCTTTACTTTGTTTTGTTCATGGGTTATTTAGTCCTCAGATGATTACTATATAGAACTAATATCTCCTCAATGTACAGTAATACTACTAATTAACAACATTTAACAATATATATATAAGTATCGCTTATGATCTGTAGAGATATAAAAAATAACGTTGGCTCGTTCTTTTTTTGTTTGTTTGTTTTTTCTAGATAAATGACTTTTTTAAGTATTTATCTTTTGTAGAATGAGTATAAACGGTCATTTTTTCATTTTTTTTTTCCTTAATTTTTTTTTTTTTTTGCAAATTGAATTAACGGTCATGATGTCATTTGAAGGAAAAACAAACAAAAAAAGTAATAAATAAATTAACAAAAGAAACTGTCAATTTGGATTGATGTGTGACAATAAAATAGCTATGATTGCCTTTATATTTTTATACTGCCCAAGTATTGCAGAGAATCTAATTATGTAGTTATTATATATATATATATATAAAGAACCTTACATAATTAAGTAAATGACTATACATCCACTTAGAAGGAAGTTATACGGAAGAAGGAATTGACTTTTAGTAATTGATAAATGCCTATGTAGCTATTGTACGCACAATGTGTTTATAAATATTTGGTATTTTTGACGTTTAACCTTGGTCTGGTCAAGTTTTTTTTGTTTTTGCATACACTTGAAGATCCTAGGGATTAATGATTAATTAATTAATATGAATTCTATATAATTTACGTTATTTTATGTAGTTTTAGTAATGGGGATACTTTGATAGACAAACTTTAATAGTTGCTACATCATCATCATAGATATCCATTATTCTTATGACTTAAAGAAAATGCAGTCAACTTTGCTCACTTAGAACAGAATGAGAAGGTATTTTGACCTATCGACTATAAATTTGAATATCTCAAGTCTTAATGTGTACAACGAAAAAGCGAGCTGATGGGAGGGGGGGGGGGATTAAGTAGCTTTCTTTATCTGAGAATATTCAACCAAATGAATCTCAAAAGACGACAAGATACAAATTCAGATTTCACGTGTCAACAGTCTAAAATCCTAAAGGGGTATAAGACTAACATAAGCTATTGAGTATTGCACAACACTGATTACAAATCCATGTATAATTTTTATTTTCGAGAGTCACACGGATATTGAGAAATACTTATAACCCTACTTATGAGGCTTTTTGGGCCCATTTTCTTAGCTTCAACATCAATGTAAGCCTAGAAGGCTACTACTCATTTTGTGGATTAAAAAATGTTGATCCCCTAATGGTTTTAATGCAAATTTCAATTTCAGTCTTTTTGTTTTAATCTAAACGTTGTTACTTAAATAACTCCTTGAATATTACATGAATATGTCTGTTTATCGTTTGGTCAAATTAATCTTTTAATTATTCATAGAAACGGTTCTTGAGCTTGACTCAACCAATATCAAAATTAGATCGGATTTGAGTTCAATGACCTAAAAAACATGTTTTGTTAAATTTTTTAGAAGAGACAAACCAATCTTTACCCAATAAAAGATATGTACGTTGAGTAAAATTACTTTGGAGATAATTTATCCTTCAGAAGCAAGCAAGCTCTGAGTCAATTTGCAATATGAGTAGGCACTTACTTCACACTTTGCTAGATATTTATACATTCATTCATTTTGAAATAAGTTATAGCAATGACTGACTCTTCAAAGTAGACAATTTTATCATCTTTATAAATAGAATATAAAAATCAAATTTTATTTGATTCTTATTAACCTACAATTTTCCATTTTTGGAGTATGACTAATAACAAAAGTTGTTTTTTGAAAACCCCATCAAAACCCTTTTGACATATTACCCTCACTGTCAACATTCTTTCAATGGTTCATTAAACCTATAATAATAATAATTATTATTATTATCATTGAATTACACAATTTGTACATGAAGCAATTTATGAGTGGTATATCAGTGTGTTTTCCTTTTTAAATGTCAAAGTGAAGATAAAAATATGTTCACAATTATCAATATAATATATTTTATCTTTTATCATTCAATTGTATGTATACCTTGGCTTAAAAAAAACAAGGAAAAATTATGATTAAAGATTTGCTTAAAGAGTAGATAAAAATAAACATAGAGCCCAAGGAAAAGGTTTATATGTATGTTTATATAAATATTTATAAATAGAGCTGTGTGACCACCTGATTTCTTACAAATCAATTGGCTACATATATATACATATGTAACTAAATAATGCATATCAAAATGCATTTTTTTGAGCCACATTGCTCATTATTATAAATGCACTTTTTTTTTTTTTTCATTATTACTTCGAGTCAAGAATATGTAAGGTAAATATAAGTTGTACGGATTATCTACCATTATACAACCTGATTTTTCTTCTTCTATATATATCTATATATATATATGTATATATTTGTTTGGCTTATTGGACCGTAAATTAAGCCTTAAATATATGGTCAAAGCGTTACATTTATAATGTTAATATATGTCTCTATACAGCATATATCTAAATAATGAACAATAACTCCCACTCAAAAACCCTTAGCAAAAAACTATGAGCAAAGAGCCGTTATGAATCATTTCAAGAAAAAAATGCATATACGAGGAGTATGGTGGTAAATATAATATAATATAATATATGCAGAACGTGATGGTAGAAGTTCAGATCACTCACTGCAATACCATGTGACGTCATCAGTTTCAAAGTCGTCGTTGTCTTCCATTTTGAAAAAAGGGATGAGGAATCAAATTTTATGTGATTTTGCTCCTTTCGAACATTTTGAAATGTTTTAATTGAATGAAACTTCCAGAGGTTTGTGTGAAAATCTTTTTAATAACCCCCTGGAATAAACACGATGCAAGTCTCCAAGATGGTGTCGTCGTTTATTATGCAATCTATTACGTGAATAACGAAGCTCTCTTTTGGCTCTCTGTCCTTGCTTTTATCTACATATATATTTAAAAGGTTAAATGTTACGTAAGAATGAGGTATGGGCAAGGAAAAGGATTTCTTGCAGAAATCTTCTTTGTAACGCATTGAATGAAATATGTACAATTTAAAGTGTTGTGTCTGCTTCAAAAAAAATTCGAGTTCATTGATCTACGACATTTGATTTATAGCTTTCAATTTAAAAAAGTACAAGTCGTTTAAACAGAGTAATTTTGACTCGAAAATGCATCTCTTTTTGATCGTTAAATGACTATACATGGGCTAAAATTGTCTCTTAAAAGTCACATATTGTATCTACTTATATGGTTTGGTCAAATCCACTCTGACCAAAATCTTCTTGTTCACTCAAAAGAAAAATACCTAAATAACGAGACACACAGATGCATATTTTAGTGTGCAAAGTGTTACTCTGTATAATGGCATTATTATTACTTTATTTATTTTTGTAAGGGCGGTCCTTAAAATATCATACAATGATCATGTCAATGAAAAACAATTCCTTGATATTGTAGGTTTTGTAGCAACTTACTAGACATTCAAAGTATTTTTGCCTTTGAGCCAACATTCAAAGAATAATTCATATTAAATTCGAACTAAAGGGAACATCATCAAAACAGCCTCCAAGGACCTTGCATGATCTTGTGGATATCATTTGATCTCACACACAACAATTTTCTAAGACTTTTAATTCCATAGACAGCCTCAAATTTGACCTTCGCAGCCTTCAATTTGCCTCAAAATCAGCTTTCAGGTACCATGGAAGCCGATTGAAGACTATTATGGTCTGTGTCTTTTTTTGGGTCCAGTATTCTTTATTCTATCCTGCCCCTCCCTAGTTCTCCTTGCTGTTGCGTCATACAAAATGCTAGACTCGCACTTTATATGTATAAATATGTGCATAGATTAGACGGTCAAAAAGTATACAATGGATAACCCAGTACTATTCAGGAAATACATACATGGAAGTACTCCTTGATTTGTCAACCTCCAAAAACAGGACATACATATATTGATTGAAGGATGTGGGTTTTTAAAAAAAAATAGTCTAATATTCATCTCCGTCCGATTGAAATTTGATATATAATATCTACAAACAAGGATGCATAACACTTATACAGAATCTGTGGACTCACTTCAAACAACAAATTACATACATACATACATACATATATCTCAGGTCTATATATATATGACGTACCAAGGTCATCATCCACTTGTACTCACTTATCCATTATATATATATATATATATATTTATTTATTTTTGTTCATACATAACAAAATCTGCCTCCAGGACTTCAAAATCAATGCATGCATGTAACTATTTTACACATAGCACAAAGTAAAATAGATATATTGTTAAGGATGAGGCTTCTAACATCAACGTTATAGAAATGGTTTCAAAATGAACACTCATCAAAGTCATCGAAACTGGAAGAAGAAGAAGCCCTTCCTTGAAAAAAATAATAGAGACACTTTATGAAATCTTAAAGAGTGTGTAGAGACTCAATAATAAATTAATGAAGGGATGTACATAGATCTTATAGACTGCATGAAGGCAATGGCTACTGCCACGTAGAATAATAATAATAATCAAAATGGTGGTACAACAAATTTCCCCATGAAAAGAAAGTTAATAGCTTTGTTGCACTTGAGTAGGGACGGACTTCCAAAGTGTGTAGTGAATAATTACAAATCATATTTCGAATGCCTAATATGCCTAATGTATACAGACAGTAGAGTGGTAGTGATTATGAGTGTCGCTCCTAATGCAGCTTTTAATTCAACTTTTGAATGACTCTAAATACGTATAGTTGTATAGAATAGAGTCAACAACAAATGGTTAGCAGATTTATTTCAATCTTTTCTTCCTTCAGATACAATAATGAACTTCTTGTGAGGACTTCATCTTTGTAAACACATAATGAATGCTATGTTCATAAAATTATTATTCACATTCGTAGGATGCAATTACCGCATATTGATTACATATTATAGAGGATAGATAGTTGGAATGAACTAGGTCTACATATAGAAGTCAAAAAATTGAGTGTACATTATTTGACTATAAATAAATGATGAAGCATGCCTTGACAACTTTATTTTATCATTATTATTATTCAAAAAAATAAATAAAGAGGTTGTGAGATAAGCTTAATAAAAGAGTTTGAGGACTAGCAGAGTCGTGAATAACTGTCAATAATATACCTTTTTGGATGGACTCTCTTAAATATCTGTAATGCGTACATTGAGGAGGAGAAGGAGGGAGCAATGACAAAATCTGGATGTCGTGTTGTAGATAAAGTAATTTTTTAGAGTCTTAATGCTCCTTATCAGATATTTATGTACATACACCAAAATATGTTGTATGAATGCATCTAATCTTGTACATACCTTGTGTATTATGAATTGATGGCCTACCGAGACCCAAGTTTTTTTGAAGAAGAAATGAATTCTTTTTTTTTTCAGTAACTAACTAAAAGTTTTATTGACAGCCGGCAACCAGGTTGTTTCTTCATTAATATATGAGTTTGCCACATGTACATATGTGTGTATATATACATATATATAATCGAATAAATGGCTCTGCCTATTTTTAATTAGGGAGAGCAAGCCATAAATAATCCTTTAATGTCTATTATAATGGGGTAAATATTTAAGGGCAACATGCAGCAACATGTAAATATGATTCGAATCTATTATGTAGTACATACATAGATAAAACCCTTAATTAAGATAAATACAAGAAACAGAAGGAACGAACGTACGTTTTTTATGATAATAATTAATTAATTTATGGGACGTTATCACAATGACCATTTACTGACAAATTTTAAATAGAATTCCTGCTTTTATTTTGTAAAAATAATAGTTTGTTTGTTTTTTGGTCTGGATGAACAAATGGGCTTTCAATGTGGTTGTAGAAGTAGCAGCAGCTTTTAGTAAACTATGAATCTGCAGAAACCATAAAATACATATGCTTTATATTAATTCAATATTCAATCAAAAGATCAACAAACAGAACAATCGTTGGTTAGCCTACAGTCCCAAGGACGTTCCCACGGTCATGGTCTTATGTGTCATCTCCTCCGAGGTCATACCACCCTACATCTTTCCGACGGGCTTTAGGGTCAACACAAAGAAGTATTTGAAGGTCCTGAGAAGCCACATGTTACCTTGGACCAATAAGGTAGCTGCTGGGCCGTCCATATGTGTGGCAGCAGGACTTTGCTCCATGCCACACCTCCAGAATTACCCAAAAGCGGCTTAGTCATAATTTGTATGATTTTGTGCCACCAAACATCTGGCCCCGCAACTCCCCAAACTTGTACCCCATGGACTATTACGTGCGGGGCGCAGTTGAGGGACACACTAACAACAAGTCTCCATGCAACACAAAGGGGGAGCTGATCAAAAAGATCACGAAGACGTTTAAGGTCTTGATGAAGGACGTCGTCATCAAGAGTGTCTTGATATTGCAGATCAGGATCGAGGCCGTCATTGCCGTTAGCAGCAATTTTACTGAATAAAAAAGAAAGTACATTAATTTAGCTTTGAAAGGGGTGTTAATTTCATTAATGAAATCGGCTCATTCGTTTTTGAGATATTTAAGTTTTTTTTTTTAAAAAAAAAAAAAGTAAATTCGGTTGTCAAAGATCGCACTCACCCTGTATATATGTACATATATCAAACCTTAATTACTTCAATGAAAAACAAGAGTAAAAAGAACCTCATACGTAAAATAATCATGATATTTCATAATACTTTTATACAATATCTACATACAATTATACATATGTAGGTACTGGAGTGGATGCCAACTTTTCACCCTATAACAATTGATGTATGTATATGGCTTTGAATCCCTATGCATTTATCCTTCAAATCCTTACTCATTTTTTACTTGTGGGTAATTAACAGAATTATGGGTACACCCACATACGTACATACATTGTAGAACACATTTTCAAATTATAGATCAGCGTATATCCACTACAAAAATAACTTTTGAAAACATCTTTTTATTTATTTATTTATATATATATATATTTTTTTTTTGCAATGAGTCATCATCAACCAACTTTCGTATATGAGGCAATTATCATGTATAAAATATTTTTATTTAATGTATGATTCAACCAATTATATATATATATATATATGTTTATTGATGATGTCTTACACATGTTCTTCATGAACTAAAAGCCCAATTATTAAAGACAATAGTTTCAAAGTAATGAGTTTACGTCTCTTTATATTTTGAGGGATTCCTTAATGATATCATTTATCACTCAATACATCACTGTGTATCAATATATACATATATATATAATATATATAGGGTGTCCCTCAAAATGTACACACATTAAAAATAACTATCAACAGTGGTTTTAATTAGAATTTTATTATTTCAAAAGGGAAAAAAATATTTACAAATCTCATTTCTCTGTTTTTTCACTGGTTGTTCTCAAACTGGTGCCACCTTTGATTCAGGCACTGCTGAAAACTCTAAGTGATAGAATTGTACACATTACGAAAAAATCCACTTGGTATTTTAGGTGGTGTATTCATGTATTCAATGGTTAGGAATGTAAAAAATATGTGCAAAATGCCGCGTGCGAGATTTTGTGGAGTTGGCACTTTTAACAGGTCTTTTTGTTTTCCAAAGCTGTGGTCATTTTTCCTTTATTACTGAGGGGAGAACATCTACAATAATAGCAAATACAATGTTAGAAAAGGGCTCATGTTCTCGTAATAATAGTTAATAATTCGCGACTTGTAAGCTAAAGATATATAATTTTCTGACATTCATTTGAGTTAATTTTCTGCCTCTCATCTATGGTTTACATACATAATGTTATTATTTATTATTGATGTGTTAATTTGTATATATATATATATATATATATATATATGGAGAATAGCAGCTTGTAGCCCCGTAAAACGTCATGACATCTCAAGCTGCTTCCCTCTCAACATTCATCAAATGTTCAGAGTTACAACCGGGTTGATGATTTTCTCTTTCTTTTTATTTTACACACCCCATTTGCATATTTTTTACATTACTATTTATAATACATATATAAGCATAAAGTGTGACGACGAATCCCGTTTTCCTTAACTGGCGCTCACTTTGATCCAGACACAGCTAACAACGATAAGTAATGTAATCAAACATATTATGAAAAAATTCTCTTGGTATTTGGGTGCATTCAAGCTCAATGGCTTCACTCAATTCAACAACAGCTGTGGAAGGTTTTTCGTAGCGTAAACTTTATCTTTTAGGTATCCCCATAGGACAAAATCGAGTAGTGATATGAGGTCAGGTGAAGAGGGAGAATATTCAACAAAACCTCTTACTCCAATCCACCTGTTACGCAAAACCTCATCAAAAAAAGGACCTAACATCCCAATGGTAATGTGAGAAGTGCTCCTCCATCTTGCTGAAAATAAAGCTCCTCATCTTCATAATACAATTCTAATAAAACACCAATACATTTTTTGGGACACGCAGTGTTCCTCTACCTATTTTCTTTGGCTATGGACTCCCAAACATTCTAAATGTCTCTTTTAAGAGTTTTTAAATTATGAATTATCTTTTTATTTTATTGATTGAATAGGTAATACACAAATAATAACAGATAAAAGTAATGTCATATAGCTTAAATTAAATTGATTGTCATGGTCAAAGTTATTAATTATAGGGTATATAACTTTAAGGAATGACAGGTTTGGGCTTTGAAAGGTTCTGTAGATAGAACTTTAGGTATTATTTTTCAGTTTTATTTAACACAAAATCGGATCTTGTTTTGTAGGTAAGTAAAATATGATTTCATTTAAGATTACCTAAAATTGACCGAATCTATCAGCTTACCGCAATATTTGTCGAGTCCATATAATAACACACATTTATATATATATATTTATATATATAATTATCCTCACATGAATTACTCACAATTTTTCCCACCAGATGATTTTGAAGGATTTATGACTGTGGGCTGGGACAACTTATGTTTGTAGTCTATAAATTTATCTGTATATCATCCAATTAACAAACATTCTGTAACTCTTATTAGACACACAATCAAAAAATGATTGCATACTAAATTATTTTGACGAATTAAAATAAAAAACAACAACTATATTTTAAATCAGAGATTTATATTCAGAGACACATTAGTTAATTTTATAAGAGTAGATATATATGTATGTAATAGCTCTATGCATAAATAGCCTTGACAAATGATATTTTTCTGTGTACATATTTGGCAAGGACATCCACTTTTGTATCATATATATGTATGTATGTATGTATTCCATTAATATACTTTTAAGTGTAATAAAAGTAAATTGAATGATTCATTTGAAGCAAGACTCGACAAGTTCTTGTCATCATGTTTTTAACATGAGTATAATTTGAACAAATAGTAAAGTGCAGACATTAGAATTAAAAAACCATATGGTATACATATTTTAAAGCAAAAATAATTTAAATGAACTCCACTCTATAGGTTAACAAATTAAATACAAACTCATAACTTATGTTTTTGCTTTTATAAATTCTATTTTTCATTTTAAAAAATATTTCCCCTTCTATGTAAATTTTGTTTTTCATTAATCCTTTTCAAATAGAGACTTATAGCCATGGGTATAAGTTTTGCAAGCATTCAATTAATTCTATCAAAAGTTTAATTTATTGTATTTAAAAATAATCCTGGTTACATATTTATGATTTGTTTTCCTAGGTAAATATACTTACGTTATATCCCAAATAACACCTATGTTACAATCAATAAATAGCCGATAAAGTCAACAACGAATGTAACTGAAAATGAGTTACATATATGTATAATGTAATTTAGAGTTAAAGTCAAGACTATTTCACTTGTGATCAAAAGTTCAAGACCCAGATACTAAAGTAAAAAATACAAAAAATAAAATTTATAATCTATAAGTTTTTGGTAGCAGGATTAAGACTTCGAGATGAGATCATCAAAACCTATCTCGAGAACCAATTACTTAATACTATGTCGTATCAAGATGCTCAAAAAAGTATCCAACAATTAATTTAAACAATTTAATTTTAAAGAAATTGAATATTTTTTAGAATATATACATTGTTATATATTAATACCAAGGGGTATTAATAGATCGGTTATAATGATATTGACCCATGAGGATCTATTATTCTCATAGAGTCAATAATAATAATTATTTATTCATTTCCACTCCATGTATAGTCAATTTGATGAGTCTGTTTTGATAGAGTCAGTGATTTGCAAAACATTTATATTCTAAAAATATACGAATTTTGTATGAATGGTCTGTCAAATCTTGTTCAATGTACAAATATATAAATACATATATACAGAGCTTTGCAGATAAATACGGAACTTGTCAAATGTCTATTTATCTTGTTTAAAGTTTTCTGTCAGTAAAAATAAAAATGGAGCAAGGCAAAAAGACTCAGAAATGGTCAAAGTTATATCTCGTGTTTGAAGGACTGTAAAATAGATCATAGGGGCTATCAAGGTCCTCAAGTGGAGAAGGGTCTACACGGAAAATAATCTTTAGAATTCAAGAGTCATTGCCTGTGATCCAACTCAAGTCCCACTGCTTTTTGAAGTACAAGAATCCCACGGCTGGAGTCAGGGTGTTTGGAGTCATTGCCAAATGATGGTGTGCCAATACATTTCATCGATGCTGGACTTAAGATCAACACAGCAGAGTACCTTCTGACCTTAAAAGATGCCTTGCCACCACCCTGGATGGATGATGTGTTTGATTTAAACAATGTGGTACTTGCGCGCAGAATTCTACCCCTTGTCATGTCTCCAATGTAACTCAGTCATTATTCCCCTCTGAGAGGGCTCTGTTTTGGGTGAAGGCTGAAATATATATGTATGGCCTTGCAAAGGTTCAGATTTGAACCTTCTTCATGATTGCTACGTGAGGAGCACCCTTCAATAAGGGGTCCACAAACACTCCTAGAGTAGTATTTGCTCCCTAAATGTGAGTATCACCAGGGAACTGGTGGAGGATCTGATCATTTAGTTCTTTTTCTTTTTTATTAAGATAATGAATAAGACGAGCAGTTAACGGCCTTCTCATCATTTAAAAACCCTTCATTTTAAAAGGGCTTAAAGAAAACATCAAAAAAAGATGGGGGCAAGAGTAGTTCCTCTTCGTCTTTTGAGTACTCAAAACACAGGTTGCCTCACTCTAAGTAAATAATGAAAATCTCCCGGTGCTTTTTTGAAAATTATATTATTATTTTGTGGGACCTTAATAATGTGTATATATTTTTGCAGTATGACATGAATGCAAAATAGCAATCCTATACAAAGATATTTTACGAGACTCTGCAATATATATGTATATATATATATATACAGGGTGTCCCAAAAAATGTATACAAATTATAAATATTTGTAAACTAGGTATGGAATTAAATTTTCAAATCATCTCTTCATCACGTTATGCAACCTTATCATTCAAACAGTTGTATTCCAACTTGAGTCCATGCTCTTAATTGTCCATAATCTAGTATAGCAAGTGAGTATTTAGAACAATGTGAGGGAAATACAAATCGTGTAGAGTAACATTCAAGTTAAATGGGTCAATAAAACACCAATATTGCCCCTACATATTAGGGACTTGAGAATCATTGTGTTATTGTGTAAACCATTCATAATTAAAATAATTATTAAAGCGCCCAAGTGGCAAAGATGCTGTTTCATAATGCGTGCAATTCTACAGCTTGGCGTAGTCAGGAGTCTCTGGATTAAAAGAATGGGCGTCAGTTATACCATAGAACAGGCAGCAGTCGAAAATCAAAACCCAATAAAATATTTTATACACTTTAAAATAATAAGAAAAATTTAATTTCAATATCAAGTTTACAAATATTTCTCTTATCTGTATACATTTTTTGGGGACACCCTGTATATATATATATATATATATATATATATGCTACATAGTAATAATGGTTTATGACTGACTGCGTGTTTTCTATTAGTGGATATGTGCATATATGTAAAATATAATCAAAAACCCATGACTCACCCTCACCACTAAAATAGACACACACTTGTTGTTCTATTTTTGATTCTTTATATATATATATATATGAATTTATAACCATCAAATGATTTTAAAATAACTTTATCACATAGAACATCTCCTCTAAATGTGTTTTCTCTCTCTCTCTTTCCTTCCATTTTTTTTGGTTCTTAAATGAACAAAATCATTTTTAAAGCTATCTATACGTGAAATGAATATTTAATGACTGCAGTCCCTTCATTTTTTTTCATTTTTATTATTATTTTTATTATTTTTTCAAATTGATTAACTAACTATCTACAAGTATTACGTACCTCTCTCTCTACCCACATAGACATTCGTGTATCTACTAGAAATACATTCATAATAGAAAAGGGCTTGAATGAAAAATCGCAGGGATCACAAAAATCCTACTACGAAATATGTATGTAGAATCGTTACTCAAAAAAGGAATTGAGTATATATGTATATATATATATGAAGTATGGAGCCGTTTGGGTCGAAGAGGCAGGGATATACTCTACATATGCCCATATTTTATTAGAGGTAGTATGTAGACAAAGGCTCATATTTCCTTTATTTTATAAAAGAAAAAAAAAAAAGCCCCAATACAAACGCTCAATAAAGGCTTTGTTATGGATTCTTAGTGTAACATTTGTGAGGGTTTTTTTTTATTATTTAATATTTTAGTCAATCCGGAACACTTAGCTGCATGTCTGTCATGTGTAGTACAAAGATATTTATTTACTTTGTTTGTAATAAAATTTTAAAATATGTTTTTTTGTTTTTGTAATTATTTGTATTTTTGCTAATACAGTTTAAATTACCTACATATCTGCACAAGAGTAAAGCCTTGATGTACATGTTTGTAGTTAAGTTGTGCTAATGTTGCATATATATACTTTGGATAGTGAGTTAAGTACATTGATTGTTAGGAATATATGTACAATGATTAATTATTTTTAAGGAGACATTGTCTATGTGTAAAAAAATAGGGTTTTACACCTTATCTTTCTGTTCAATCTTTCATTTTTTTTTTTTGAAAAATTTGTGTTTAAATGTTCATTTATTCATTTTATTCCTCTTTTTTTTGTACTTTAATCGTTCATTTTTGAGCTGTGAAAAAAATAATCATTTCAAATTGTTGCATTTAATAATATAATCAATAATAATTAATTTAAAGAAAAAAGAAAATCATTTGACAAATTAAATAATAAATAACCGAACAATTTAAATTGTTACTTCCTTTAATATATAAATTGCGAGGTGACACGTCTAATAAGGAGACGACATTCAGCAGAAGTTGGTTCACAAAGTATTTAACAGAAAATTGCTGCCTATTTGGTCCTAGTTTGGTCTTGGAGAATAGAGTCTCACTTGAAGAACTTACTTGTTCTTGGATGGTGTGTATCTTAGAGAAGATCGTTTTAATCCGTTTGTACAATATTGAGGAGGTCAATAATAACACGTGTCAACAGTCAAAAATCCTAAGGGGTATAAGATTAATCAAAGTTATTCAGTTTGTCACGCTGATTTCAAACCTGTAATTTTTTTTCAAGAGTCCGACTGTTTTTAAGAAATCAGATTCTACTTTTTGAGCTAATTTGGCCCATTTTCCAACTTCAACTTCAATTTAAGGCACGAAGGATACTCATTTTGTGCCTTATAAAATATTTATTTCACTAGTGCATTTATTGCAAATTCCAATTTGAGTCCTTGTTTTGACCCAAAGGGACTCCTGAGGGCATAAGTGGTGGGAGTAGTCCAACTATGTATGTGAATTTTCATCCAATTTCGAGTAAAAATTCGCTAGAAATCAAAGAATCATGGTAGAGCTACTGAAGCAGTAGTGGCCAAAAGGATTACAAAATCAGCTAAACTCCTTCTGTGCACTACTACGTCAGTTATTTTTTAGTAGCTCTACCGTAAGTCTTTAATTTTCAGTGGATTTTTGCTCGAAATTGAATGAAAATGCACAAGCTTACATGGACGATTTCTCCGTAATTAAGGGATCCATTCGGGTGCTTAACATCTCGCCTAAAAGCTGTGGATCTACGCTCTTGTATGCAATCCTTATTAATCCATTTCATGTAAAAATATTCAAGGAGTTAATTAAGTGCAAACGATTTGGCTGACTTTTGAGCCTACTCAAAAAACGCTTATGATCCCCAGAGTTCCCTTAGGTCAAAACAAAGACCTGAAATGGAAATCAAATTTGTTGACGACCTGCGTGTGTTATTAAAGTGGTAAAAAAAAAGGTAAAAACAAAACTTTATTTTCATTCAGGTACTCAAAAATGAATGGAAAGCATGAACAGACTCTTCATTGTCTGCACAATCTCCGTTTTTTTTCCAAGAGGGAGCTTGATATAATTGGCTACCACTTCAAAGGAATCCTGTAGCAGAATTGCAAAATACCCAATAGTCAAAGACCAAAGTAGTTACAATTGACTGACTCGCGGTCAAATCTTATTCACACTATATTAAAAAAAAACAACTTTTTTCCTCCTGAAGGGCTTGCTTCTCTGGAGTATTTGCACCAAGGTCTGATCGAGGGATAACTCCAGTCAAGCTTACACTCACTCCGTAACATTTCAAGTTGTGTGTTTTTTTTTTTTAATTCGAGAAATCGATATTGATGCTCCTCAGATCCTTATCAAGAAACGGATCTTATCCGGGTTATATATTCTATATATATACATACATATTAAATATGCAATTAGAATAATAAACTAAATATGAAAAGGGAGTTTACATATATGAAGGTAAATGAAAGGCATTTGAATGGAATTTCAATGAGATCCAAACCAAACCAAATCTCACTTTCATAATTACAAAAATACAATGGAATATGCATGCATGTAACCATGTATTATTATGAATCTATCTAGAGATGTACATACATACATAATATGAGACCTAAAAATATCCCCTCTTTTTCCCTTGTACCTACATATGATATGATATGAGTAGTGTAATGCACTTTTCCATGAAAAATGACTCTTGTCTTCGTCTTCTTCAACTTCTTCTTCTAATTTATACAGTTCAAATCCATCATATGTACATATACATATATATAAAAAGAACAGGACAATGAAGCTACTTACTAAATATGTACATAAGTACTCTGGTATCCAAGTACAAAAATAAATAAAAAGGTCTTTACATATATCCACTTTACTTGATGTCCTTGTTCTAATTACTCTCCTCCTCCTCCTCCTCCTCCTCTTCTCAAAAGAACTTGAAGTGATATGCCATAAATGAAGTGAAGACCATATACATAAGTAGGAAGATCAGTTTTTTTTTTTTTTTTTTTAAAGCCATAAATGTACATTTTTATTATATGTAGAGTAATTGATTTACGATTCTACATATTGAAGATTCATTTTTTACTGCTCTTTAATATATATAAATATATAGTATGTAAGTGTATTATAGATATTGGACACAAGCTACGGTACGAGCCAAGACAAATGACTCACTCTTCATCACAGTATATATATATCATTCTGAGTTTAATACATTTGCTCCTTGTTAATTAATTCATTTACTTGTTTGTTTGTTTGTTTTTTGAAGCAGGAACAACATGGCTGTAAATTGACCAGTCGTTAAATGCAGGTGGTGAAACTTTGTAATGGTGGTAGGTAGGTAGGTAAAGTATGCCTTTTCAAGTTCAATAGCGAAATAAGCAAGTTCAATATGGGAATAAATAATTGAAATATAATATTTTTTTCCGGGCCCACTCCACCAGGATTGAAGATGTTTTGAGTGAGGAAGAGTTTTCAATTATCAAAATTATTTTAAGACTTGGGCCTTACAGTCGTCCCTACTCAATCCAATTGAGCATATTGAGTCAATATTGAAAGCCTTTGTTAAAAAAGAGAATTAGCTATATAAAAAAATTGAGAATATTTTAAATGTCCAAAGAAATGATTGGAGCAGCATTTCTGAAGCAAAGAGCTCTGGAACAATTAATATTGAAGAAGTACATTATGAAATACCTTCAGTAATTTGTAATAATTGTATTACGTCTTCTAGCATCCAGAATTTCGTTTTGTATATTTGTAGAGATGTGATTAATTTTGTAGATATGAGAGTCTAATAAATGAAATGAAATATGACTTTTTAATAACTAAATATATATTTAATTTTGCATCTTTATTTATTCCTTTATTTTCATTAATTAGCAAATTTATTGTTATGTTAAATTTCCTGCAGATTGTTTTTTATTATTTATTCCCATATTGAACTTGAAATGGTATACACATCTGGAGTTTAAAATTATTCCCGCCTATCCATTCAGGGGCGTATTGACAAAGTAATTTACGGGGTAAAATACTTTTTGATAGATACATACATACATACATACATACATATTGTGTCCCTCTAAATACAGTTCTCGATACTTTTTTGGCGATCTTTAATAGGGCATTTAGCCTGGGATGCTGTATCTTCCTCTCCTTAAATATTCATAGGTACTTTAGTCTACATAATCAATGAATTTTTTGCTATGTATGTATAACGTCACACCGTCTTCTTTAAATTTGTGCAATCAAATGATAGAGGCAATCTAAAGAAATATTTCAAGAACAAACATTTGCTCTACATTTGATGGTTTCGTCATTTCAAGCCTTTTGCTCTCATATAAAGCCTTTATTTTCCTTTATAAAAGGGGGCCTTCATATTTTATAAATGAATATATGTTATTTGAAGACCTTTGAATATAAAATCCCTAGAATCATTCTAAAAATGAGTAACGTTGCATTTTGAGTGGCTTTAAGTATGCCCATAAATAAAACGTCTTTTAGATATAATTTTGAAAAATTGAAGGGTAAAAACTTACCATGGTGGCTACAAACATTCAGATCTAGACCTGAATATGATATTCTTACTTTATAAGGCAGTTTAAAAGTTACATAAATTCTAATTAAATTGTCTAAAGTCATATTAGGACACATATATAATATAAAACTTTTTTTACTGTTTAATCATTTGATGCTACTTAAATAACATGTACAAGTGAAATGGCTTTAATTTCTCATCTACTCTGGAAAGTGATTTCATTTTTTTTTCTATTTTTTATTTCTTCAATGCATGAATATGTAATCAAGCATTCACACATATGTATGTACACAACACACTAATGACCTCATAAAATTTAATGCGAAAAAATCGTGTCTTCTTGACACTGATAAAAAGATTTCTTACCATTTGCAAGGAGTTTAAATCAAAAGTACACCTATGAATTGAATATGACCATCATTAAACTATGAAATCATTTAAAAACATAATATAAATAAATCTTGTCAAAACATAGTTTATTTATTAATTTATATAAAAAAAAGTACTTGTGGTAAAAAGTTGAACCCATGATGTGTTTTTTTTTCAATGGCTAAATGAAACAAAAAAAAGTCTTGCTGTGTGTAAGAAAATATATATATTTTCAACTATAAAGTTCACCTTTTTACCATAAAAAAAACATTATACTTTTAGACGTCAAAGGGTCGTTGAACCAAGTTTATATGTGATTTTCTGTGTTTATGAGATACATACGGTGGATATTCATGAGGGTTTTGTTTGTCTTGAGATTCAAGGGGCTCTTACTCAAGACGAATTCTTGTTGTTTTTATTTAATATTTTTATTTCTACTCTTACCCTTCTCAAAAGAATCCATATACATAAAAGTACATAGTTCAAATTGTGCTCTGCCCTAACAGTTCCCTACATTTTGTTGATGGATTTGAAATGTGAAGAAATTTAAATGTAAATGAGCCACTGATTTGCCAAAGTTTTTTGAAGGATTTGTGCTATTTCCATTATTGAGATGATATATTATTTATTATTTTGTTGAGGCTTCCTTCTACATACAAATACGTTTATTTAACTTTCCCTCAAGAAAATTTTTGACTTTAAAATAAGATTGATAGGTCAATGCTTCTGACCCTTTTTTTGTTTTTGTTGTTGTTGTTGAACAAAATGACTATGTACATACAAACATAGGTGTACATATGTACTTTACAATAAATGGGAAAGAAATTGTTTTGAGAAACATTCTCATGAGTGAATTTTAAAATAAGTTTTACATCAACATTGTATACATACAAAAATGTACATATATTGACTTATTAAATAAACATTACTCAAAATATGTTGAGTACTAATGTAGTAATTTATATACAAATGAGGAAATGTTAATGAGAAACCCTTTTTACTTACTACGAACCCCCACTAAAAACTTTACCCATGAATAAATACAGCTCTCCCCTTTGGAGACAAAAGTCTCTAAATTAAATTAAATGTTCATAGGAACATTAGAGCAGCTAATTAAAATTTAACCATTGCTACTTTCCTTCAAGGGCACCTTGTCTTAGATAAATATAAATAAAAAAATCAAGACCTTTACGTGCTTAGAGACCAAGAAGACTGAAGGGCATTGGGGTACAAACAAGACATCAAATGTAGAGTAGTCAGGAAGATTCAAAATAAAAAAAACTCTTGGTGATTTGGGAAATCTTCTTTTTATATGTAAAGCGGATGAGTTGACCGGCGCGCAGAGCCCTTAAGCATTGTACTGTACTGTAAGTAACGATACTAAGATGATTATTGAAGCATTGAAATAATTTTAAAAAGAAAGAAAAATAAATAAATAAAAAACAACATTCCACTAACTTATATTAAGTTAAGAGCATGATCTCAACTCTTGGGGAGTTGAGATCCATTCAAAAAATGCGTCTTGACAACTACTCCTTTACACACCTAGGGAGCAAAAAGAAAAAAAAAGAAAAAAGATACAAACATACACACATCCTTCATAAACAATCATTTAACGACGCATTTGAAGCCTTTTATGGCTCTAAAGCCATAATTATGATAAGATCTAAAAAGAAACTTGTGTGTAAAGACGATGAAACTTGTCTGTTAATACGTAGGGTCATACATACATAAATATGTGTGTATAGGCGCAAGGGTCCCTTATGCTTTCAATAGCTTTAAACACGAGCCTAAATGTATGTATTTACGTATGTAAGTACATACAATAATACGGAACTCCCACTAGCAATTTTCTCCCATAATAAAAAAAAACCTGATGTAGGGATCAACTACATACATACATAAATACAATCAACCATAGGCAGGCAGGCATGGCCAATCAAATTTATTTACACACAAATAAATAAGGTCATGGAATACACAAAAGTTATTAGTGTATGGCGTTAATTTTTCTTTCTTTCATTGTTACTCATATGTGTAAGCGTTGTACATATTTGTAAGCAGTGGTTCTCAAGTGCGTAGTTTTTTTTCTTCTGATAAAGCTAATCTACATATAGCACATAAAATATACCATTTTATATGAGTCAAAAGAGCCATAATGAGCCTTTAGCTCAATGACTATTCATGCCTCTAGAACACACCATTATACATATATGTATATGTACAATCGTAAAAGAGTTTGAGAGACACTTCATTAAAGACGCATTGTTATGTGTTGTTTGGTTGTTGTTATTATGAAACAGGTGTGTACATACATACATATTAATCTGTGATATGATGATTGTCTAGTACACACAAAGGTTGTAAAGCACAGCACCTATGTATATATATATATATATTATGTGTGCAGACATCCTTGCCTAGCGGAAGTTAATGCTTATGTAGGTATGTACATATGCATATATAAACCAAAACTAAAATTAACTCAAATGAAGGACAATGTGTGTTTACATATAGTCGTTTATGTATAGGGCCACTAAACGCATAAATTCTCCACTCACTCCTCATTTTCAAATAGATAGAATGTGGGCACTGAATAATTATTTCATACCTATTTATTCATAATCATCAATATGTACAGAGGCGATTATATAATGCATCATTTATTTTCCTATTTGCTCGATACAGAGGTAAATGGACAATTCAATAGTACGTAGAATGTCTCTGTGCGTAAGAGCCAATTGGATTGTTTAATCAGTTATTATAAAGAGTGTTGTTGATGATCATAGTATCTACATATTTCAGAAGGGAGCTCTTATTATCAACATGAATGATATATAGGGCCATGTCTTCATTTAGGTATCTATGTACAATACAAATATCGTTCCACTCAGGTACATACATATTATATATGTATGTATGAATGAATAAGGCTTGAATTATCGCACTACCGTTCCATATATATGTACACTCATTCAAAAAATTTCAAAAGTTTATTTTGTATATATAATATATTTATTTTTGTGGTTAAACAGTTTGATGTAATATATATACATATATATATATATATATATATATATATATATATATATATATAGTTATGTACAAAAACATATTTCATCACGTGCTCCTTAAATTTTGTGCATATGTAGGCATTATTCAATTTTCCAACCGTTCTAATAATACATATGTATAATAGGGACCTGTTCAAATGTTTATATATATATATATATATATACTTAACCAAGGAGTATATCATATATAAAAAATAAAAAATAAATTATAAATTATAAAGCTGAAAAGACATAATGCAATTTGAAATGATTTAGTGATATCATCATCATCATGTGGATATTTTCATTTTACCTTGCATTTGAAATTGAGTCTTACTTCATAATATTTAGCAGAAAACGACTGTGAGTGAGAGAGAGAATTTCATCATCGTATATATATATATATATATATATATATATATACGTACATATCTTTGAAGCAGCTAAAAGGTTAAGGACACAAGGGATGATTTAATAATAATAATTGTGCCATGGTCTGTTCAAAGAATTATACAAAAAAAACTATGCAAAACATTTGATATATGAACCTCCTCTCCTCTCCTGCTTGCTTGATTAATTGCACATGCATCAAGCATCAGATAAAGTATTATTTTGCATTTCCATTCCATAGAGTTCTTCTTCTTCTTATTATTATTATTTCTTTTGAGAATGGGGGAACAGAAGAATCCAATGATGACTTTGGGTCTAAAGCACAACGTACATATGCATCAAGTCAAGAAGGAAGGAAAGTTATTCTGAAATATTATCTCAAAAATGAGACTGAACTGCCCTCAGTTTCTTAAAAAACGACAGTCTCTTTTCTTGTTTGTATTAATAGGATATTTGGATTAATTCAATAATTGCAATTTAATTAAGGGAAAAACTACCGGCCACAATACAGAATAAAAAGCATCTGGTATTTCTGACTATGTAGATATACTATGACGTAAAGGATTCTTAATAGTTCTACAATAGATGAACAGATGGTTTTAGTAGCCAACTGCAACTAGATAAATCTCTGGGGCTATGAAAAATATGGACGCTCTTTGAGGGACTAACACATTTATCCGAATGCTCAATTGGATAGTCAACAATCCTTGTTTGTTTCTCGATGATATAAGGTGACATTTAAGCAAAAGCCATGCGGTGTAGGTCTGTAAATGACTCCTAAATATTTGGCTGTTATATTTATCAAGTAAAAAAAAACTACTGTAAAGTGGATTTTCTCCTTTTCAATATTATTTGAAAAGTAACTTGCTTTCTTGTTGACTTGGCACATACATACATACATATGTACTTTGGCAAGTTCTTTTTGAGGATTTAAAAAAAAAATCACATTAGAGTGTACATAGTTAAATAAATGGATGCTCTAAGACCCATAGCAGCATCCCTAAAAGGAGAGGAGCACCGTGAATCACAGCAAATGTAAGTTAGGGTCTTACATACAAACTTACATAAGCATTATGTAAGTAACTTTATTTAAAAGGTCTGACCTTTTTAAATATGTAAGTCAAAAATCACACACACACAAGCACAAAGTTATGTATGACGACTGCCTTTTTATCTTTTTATCTTTTGACCGATTTTGACCTTTTCCCTCTTATTTGTACTTGATTTATGACTCCCACATACTCACTCACAATGGAGACGGACGGGCGGAATAGGTTGAATGTTGAAGTATGTATCATGTAGTTGTGTCGGAGTTTATCATTCTATGTATGTTGTACATATATAATAAGAGAATGATGATGTTAGGTACAGTTATTCATCGTGGATATATGTATGTATATATAGTAACCAAGGTATAAGGGGGCACGGGGGGGGGGAGACTAAAAGTATTGTATATAAATATTAATATGTGATCTTAAACGAAAAGTTTTTGTGTCCACTCGCAACCTCGACTCTCAAAAGAGGAAATTAGGAAAAGCAACTGGTAGCTGCTAGCTACCCTTCTGTATTTTCTTTCTTGCCAACTCGTTTCAATATTGGGAGAGTTATTATTTAGATGTATTAGTCATTGATAAACTCTTTCAATATACAGACCAATCTTTAATATTCGAAAATTCAAAAAAAGGGCGCACAATCCTTGATTGAGTATATTTTTTATATATTATCAAAATCATAAATAATATTAACAATAGTCTTTTTGAGTTATTAACACAGTGAGTCAGCTGCTTTAAATGTAAAAGAGTCAACTGATGAAAAACAGTTGAAGGGAGAAGAATACAGTGTAGTACTAACATATTTTTGCTTATACCCAAAAGCCCATACTGTTAAGTCTCTGTTAAGAAGAATATATATATTTTCCTAAATGAATGATGATTCTTTTAATTCATTTTATATGTATGTACACTTATAAGGCACTGTTGTTTGTTTGTGTATCTCGTTGTTTTGTCCGTTCTAAAAAAAAAAAGACACACACACCATCATTTATTTATTTATTTACTTGTCATTCTAATCTATTTTAAAATCTGTATCCATCTTCAAGACGGCAATTAGAGAATGAATCAAAATACATAAGTGGACAAATGATTACAAAATTTAATGTCCGTTATATGTATTTGCCATCTTTTTTGATTATGACAAATGCTTCACTGTATCTACATACACAAAGAGCAATAATTCCATCTCGAATTGCTCAAATTATAAGGATATGATAAATGTAGGTATTATTATTAGACAATACCTTCAAATATATCTATGTTAAACATGAACCGTACACGTATTTATGACTTCAATGTGCTTCCAAACACACATCCTACTCTTGATTGCTTATTCACTTGGAAGTACATATAATAATAATAATCATTTGGATAGAGACTTTTATTATCATAGCTCATTCGTTCTTACAAATAAATAATAATATTCACTGGGGTAGGAATGTAAAAAAATATGCAAATCGGGCGTGTAAAATAAAAAGAAAGAGAAAATCATCAACCTGGTTGTAACTATGACAATTTGATGAATGTTGAGAGGGAAGCAGCTTGAGCTGTCATGACGTTTGACTGAGCTAATAGCTGCTATTCTCCTTATTATATATCTATACAAATGAAGACATCAATAACGAATAATAACATTATGTATGTAAACCATAGATGAGAGGCAGAAAATTAACTCAAATGAATGTCAGGAAGTTATATAATTTTAACTAATAATAATTATACGAGGACTTGAGCCCTTTTTGTTTACATTTTATTTGCTTTATTAAACTTAATGCATGTATTCCTTCATGCGATATCTTTACTATCAAGTAAATGTTCTTCCCTCAGTAGTAATAAAGAAAAAATGATAACAGCTTTGGTAAACAAAAAGTAAAAGTTAAAAGTGCCAACTCCACAAAATCTCACACGCGGCATTTTGCACATATTTTTTACATTCCTAGGGATGGATTTGTAGTCATTGAGCTTATCAGCGTTTAATTTAATGAGAGATCCCTCAATTTGAATAGAACCATATGGGAAATAAACTATTTTGCGATATTCTTTTTAAATTTCTATTATTATAACTATTGTGAGAGTCGGAATAGTTCAAGAAATCCATGTTTCATGATGGTAATTAATTCAAACAAATATGTACAGTTGTATGTGTACATAGCAACAACATATATATACCCGTGATGATGGAGTTGCTTGCAACTAATCCGATTAAACCGAGTAGATAATGTACATATACTTTTATTTGATTGTATAAACATGAATATTATGTATTAAAAAAAACAACCCAATGCTCCTGCTGTGTTAAAGGTGAAATTTCCTTTGTTCGTTCGAAACTAATTGATCAATTACTTACTTACATATAACATATATGTACATATACTACGCAATATGTATATTAATAAATAAAAAATAACCATGCCTGGCATAGTATTAGCAATGAATGATATTTCATTGATCATCCTCATTGAATTAAGCACAAATAATAATGCTATAAATTGCAGATGTAATATAAATGATAAATGATGCAAAAATACAAATCTACATACATGAGTCGGTTCTTTCAGAAAGTTGCATTGGCTTCTCTTCTTCTTCTTCTTCAAATTTCATTGATATACATAGATACAAGAGATATAGTCAACCGCAGCGAATAAACAAATTATCTTAGAGTATCTTCATGTACATAATTAAAAAAATAATAATGTACTTATACAAGTCTTTAATTTTCATCTATAATCATTCTATCGTTGTAATCACGTCGGTCAAGGAACACAAATACCTCCAGAGTCCCTTATAATAAAAGAAAAGTTATAAAGACACGGTTGTCATGATATCTATTTAATTATATGAAATTAATTTAAAAATATGCCAAATGCAATGATTGTACAATACAATATAAACATAAAAAAAGCCTTACTAATTAATTAATTTAATTATACGAGGTGCTTAATCAAATAACATTAAGATTACTCCTACATAAGTACATCACACCCTCCACTTCTAATAGATAAAAATAATCATTTATTAGAGTTTATTTAAATAGACTCCTAGGAATTAGTAGTATGACGATGCTACATTTGCTCCCGGAAAGCATAATTTCCGGGTATTTAAAGAATCAAAACACAACGAAACTATACGATATCTTTGCTCTGAATTTAAGCGCGTAGAGTCACAGTCTGTCCATATTGTCAAAAGTTGTCCTAAAGATGCCATTAGTCAGTAAAAGTATAATTCATTGGCTATCAAACTATAAATTTTTCATTAAATAAATCTAATTTTTTTGTTAAATGTCTATGGAATGACCTTTCTTCTTATTAAAGAGAAAAGGAGTTGGTAAGAGTTTGTTGTCTAAATGATGACAGATTAGGAGAAGTCTCTTTTCCCTTTGCGCAGTGATCAAAGAAAAAATTGTAACTAAAAAAAAACATAATAAAAAATTGATTAAAAAATCCTTTTTGCATTTGGACAAAAAAAAATCGTTATTGAAACCTTGATTTGAAGGATTTAATGAAGCACATCAATATATATTTTTTTTGACGACGTAGTAGTCTGATAGATAATGATTATAATAACAATTAATAAATGGAAAAGGATTGAGGAATCTCTTTTAGAGCAAACACTCAACTGGAAGATAAATACTCCAAATCGAAATCAATGTCATTTTTATTTGAACATTAAAATGGTGATCCTCAAACTAAGGATTCATCCATCCAAATCCCTGATATAACATACATATATTTGAATACTTGTCCGGATGGATTTGAATCGAATTCCTATTATACAATTTTAATAAGAAACCTTTTGAACTTTCTTAATCAAAGTGTACCTTTGACTAAAGATCACGTATGTATAACCCTTCAAAGTGAACTGAATGTCCTTCAAATCTACGTTTAATATATGTATATATGAGAAATGAGGAGGGGGGGAGCGAGGGAAAATAAGAAGAATCAAATAATGAAATTTGAACTTTTAAGTTCAAATTTCTATAACGAGTCTTTTTATATTTTGTGTCTATCTTTTGTTTTAAAATATGTACGTAAAACAAAGTGGTTTTTATGTGAAAAGTACAAAAATTGATTTTTTTTATTTTTTGCTCCTCGTTTTTCCTTTCAAAAAAGATTTAAATAAGAATATTTTCTTCTTTCTCTACGTCTTCGTCTTTTTATGAGGTCCAACTAAAAGCTTAGGCTTCAAATGTCAACATGATAATAATAATTAATTATTTTGAAGAAGAAAGTACATATATATATATATATATATGTATATATAATATGTACGGTCCACAGCATGACTGTCCCATAAGTTGTTGTTTTTTTTTGCATTCATAAATGGTCCTTAGAAATCCAAATGGTATGAATGTACATTAGTTAGTTAGTTAGTTAGTTACTCTACGATATTTAAACTTTTAACTATAGATAAGGTATTTTATGACCCCACTTATGAGTGATACTAAAAGCACTTTTTTTTTCTTCACCTTTGCCACCTCTTCTATTTATGTAATAATAACAACATCTACATTTAGTGGTGGTTATATGGTGAGTCTATGAGCAGATACCATTATTTTTTGTCTTCTTCAACAAACCCACAATTTAAGACGAGGGCACTAATTCACAAAAAGACGATGAGCATTGTATGTATGTATGTATGTATGGGTGAGATCAAATGATTTAGACTTTACTATACTACTTTATGTTACATCATCATACTCATCCTCATATTGAATGAAATCAAGGAGTGCTCTCAGAACCTCAAAAAAATAACAATTAAATAATAAAATATTTAATTGCGTAGGAGGAGTTGTGAGCTTGTGGTACAAAGGGGGGGGGGTCCAATGATCCAAGAATGGATGCTAATCTTGTTAGCATAGCGTTCAAAAATACTCATTCCTCTTTGTATTACCTATATATGATTGTCAAGTTATATATATTATGATTCAGCTTTAAAGCTATGTGTATGTCAAATATAACTTTTTTTTTATGTATGTATATTTATAAAACCATATATTATTAAACCTATTGTATGGAATTTTTTTTTTTTTTTTTACAATTTATACAATATATGTACATATGTACGACCATTTTATTATTATTATTTATGGCTAAAAGGTATAGTTGGTCCAGTCAAACGATATTCACATGATTTTATAACATCAACCCTTTAGATATTTAATTATACTATTTATTATACAATATATAGTATAATTGAATGCTTAACTCGCGACGAAATTATTAATTTTTTAGTCTTGGTGAACCCATGTACACCGATATCACTTATGATGAATCAGACGAGTCAGTAAAAAAAAATTTTTTTTTAAAGTCCAAGCATGGTGACAATAGCTTTTTTCCTACCAAACTTTGGCCAATATTTCATCAATTTGCCTTTAATTAACTCTGTTTAGAGTCATTTTGAGCATTATTTATAGGTGATGTTTTAGTTTAGGCTTCCACCCCATTTTGAAAGGTCTTTGATATCATTTCAGAATTAATTTTTTTTTGTTATAACCCAGGCAACGAATTTAATTTTTGGTTTTTTTTTTTTTTTGACAAAATCATTCACTTTCCTCCCCCCCCCCTTGATTTCCATCCCTTCAATGTCTTCTTCTTCTTCTTGACTTTCTAAAATCTTGTTTGTGCTTCAAGTCAGTTGATTTTGAGCAGAGCACTTACTCTTGGACGACAAATCCATAAATTCACAGTCCGTATTGAGATTATTTTGTATTCCTTAAATACTCTGTACTATGTATGTACAATAACAATTAAATAAAGAAACTTTCTTAATAGATTCAGCTATTTTGGAAAATATGACCTCAATCCTCTGTTGTTGTTTTTTTTAAGGACTATGTTTTTATTTTTAATACTAATGCCTACTTTTTGGTGGGACAAAGGAAGGAAAAAACTACAATTATGTACATCAACAGGGCCAATCTTTATACGTATTTAAAAAAAGCCAAAATAAAATTATATTCTCTATACACACACACACATAATAAGCTTGAACAATATTATCATGATAGCATTTGAAAGACTATGTTCTCTTGCCCACCCAACCTTATTTGTTGTTAGTGTCTTTCTTCTTCTTCTTTTTCTTTTTCAAAACAACAACAACAAAAGTTTAAAACGAACATAGGTAAATTCTTTGTATTCCATATCCTCTATATTTATGAGAACAGGTATTTTATTTATATAGGTATATATATATATAAATATGTATATGCCTATATGTTGTTTCTATGCATGTTTCTGTCTGTTCATTAAAAGCAAGGCAGTGCTTCTCTAAGGCTATTAAAGCCCAAAGGCTTTTATAGATCCGGACTCCAGCACTTCTGAAGAAGAAATAAATATATATATACACCAATATAAAACCAATTCTATCAGTAAATATCAGACCACCAATATCCTATGGTTTAAGTCAACTCATTAATGGGATTCTTTTTTTTTAAAAAAAAAGGATCTGCAACAACAGAGACTAAAAGAGATTGCGTGAATAAGTGAGAGAGTCATAAAATCTGTCAGCAGGGAATCATCCATATTTGCATTTTAAGATTAGATCTTTTTTTTTGTTTTTTTGTTTATTATAAGTAGGAGTGTTTACTGTTTGTTATTATTATTATTATTATTATTTGCAATTTATTTCGCATACAATGTAGACCATAACAACAAAACAACTACATAATAATTACTTAATATTTGTAGTACCTTTTCAGAACACAAATTCTAATATATATTTTGGTGTCAGGGATGAGGGAGAGTCATTCAAAGTCATAAAGATATTAGCTCCGTCTGGAATTTTTGAATCATTCCCATGGTTCAAACAGGATGAAGAGTAATTAAGGACGTACCTTAGCTCTCAACCACTTGAAAAAAAAAGGGAAGAATGTTATTCTAAACCCCTCACTTGTTCTTGTTGTTGTTGTCAATTCATCCTGATCTAACATAGTTTTCTTATAGCCACATAAGATATATACTTAGGTATTCTTATAATAACTATATAAAATGATTCTCTTGCGCAATCATAATCATCACTTTAAATGGCTGATTGAGTAGTTTCCCTTTAAAGGAAGAAAGACGCATGCTTCTTTTTATTCTTTTGCGTAGAATTATACACTCAAGTTGAGTGTCACTCATGATATTATATCAAATCCATTGGCGCCAAGCCTTGTGATGAATGCTCCAAACTCTTTAAAATGACTTGATGTTTGATCAAAATCGTACGAATACTAAAAAAGTTTTTGCTTGTGTTTTATATGTAAATATCTACATATTTACAAAAAATATGATTCAAAAAGGTTTCGTGTCTTTCTTTGCTAATTGCCGTGTTGCATTATGTGCCTATTATTATTATTATTATACATATAACTCATCATTTTTAGACGATTTTTGTTGTCTTTGAGTCTCGTTTATTTAGTTAATTCGTCTTCTTCGTTCTCAATTCATACATAGATCGATTGTGCATTTTGTATAGATGATAATCATGTTTCACAGAGTGAATTGCCCATAAAAGTTATTTATTTAACATAAAATAAATTGTTTTGTCTGCACAATAAAGGAACCCCACACTATAAAATACTTATAACTAACTATAGATTAACTATTTTCCATTCCTCAAACTTTTGTCGGCTGCTTCGTCAAATTCAACAAGTTTCCAGGAGTCAGTTAGACCATCATGGCCGGGAGTCCTATTCACTTCTTGAACAAAGAGTGATTCAATAACCAGTTATCTTTGAATGCTCGCTTTAAAAAGGCAAATCATTCTCACCTTAATGAGTATGAATCTCAAAAAAAAAAAAAAAAAACATTCAGATTTTTCTGTATACTAATATTGAATGGTATATGGTTAATTTATTTTACCGATACATCTGCTGGCATAGAACTGTTTTGCATGACGAACAAAGATTTTCAGTATTTGTAACCTAAGGAGTGGTAACTTAATGAAGGAGCAAAAATCTAGATCCCGTCTTTAACAAATATTTTATGTTACGAGTCAATTTTAGTGTAATAACAAAATATACATGAGTTTGAACAAGATGCTGAACAGGGGTGCTCATTTGATCTGGAGAGTCTGTGGAGGAGGTGAAACGGGGGAACTTTTTATAAAATGAGACAAGGAAGGATGATAAAATGTAGAAAACATTGCAAAGTTTTGTGGAGGAGCATAATCCTAAAAAGGAAGTGTCTTTGCAAAGGATGAGTTGGTTGAACGACAACATAAATGTCACATACATATCTAACAAAAATATAAAACGTAGGCAGAAGCAAGACGTGTTTGAATTAGTTTTTAGTGGGAAACTGTTCAAATAGCGTACATTAAGTTATAGGTAATGGCAGTTCATATGTGTGTGAAGTCAACAAGAAGCGAAAGTTGTTCTGAAATATTTACTCAAAAATGAGTGTGAACTGCCCTCAGTTTCTTGAAGACATTATCTTTCGTTTGTATTAATAGGTTATTTATATTAATTAAATAATGACTCCAAAAATTGACACTGTAATATAAGAAGAAAAAAAACCACTGGCCACAATCAAGAATAAATAACATCTGGTATTTCTGACTATGTACTCATGGTGAGCATGATAGAGAATTAAGTTGATTCGTAATAGTTCTACTACAAATGAAATAGTTATAGCCAACAACAACTAAATAAATCCCTGGGGCTGTGAAAAAGAAGGTCGTTCTTTGTGGGACCAATTCGGCTCCATGTGCAGTCGGCACATAGAGCCGATTGCTCTATAGGATAGACAACAATCCTTGTTTGTTTCTCGATATAATGTGACATTTAAGCATAAACCGTGAGGCATAGGTCTATAAATGACTCCGAAATATTTGGCCGTTATATTTATCAAGTAAAAAAAAAACTACTGTAAAGTGAATTTGCTCTTTTTTTCAATATTTGAAAACATACAACTTGCTTTCTCTTACTCTTGACACATGTAATAAATAGCCATTTTATACCTAAAATCCAAATGAATAGAATTTGTGCAGTTATATATTTGGAACAGATAAAAAGTGTAAACCAAGGTAGGAGTTTACTCAAATTTTAATTACCTATATTCATAAGCATTTACAATACGCTTATTGCTCGTAGGTCAAGATAGATATTACTGTATTATTTTATATGACAGACATTTAATACGGATTTCCCAAGTTTAAAGAATAATAAAAATAATGGTTATATACAATCATAGACACATGTGAGCCTAAGTGAGCGGAAACGTTCAAAAACCCGTAACCAATATCTGAGTAGGTATTTCTTTCTTCATATTTCAATTACGTCTCTACATGCCATCATTTGTGTTAGTATCCACCATTCAAAAATGTGTATGACTCCATTTTGCGGGCGTTTTTATTGTCTGTAAGTTGTTACATACATATAAGAATTGAAATAAATTTCTACGTGTCTCATTTTCTATGTATGTACAAATCTGCAATCCTACATACACATATTAAATAGTAACTCCATTTTGTCACGACGTTCTACCAACAACCTTAAAGTTTACAATGTATTTTATTTTACTCAGACATCGATTTTCTACAACTCTTGCCCCTTGCTTCTGAACGTGAATTAATTTAATTCTATTTAGGTTTTGATAACCTATACACCTCTACCTTTTGTTTGTATTGGGAGAGCTATCAACAAGTTTTCACAATGGTATCCCCCTTTGTCCATTAATTAACTATTATCATCGTAAAAAAAGTAATTTTCTGATTCCAAATATAATTTGTATCATAAGTCATAACATTATTTCAAAGCAGATATGATTGCGTTTGGGAGGAACCGCTTCGAAAATTCCCCACTATGTATTTTCCTTCCATTCACTCACTCACTACGTCTTTAAAAGGAGTGACCTCGTGTTGTCTAATAAGGTTGGAAAAAGGATGCATGACTGCAGAGACCCATCAGATCAGATCATTTCCAATTGAATGTTTTGAGAAATGCCGGAAAAAAAAAAGGATCATTTCTTGTTAGTTTACTCCTCATTCCATGATGATTTCCTTAAAGGACTTTGATTATTATCTGAATGATGATGATTTCATAAATCAATGAATTCATTTTTGTTCCTATGAATTAAAAATATATGTAGTTCTCCATGGATTTATATACATATTGTTTTGGCCAATAACAATCTCGATTCCCATCATGCCTTTGTCAGTCAACAGGGAGTTTTGAGCACATCAGTAGCTCTGAACATTGGATTTCTATAAAACCTAGTCAAATCTCGTCAATTTGTTGTGAATATCCCTACACTTTGTTAAATAATATCTTAAAAGTTGGAGATACATAATGACGTGAACTTGACTATCAGCTATTTTTGGATCTTTTTTTGAAGGAAATATTGAGGGCTACAACTAGGATATACATATATGTCGAGAGGCTATTTCATTTGTACATCCTGTTTATATGTACAAATAGTCATGAAGCTAAAAGGAAGTTGAACATTCCATGTTCCTCCCTACCTCCCTCTCTCAAATGAAGGATTACACCCAGACTACTACACACTGTTTACTAAGAGTAGTAAAGCCTCATCTATGTACACAAATTCCTCGCCACCCTCCGTGTGTTTTGAGCCAGTGATGGTATGCAGATTTGATTAATCCTTTACCTACAAATGGTCTTGAAAACAACACAAAACCAAATGGAAATTATTATTATTATTATTGTACCTTTGTACAAATGTACATAGACATTCCGATTTCGAAGAAGAGTCTGTGAGGAAATCCATTCATGTAATTAATATTTCCATCACGAATCCGCCGCCTCTTTTTCTCTCTACTTGAAATTGATGGATAGTCTCCTCAAATCTGTTTGTTCCTTTCTCAATGCATTCACGCTTATGTGTTACTTCAGTATCAGTGTTATGTAAATGAGTCGACATACATATATATGTATGTACAATACATAGGTGTTTTATAAATCTATCTATCTACCTATGGTTCTTGTAAGCAATAAAGATGCAGAATCACGCTGACATTTCACTTTGGAGAATGGAAGGGAATTGCTTGTAATTCCACATTAGAGACTATGGTAAGAAAAAAAAAAAGAAAAAGTGAAAACTTTTTGCTTCTATCCACTTTTGGGCTCTGATAGGAGCAGCTACCTATGGTTGTTGTATTCGGTCGTCTAAGTAGTGTTGGGAGGGGAAGGGAGCGTAACTGCTCAAGCTGGTTTATTTATGAGGGTCAATTAATTAATTAAATTTTGATGGCTTGGGTCTCTTTTTTTTCTTTTTGACAATAATAAAGTTACATTTTTTTTGGTGTCAATAGCCAAGAAAAAGATGAATTTAATTCTCAAAAATGATTTTACCTTCAGTAACTAACTACATAGATGGCGCTCAATATATGCTTCTCATAAATTCATTAAGTAGAAAGAAATCAAAAGATAGGAGCACGAATAACTTTCAAAATCCCTTTTTTTGAACTCACTGTTTACTGAGCAAATATTTATTTTTAGTTTTGAGCTGGTTTATGTATATATATATATATATATATAAGTAAAAAAAAGGCCTCTAAATGACTTTTGCTTTTATGTACCATATATATAGATATATGATATATTATTAATTCAATAAGAAAAAAATAATTCCCCTTGATACTTCATCGCTCTAAGGGCAAAAAAGCTCTAATTTGTATCTAAATAACCTAGGTATTACATACATTTCATTCACGACTTTTTCAACTCAATCTGATTATAGTAATAATAATTATATTTGTATGTTACAAAATGAAATAAATATTGCTCTCAATTTGAATTACGTAAATTCCCTGTACATACATACATATTAGAATGACAACATACATACATACATACATGGCTTTGTATACCATAATTAAAAGCAAATATGTATACTCATGTATACATTGACAATAAAATATTATCATTATTTTTTTATTTTTTTCATTCAATACTACATACTACTTCAAATTCGGAGATTGTGTAAGAAATAGTGAATTTGTACTAATTACTCTCCTTGAGAGTAACAAGCCAATTGTGATTTAGAGCACAACTCCCCTTGAAAAAATAGAATTTCTTATTTCCATTAGTCACGATGCCGGTTAATATGTACATATACATCCATGCATGGATGGATGTAGGGGAGGAACCACCCACCCCAAGACACCCCTGACTATTTGTTCCCAACCTTTCCATTAATTTTAATTGCTCTGCATAACTTTTACACGACACGCTTGTAGGCTTGCCGTATGGGGAGGAGGAGGGATGTTCCACCTCCAATGGGTAAGGGGATAGTCGACAACAACGATGATATGAGAATGAAACCTATATTGAAATTCATGACAACCCCATAATAACATCAGCAATTTTTATAAAGGTATTATAATTATTATTATTATATTCGTGCCTAGACTCGGTCCGAGACGGTATTTTCTTTTCTACCTCGTCTTGAGGTATTTTTTGATTTCTAGGCCGATATTTGGATCATGTCACAACGTCGTTATGTAGGCCAAAATGTAAGTATTATCACACTCTGAGCCATTATTTCATGGGGGTATAATTTTGTAAATGACAAACAAAGAGAGAGAGAGAGAGGAAAAAAAGAGCCTCTACATTTAACAACATATTGTGACCATTCCGAAGTGATTTTAAAGTTAAAGGTTTTGAGATGAGGTAGATGAAGTCACAGGAAACATGGGTGGAAATAAGTCTTCAGAAGATAGGGTCAGATCATCGAAAGGGGAGAATTTTCAAATTGTATGTAGATTATCTATAAACTTTAGAAAATGGCGGCGAACAATTTATGTTGAAACTGTTTGTTTAAACTTACTTAAACTAAATGTACAGAGTGGAAACTCTGTACAAAACAAGAAAACTCATTGTGAATACTATATTAGGATGTTTCATCCTATTGGTCATTCTAAAAATTTGATTGTCATTTCGGCAATGAGTGCTCATTTGTCTTCAGACTTGATTTACAAAGTCACTAAATAAATTAATTATTGTTCCTGACCTAGGTAATTTAAAAGTGAGACCGATTACGACCAAACTTATTCCCAGGATGGATCAATATTTTCCATTCCGAATCATAGGAGGAGTTTATTATGTATCTTTTTGTACATAATAAGAATCATCATCATTATTCTCCACTCTCCAGACGAGTAGAGGGAATCTAAGTATGTATGTATATATTTTTAAAACAGACAGACAGGCATACTCTTCAAGCTATGTGTTAGTAGGGCTTCAGTTCAAATGAGAATACTTGTTGTAAATAGACTAAACCTATAAACAACTATTAAAGTAAACGATATAAGTTTCATAGATACATAGACCGTCTTGACTTCTACCTATAATATCAAATAACATAAAACGTGAGATATCAGACTACTATCAAATACGAGAGGGGTGATGAAAGGAATAACACAAATGAATACATACTACCCATATCAACAAAGTCTTTACTTATTACATCATTCTGTATTTTCTATATATATTTATATATAACATAAACAAACCTTTTGACAAAATACTCAATAATTATTTTTCAATCACTTTTTTGAAATATTTCTTTGGAAGGTAGCCATTTTCATTTCCAGAGCAGAGGAGAACTTGATTTGCAGACTCGTAAAACTCATAACCATCTATAAAGATAAAATAAAAAGTTAAAAAACAATAATTTTTAATAGTAAAGAGACAATTAACTTAGAGTTATCATCTCTTCAAAAATGCATTCAATCATACTGGTATACTTATAATAAATTACCATTCATCTATTGGTAGCTGTACATATACATATCTATTAAAAAAGTTCAATTTATTTAATATGACTTTTTATTATTGAAACCATAACCGTAATGTACATATGTAAGTATGACCCATTAGCCCTAAAAACGAAGAAAAAAAACCCAACAAAAATAGGATTTTGAGAGACCCAATGGATTTTTATACTAAGTAAACTTCTTTCTTTCTTTTTTTTTTTTTGTCTGCAATATTAACTAAATAAAGCAAAGAAACTTCCTTTAAATATAAGTTGAATTACAATTAAATTATCTGTAAAAGTAAAAAGGTAAAAAAAAAAATTTATCATAAATGAGTGAAGAAAACTTGCGTCAATTTGAAAATTCCCGCTAGTTTTTTTGTTTTTTTTTTGAGTCTAAGACATTCTATTGATAAATCTGATACTTTACTCCTTAATTTATACTTCAATTTTATGTGGATTTATTTTGTAGGGGTTTTCTTTTTGATCTATATAATACATAGAGTTTCAATTTAACAACCTAGGAATTGTTGACCATAGTCAATTTAAAACACATATGCCAGAGTCAAGGCCCGCGAGAGGGTTTTACCTGGCCTGCGTGATGATATTAATCTATTATTAGATTCGGCCCGCAGGCAGCTGCAAGCCAGCAGCCTGCAGATATACCGTACTACATTACCCACAATGCAACGGGGAAGCGTCGAGCGGGAGCATAGCGGGAGGCGGCTTAATTTATTCAGCAGTCATTCAGCACCATTCATTAGCTTAACAGCAAAAGTTAATTTACAGATACCCATCAGTCCGGCCCTCGGCTTGTAGCCATATGTTTTATTTGGCCCTCCGTTCATTTGACTTTGACACCCCTGATTTAAAACATTCCACTCATTCAATCACAAATTCTGAGTAATGGGTACAGTGAATGTTCGCTAAATCAGGCGTCCGGTATCGGTCCGTGAATTAATCGGTACACAAGCATTAATTTGTTATTTCTGTTTTATTTATTATCTAAGTCTGGGACAATAATAACGAGGTATGATTACTACTTCATCTACAGACTCTAGGAGTAGAAGAAAATATTAAGTATAAATGCAAATATCAAAGGATAATTAGTTAATTATTGTTAAATATTTTTGGGATGATAATTCTTAATTGACTCATCGGATTTCAGTGGCAACAAGCTACAATGCCCACTACATGTTCCTTTGTTATTTGCGTCCCTGTTGCCATTTCTAACATCCTATCTGGTGAAAGCGGAGTTTTCTGCAGTGAACAAAACAAGGCAAATGAGTAGTAGACTGAACATAAGTAACACACTGCAGATGTCTTTGTCTATCATTGCCCCCCCCCCCCCCAGATGGGGCATTCTCGTATCAAAGAAACAAGATCAGGGATCCCATTGATTTAGCGGTACGGACAGTTTTTGATGTTATAATATAATGTTGCATTGTTGGAGCAGCAATGTGTTAATAAAGTTATACCTTCCTAATGTTATTACAGCATTGTAATGTTGGAGCAATATGCTAATAAAGTTCCGACTGAGGTCACAGTGGACTCACGTTTATTGTTATTGCTAATATTTCACTCCCCCTGGTCCACTGTATAATTGCCGAGCGTTGACCCGTCCGGAATTGGAAAAAGGTTGGGGACCACAGCACTAAACTATTCGTAACTTGCTCTGACTGTCTTAAAAAAAGAAAAACAGACAAACTGTACTATTGCAAAACTCATGAAATCTGGGGAAAAAAAGACAGGGTAACCTTTTTTATAAATAATATACATATAGCCGGGTTTTTTTTCTTGAGTTGAATTTAGATTATCATATCTACATACATACATACATACATACTTTTGTAATTATTTTGCTTAATAGTCGAAATAAAACCCCTTTAAAGTCCTTTATATAGAGTTTATTTTGTTCATAAGCACCACATACAATCATTTTATCCTTCAAAAAAGTCTTTATTTATACAACAAAGTCTATATTATGTACATACATAAAAAAAATGAAAGTATGTATATCCTCGTAGAGTTGGACCATTATTATTATTAAAAAACAATAATGCAAAAATTATTATAAAATAATGGTTAAAGCATAATTATAATTGCGTAAAAAGTACATATAGTTGTATCTATAGCATTAAAGTGCATTTTCTCCCTCATTAACCTTTGGAGTGTTCTGTTTTTTTTTTGTTCTTGTTTTTTAAATCAAGGTCTAAGAGGAGTTGCAATAATTTTAATAATACTCAAACTGATTCTTTTAGACGTATTTATTAGAGCTAAACAACAACAACAACAACATACAAACTGTAGGTATTATAATAACAATGCTTTAGATAGATACTAAACAAAACAAAGATTTATCTATCTATTTATGTACAACCAACAACTTCTTCAAAATGCCTAGTTCCAGTATTCATGCATACATATGTTGCTGCAATTAACTACTCATCAATAATTAATTAATTAATTAATAATAGGGGGAATAAACCCTTCATTAAATCATTAGTAGCAACCATAGGTTCTACATATGTATGCATGTGGTTTTAATGGTCAGAACAAAAGAAATAGAATAACCAGAGCCTTTTTAATCTCCTACATATGTACATACAATAGTTGTAGTCACGATGTGATGTTGGAGATATTATGTAATGCTAATTAAAGAAGTAGGTAGGTAGGTAGATATGTAATATAAGACGATGGGTGGGGTGTTGGTCAAATGCTTAGCTAGCTTACACGCATTATGTATGTACATATACATATACTTCACATTTAAAATCGTTTTAAATAATAATTACTTTCCAAAATAAAAACCAATGGTTTTTATTTTGCTATTTTTTTTTTTTTTTTGGCAATGAATAAGCAATTAAATTAATTAAAGTACGTACACTACAAAGGAGTTGTATCCTTTGTTCATTCAAAAACAAAATAGAAAAATAAGGGGTGGGTGTGCAAGATTCCATATTTGACTTCATTTGACGCAAAAGGGGTTGAAAGAATGACATTCACTTTATTTTGTATGAAGTCATAGTAAAAGTTATTTTACTAAACAGTGATATGTACCTTTAATTGGTTCTGCGGATATTCATATATTAAACTATTTAAATTCGGACTCTTTGGGCCTCTCACCACCCGTATAATAACTACCAATTCAATATCTTCAAATGAAAAACCACAGTACCACTAGTCTACAGATATTAAAATTATAACTAATCCCCCCCCCCCCTCCTTGTTCAAGCTGAATTGTATGGTTTTGATATATTTTATTCAATATGTTACTCAATTAACATTTAACTGCTCTAAGGTATCAGGTACACATGAAGCTTTTTTGTTCACTCGCAACCTCGACTGACAAAAGGGAAAGGAAACATCTGGAAAAACAATAACTGGTAGCTGCATCCCTTCTGTACTTTCCTTCTTGCCAACTTGTTAATATTTGGCAGAATTTATTATTTATATATACTATATATATTTATAAATTCTACCAATCACAAACCAATCGTTACTACTTGTAATACATATGTTCAAAATTCAAAAAAAGGGCGCGCAATTTAATATATTTTTTATGCATCAAAATCAGAAATAATAATAATACCCTTTACGAGTACATAATACGTAGAATCAGCTGCTTTAAATCAAAAGAGTCAAATGATGAAAATCAGCTGAAGGGAGAAGAATACAGTGTGTTTTTGTTATTCCCAAAAAGCTCGTCGTGGTATGCTCCCTCGACTCTCCTTGTGATTATCTGAGTGATTCATTCAGTTGAGATGAGTTATACATGTATGTACATAAGTGGACTTTAAAGCCATTATTCAAGCTGTGGTTTTGTCGTCAACAATATATATATATATATATATATATATATATTTACCAATTTGTCACTTTTTTTTCTTTTTCTTTTTTTTTGAAACAGTTACAACTTTTTTATTTTCTCGCCCATTTTAACACCTCCAAATGTCACGTTTGACTTCTTCCTTCATCTTCATTTTGAATGTGTTACAACATTATTTTATTACTCAAATGCATTTAATTTTTTTAAATTGACAATCATGACATCAAAAATAAAATATATGTAAATAGGTAGATTCTAACTCACCACCTACGATGATTTTTTTTTTTTTTTTTTGAACACACATAACTATAACTAACTAACTAACTAACTAACTTACTAGGTACATATTTCTTAATAACTTAACATAGAATATTATTTCTTAGCATTTCAATCAAACAATTAAGAGGGCCCCCATTAAAGTGGTTTGTTGCAATCAGTCAGCAATGCATTCAATTTGACGTTGATCTACTTTTTTAAACTATCTAGAATAATGAAATATAAATATTTTGAAGCAATAAGCAATCAAAGGCCCTTCTTTAAATAACTAACTAACTTATTATAACTATATTCTTATGTATCATTAATTATTTTTTTCAAAATGTAAATTGATATATGTAATTTCTAAACATGGATACAATTAAAGTATTGGAAAAGATTTTTCCTTTCTTTTTTTTTTTAATTAGTTAAGAGTATTTAATAATATTATTATTTTAATTTTACTTCTTTTCCCTTTCTTGAAGCCTCTTGGTCACGACTACATAGATGAAGGAGAGAAGAAAAAAAATCCAGAGTACCTGACCAAAAATGCATTTAAAAAATGAGTACATATAAAATAAAACAACTAAAAAACCATTTAAAAGCATTAAATATCACTCATAAATTCTTTCCATTTGCTCTGATGATGTGTCCGTCACTCGTCTCAACAACAATTGGCATCCCATATATGTATATACATAGGTTGTTACAAATATTTCAAGGCAAAAAAAAACCCCTAAAAAACATGCAGTTTATATATATATGTACTTATATGGTATACGTGATACTCGTAAATGCATCATTGAATTGTTTGTAGGTGTTTTTATTTCAAAAGCTCATGTAGAGAGACAAATAATTGTAGTTGAACTGAGTTAAAACACAAACAAGGCCGACTTCATCATTTTATTTACTCCTCATCTTTAAAGGACTTAAGAGATCAACTATATACCATAGTTGCAAGCTATCAGTCTTTGTTTATCCCGCAAAAAGTGACTCAATTCATTGATTTATTCAACTCTAATAGATTTTTATTCAATTTATGACTATTCCTGCTATTAAATAAGGACTATACCTTGTCAAGTTCAACATGGGAATAAGCAAGTTCAATATGGGAATAAATAATAAAAAACAATATTCAGGAAATTGAACATAATAATAAATTTGCTAATTAATGAAAATAAAAAAAATTGGATTGAGCATAGGATTGAGTTAGGGTTAAAGTCTTCAAATTTTGGTAATTGAAAAAAAACTCTTCTTCAATCAATCCTGGAGTGGGCCGGAGCATTATCAATACCAAGAGCTACTGGCCCTCCATATACATCCTTGGCTCTCCTTAAGCATTCACGCACCCACTCCAAGGCTGGTTCCTATTTGAAACTTTCTCCTTTCACCACTTGATGAAATAGCCCCAAGGCTTGACCAATACATCCAATAAGCACAACAACACTGGCCCCTTTAGAGGCTGCTTCAAATGTAGAGCATCTGCTTCCACGTGGTGAATGATCCACCACTGATCTTGAAATATGGAGATTTCAAGTTAGTCTCGTGTCCATAAACAAGATTGGACAATTTTGAGACACATAGGAAAGTAAGCTTTGAACAAAATCTGTACGTTTATTTCCATATTGAACATATTGAAAAGGTATAGTCCGACAGAGTGTGGGAAGAATGACGTCAGTGTCTATCCAATGACTCAAATCAGGACTTTTTAGAGAAGAAAAGATTGTCTGTTTTATGTAGTAACTCACTGACTCTATATGTAGTATAGCCATTCACACCGTTAAATTTAAACTATTTTACAAAGAAAGGGCCCCTTTATTTATTATTTATGTACAACACAAAATTACTATTAAAACCCTTATTTCCCAAAAAAGATAACTAATAAAAACAACTCTTTAATAAGCAGGATAAATGTCATAAGAATATAACGGGATGTTGTACTTAAAGTCTTTTTCTTCGTGTAGGATTTATATAAGATTTAATCTGTCGTCTTAAATACGTATAGTAGCAAAGATTAAACACCAAAGGATTGAACAAGTCGTTTTTGTCAAAATAGTCAATAAATTATTCTATTCTATGTATGTATGTAATCCATTTACATAAAAGTAACTTGCAAACGCACATACATATATATATATATCAATCAAGTACTTATGAGTCATTCAAATACAAAGGCCAGATTGTTGATTGAGTTGAATCTATATTTAGAAACAGAGGCGTCAACACCATCTTCTAAAAATACAATTCAAGGACCAACATACATTAAATCTTTGACTCAGGAGTTTTGTTCCACGTGAATAAATAATATCTACTCACATTTTCATATCAGCTGTCGATTTTTGTAAACTTCTTCTTTTTTTTTTTTTTTTGTGCTCTGAACGTTAAGCTTGAATCATATTTTTTAGATCAGCTGCGAGTAATTCTATTCGCTCGAAAAAATAGTACACACATAATAAATATGACCTATCACCATTTGACCTCTCAACCTTTGATCTGAAGAGAAAAAGGGGCAGAAATTCACTGGCCAATTCTTAGCAACTTGCTGACAATTCTTCATTTAATAGTTGTTCAATTCAAGGACCAACATACATTAAATCTTTGACTCATGGATTTGTTCCACGTGAATAAATAATATCTACTCACATTTTCATATCAGCTGTCGATTTTTGTAAACTTCTTTTTTTTTTTTTTTTGTGCTCTGAACGTTAAGCTTGAATCATATTTTTTAGATCAGCTGCGAGTAATTCTATTCGCTCGAAAAAATAGTACACACATAATAAATATGACCTATCACCATTTGACCTCTCAACCTTTGATCTGAAGAGAAAAAGGGGCAGAAATTCACTGGCCAATTCTTAGCAACTTGCTGACAATTCTTCATTTAATAGTTGTTCAGAGTGTTTACAGCTTAAGAACAGCTGATTACAGTAAAATCAATCAACATTCCAAACTATAGAGAAATACGGCAGTTCGGCATAATAGGGCAGTAGTTGATTCAAAATATTATATCAACTATATAATCCAGCTAGGGATTGGTGTATTAATATTTAGGAATGTAAATAATATGCAAAATGCCGTGTGCTAGATTTTGTGGAGTTGGCACTTTTAACAGACCTTTTTGTTTTCCAATGCTGCTATCATTTTTCCTTTATCACAGAAAGGGAGAACATCTACAGTAATAGCAAATACAATGTTAGAAAAAGGCTCATGTTCTCGTAATAATTGTAGGTTTACGACTTGTAAGCTAAAGATATATAATTTCCTGACATTAATTTCACTTAATTTTCTGCCTCTCATCTATGTTATTATTTATTGTTGTATATATAATGGAGAATAGCAGCTTGTAGCTCAGTAAAAGGTCATGACAGCTCAAGCTGCTTCCCTCTCAACATTCATCAAATTGTCAGAGTTACCTGGTTGATGATTTTCTCTTTCTTTGATTCTTACAAGCCCGATTTGCATATTATTTACATTCCTATTAATATTTCAACATCCATCAGGTAAATGAAAGAAGTTGATTGGTCAAATTCTGATGGCACCATTAGAGTTGAACATCATTTCCTCTTGAGCGGATAGCAGATTATTTATTATTACAAGTGTAGTTCATAATATGTTCATATAAGATAATCATGTTTGTCCTCAATGCCATGTTCCTAAGGGACAATGGCTCTTTCTCGTTGCGTCGTTTCTATTGATTTTCTAAAGATCCAGATAGGTCTTCAATTGAATCAAAACACCCACTTCAAGTCTTTCATTTTCTTGTATAATTAGTGATCAATGGATACGAGCTGTCCTTTCGAAAGGACTTGACATCGTCCTCTCTCCTTCAGTCATATTTCTACCATCACTTTTTATCAGAGAACTACTACATATTTAGACAGCAGAGAATAATAAAAAGACATTTGAAGATATAAGAAGGCTCAAACCTTTAGATTGAAGTTGAATGAAATGCATTATTATACAATCCTTGATAAACAACATTTACTACTATAAAGTATTTCCGTCCGTTCAACCTTGTCAATCCAAAATTTGATCTAAGAGTATCATTACCCTGCTTCATATCTGTGCATCATCTATGACTAGTTAAAAGGAAAAAGTAAAAAATTTGGACATAGATTTCATGATCCCTTTCCTAAAGACATTTAAAATGGGTTACAATCTCTGCTCTTAGTAGGAAAGGACTTATTACCCCCCAGGTTCTCTTATACTCTCATATAATGTATGTACAAATAAACTGCAGGATGAGCGCAACTGAGAATCTCAGAGGGACGAGCAAGATTTATGTAGAATGTAGTGCATTTGTACAAACGGCCACTGCTATTAATAACTAGGAATGTAAATAATATGCAAATCGGGCTTGTAATAAAAAAGTGGAGTTGGCTCTTCAAACAGGTCTTTTTGTTTTCCAAAGCTGTTATCATTTTTCCTTTATTACTGAGGAGAGAATATCTACAATAGCAAATACAATGTTAGAAAAAGGCTCATGTTCTCGTAATAATTGTTAGTTTATGACTTGTAAGCTAGAGATATATAATTTCCTGACATTAATTTGAGTTAATTTTCTGTCTCTCATCTATGGTAAACATAATGTTATTATTTATTATTGATGTCTTCATTTGTATATATAAAGGAGAATAGCAGCTTGTAGCTCAGTAAAACGTCGTGACAGCTCAAGCTGCTACCCTCTCAACATTCATCAAATTGTCAGAGCTACAACCAGGTTGGTTTTCTCTTTCTTTTTTTTCTTACAAGCCCGATCTGCATATTATTTACATTCCTATTAATAACACTACAACACACAAATCTTTGAGCAAGTTTTCACTTTCTTCTTACACACAAGTCCAGCCCCTATAAGATAACAGATAGAGCTGCATCTACAAATATCCACTACTATTTGTTGTATAAAAGTTTCAAACACATGTTGTTTGTTAATTGAAAACAAAAACAAAAAACCATTAGTAAAATGAATAATCATGTGATCAAATGAATAGAGTCTTCACCCTGATATCATTATAGTACATATATGTACCAATCCATTAAATTGAATTTTAATGCAATCAAGTAAGTGGAACTCTACATAGAGCCATGAGGAGTTATGTAACATGCTATTACTCATAATATGTGGTGAATACACATAAATAATACATACTTATAAGGCAAGTCATCATCATCATATCTTGATCATAAGAGTACTATAGTCAGAGTATAAATAATATTTTAATGCATCAACCTTCGAGGATTTTGCCGGACATTCTCTCCAATAATAGTAATAATAATAATTGATTTATCATTATGGTTGATCCTAATAATAATAGTATAAAAAAAAGCCCATCAAAGGCCCACTAAAGAAAATAATAGCATTAGCAAGAGATTTGTCATCAAAAGTCAATCAAAATGATATAATATTTTTATTAATAATATTAATATACAGGCAGTTAAAATGTCAATTCCTTCTTCAAATCCCATTCAAAATATATATATATAAGGAAATTGACTCAACTTTTATAGTAAAATACAAATAATTAATATACTATTTGAAAAACTTTGGAAACACCCCCGTATGTATTTAGATACAAATCTATATATAGTCTTGAAAAAAAAAAAAAAAATTTTTTTTTTTTTTTCCAAATTATCCAAGGTTTCTAAAACATTTTCAATAAAGGAGGAAAAAAACACAGATTTATTATTATTATTTGATTTTTTCATTGAGTTTCTTTCCCTTGAAAATCCGTACACATCTCAATGCCACTCTATGTACAATAATATAAATAACTACAGTTCAATACGACTTAATTGCAGGAGGCTTAATCGTTACGCTTTCATCACAATTCAATTAATCATTCATTTTCAATGAATGATCAATACATACACAAGCGCCATAGCTACGCCTTCAATTTGCCTATACCAAAACAGAGTAGTTATATATATATATATATATAAAAAATAGCATTATTAATTTGGTTAAGGAACTTGGCTTTGATAATAGTATGATCATGGAAATGATTTCTAAATATTTCCATGTAGTTATGGTCGCCACCACCACATTCATTTCTTTTACACACAAATTTAAATCATCAATAATACTTTTTAGAATTACAAGCTGTGGAAATTGTAGGGAAGAAGTTCAACATCAGATTGATTCACATTTGACCTTTTTTATTTTGACATTTGAGGTTCAATTCAAGTTATTAAAAGCATTTAATTGCAGCTATGACGTAGCAATCATCCCAGCAAGGGTTCTCCCTTCACTCATATCAAGTTTTGTGTGCGAAAAACACGTGTGACAAAGTCTTATTTGTATATTTTGTTGAAGAAACATATGATTGATTGCAGGGGTGTTTTAAAGTAATATGCATGTACCTATTATTTGGAAATTTGGCCTAAAAGTCCAACAAGTCCAACATGGATTTTGATAATTATGGGTATGGAACAAAAACTCATGAGTTGTATTCTATTAATTTAGGATTTAGGATCCAGAACATGAGCCTTGTTCCCAGTTTAACTATATGCATGTCCTAAAAAAACAAAACACATTGTCAATATATGAATGACGTCATGAATGAGTGTGTTTCTTTTATCCAAAGGATCCTCAAAAAACTATAAATATTTAAATAAATCCCAAATTAATTACATATTAGTCCATTAACATTTGGGGGATTTTTACTGTGATTAGGGTTTTAAATTTTAAATTTTAAATTACTAAAAAAAAAAAATTTTTTTTTTTTGCTTTAAAAAAATCAAAAAAACAACGTATTTTTTGTTGTTCCTTAATCCACTATCAAAATATATATATATATATATACATATATATATATATGTTATAAGTTCCATACAGTTTTATAAATTTGAATAACTTTGAGGCAGCCTTGACAAAACTGGATGTGAACTCATTCACATATATTAGAAGAATAAAACCTGAGTTGTGGGCTCACAATTCCTCGTAAATTATTATCAAAAAGTTAAAAAACTATGAATCTGCATATACTCAGGCTTGATTATTATAAATGAAATGATTTTGAACAAACACCAATGAAAATGAGATAATTAAATGTGTCACATCATTTAAATAATAGTAATAATAATAATATCACTCAAAATCAGTTGGCCAATGATGCCATTTTCCCCACAATTGTTTTTTTTTTTAATATTTGATTGTTAAATAAAAGAGGTAAAATGCAAATTGTCAGCAGTTGACAAAAAATATGTGTATATAAAAAGTACATTTGTATGTTAATGACATAACGTCCTTATAATTCAGTTCGACAAAGATGAGTAGCTACTGATTGAATAATAATAATAATAACAATAATAAAACCAGAATCAAAATAATTTAAGGCGTAACTAGATCACATAGATTGATTTTGATGGCAGATAATTTATATTTAGATAACTATTGATGTGTTTAGAGAGGGCTCTCTTTAGAAAATAAATAAAACAGGCATTGTAAAACAGGTGTGGGCAAAAAAAAAACAAAAAAAAAACGGTCCTTTTTGACTAGATGTAAACTACTTTTTATAATTAAAAAAAAAAAAGAAAAGAATATCCCAATATATGTACTTATCACGAAAATATGAAACATGATACACAATTCTGGATATTTTAGGAATTTTATTCACAAAAAACTTATAATTAAGTGAAAAATTAATATACAAAATATACAAAATCTCTCAGTAGGAGGAGGAATAAAAAGGGTTTATCAAATCTATTTTATATATATATATATAATTCAAAGCAAAATAAACGGAATATAACGTCAATGGTAACGATTTGTAAGGAATTTTATTGAGCAACGTATATATATATATATGTATGTAGGTTTGAATTGAGTTTTGAATCGAAAGATACATTCTCTCACAAAAGAGACCATCAAGAGAGGGCAGGCATTGAATTTTCTCTTCTTCTGATAAACAAAGAACAATCATGAAAAGTGTACAATTATGACGACACCTCATCCCACATATCTACATATGTAGATCCACACAAAAAAGTTTTACATCCTGAAACATTCTATAACATGGAATGCTCAGGACTTACTTTTTCTACTCTTTGGTTAATAGTCAATGTGCTATTTGCTTGTCTGTTTCTAAGGTAATAATAACAATAATAAGTAAATAGAATAATTTTTTAGTGTGTGATTTCTGCCGCCCACCCTTAATTATGTACAAAATAAAAATATATTATAGTCAGAACATATTGGCCGTTGTTTTATTATTTTTTAGATAAAAATATACACACACATACAAAAAAAAAAGAAATTAATAACACAAAGGCCTTGAATCATTGTAAGGGAAGTGTGTTTGACCTTGCAATACGATCTTTGTTCCTTTTTATATATATATATATATATTTCTTTTCTCAATGATTTATGACCACAGTTTGTCATTTCATCACACATATGTACACACACAATGAGAAAAGTAAAAAAAAATATTATTTAGATCAAATTAACAATTTAAAAAAAAAAAGGGTAATTATAGCAATCGAACAAAAGTTTAGTTAGTAGTGATTGTAAACATAGTAATAATATTCATGATTACTTTTGTTAATTATGTATATACTTCCAAGGTTGACTCACGTTGGAAGGGCAAATAAAGTCGTCTGTCTTTTTAAGTGCACAAATAGTTACAGTGAATCCTTTAAGGAGATACATACATATGTACATACTTGCAATTGAAATGATTAATTAGATAACTTTTCACCATAAAAAAGTGATTGCAATTAAGGACAGCATTGCAACAAATCACCCATTCAACTTTATACTCAATATTACTCTTGTATGATTCGTGACGTAATAAAAATCACATTTTATTTTTCCAACTATAAAGAGGAGTTCAATGAATGCATGAATTGGATCTTGTGAGGCTCAGAGTATCTTCAACAAAGTTAAGAATCAATTGAGAAGCGGAATTAAAATGAATAATAACATCGACATCCATCTCTTGCTCAAACCAATGGTTGTTTAAATAGAAAACGTGTCAAAAAGCAAACTTGGGAGTGGACAAAATGTGCGCAGACCTGGGCTTATTAGCTTCACCAAACAAAAGGAGGTAATTTTCAAGGGATCTCACAAGGGATGACGTCACAATTGCTCTTGACTAGTTATATATATATTTCAATTTAAATATATACATATATGTAATATAAAGAATCAAATGTTACTTCGTAGGGACAATCAACGGAGTTCGAAGAGTCCCATATACCTATACGCAGAGCCCAGACTGTCATGGCTTATTTCTCTACCTTTACAATAATGACACACACTTACACACCCCTAATCCACTGACATTAGATTTAAGATACTGCCCAATTATCCCCTCACTTCCCCTGACTTCTCCACAAATGTTTTTCATTTTTTCAAATCATGTACTACATAGGTACTAAGGACACCTCAGAGACCTTGGGCCAAGGATGATGAAAAGTCAATTGAACTTATTTTGGTCATGTTTTGAGAGAGAGAGTGCGTGTTACTGCTTTCGGTTTGTTTTGATCTATACGTATGTAGCTTGTAAATATGATTGTATGAACAAGTAGTGAGATACAGATCTCACTCAGTGGTGTTATGAAATTATGTAAGTACATAAATTAGAGACTCAGCCATGAATATCTGTAAATGTATGTATGTATGTATACTACTCATAATGATTTTTATAGTACCTTTCGTATTATAAATATAATATTTTTAAATAATAATAATAATAATAACCTTGTAGGCTTCTTCTTTTAATTTATTTTTGGAAGACTCTGTCATTAAATGAAGAAAAAACAAAGCTTTTTTTGTTTTAACAGTTTTTAATTAGTTTTCTACTTCAGTCTGCGTGGGCGAGAATGATTCATGCTTTAAGTAGTACAAGTTATCATCATTTAATAGTACTTAGAACCATATAGGTACATATATATATAGTTGTACTATGTTGTACATTCAACCCTAATGGAGTCGACTTTTTAGTAGTGTGCAATCTGCTACGCAATAGATAGTCTATTTTAATTTATTTTTTTTGCAAACGTTTATGAACGTTGTTGATTACCAAAGGAGTCTTTAAGTATGTGTATAATTTCAGGGGTACATACAAATTTGAACTTTCAAAAATCCTAAGGGATATAGCTAAGTATAAAAAAAAGTTAGTTCCTTATATGTATACGTAAGCTACAAGGATTTCAGCTGGTTTCTTAATCCTTCGTCACGCCAGTACTTTAGTGGCTCTACCGTGAGTCATTGATTTTTAGTGGATTTTTGAGCGAAATTGAATGACAATTTACACATTTAGATGGACGATTGATTTCTTCTTAGTTAAAGATTCTTATTGGGCGCTTGATATCTCGTTTGAGAGCTCTGTGTCTCAGCTTTTGAATTAATTAATCCATTTCATGTAATATTCAAAGAGTATTTTAAGTACAAAGGATATGGCCGACTTTGTGGCCTACTTCAGTCTCCTACGCCCCTAGGAGTTCCTTTAGGTCAAAACAAAGACATGAAATGGAATTTGCATAAAAAACACTAGGCAATCTGTATTTTTTAATGTACAAAATGAGGTTCCTTCGTGGCTTAAATTGAGGTTGAAGTATGAAAATGGGCCAAATTAGCACCTCAAAATGTAGACTCCAATTTCTCGAAAACCGTCGAACTCTCGAAAAAAAGAATTACAGATTTGAAATTAGTGCACAAAATAGAATAACTTTTATTATTCTTATAATAAAATAAAATTTTTGACTCTTGACACGTGTAATTTGTGAAAGTGCGTTATTATAGTAATTTAACCATAGTCCAAGGATTGATCATATGCTCTTGCACATACATATCTGTACACGTAAATGTAATAAAAAAAACCTCTTGAAGGTTAGAGTCAACATTAAAAGGACCTTAGATTTTGTTTTTGACTGGATGTCAGGGATTGTTGTGTATCATACTAATTATATAATGCTAGTTATGAAAGGAAAAGTGCGTGTCATTAGAGGAATTATTCCTCTTATTATAATAATAATTATATTCTATTCCTATTGTTATTATTATTATTATTATTGTATTCTTTGTGTCCCATGACAATAATAAATAAATAAATAAACAAACAATAATGGCACGAAATGAAATAAAAATTTCTTTTAAGTTAATAATAAATATACACATATTTAAAAACGTAGAACGTAGGGAGTAGAATAATAAAATGTGGTAAGGTAGTAGTCTTACGTAATAGATAGAAAGGATTGCACAATGTGACATTTCACATTGTATCTCTCAACCTCTCCTATTTTTAAAACAAACCAAAAAGAAAAGCACGAAATCAGTTGATGGTTCCTTACTGTAGGAGTATTATTCATTTAATCACACTGATCAATTTAGTCAAAAAACCCTAAGGGGTATAAGTATGTATAATAAAAGTTATTCAGTTTTGCAGGCTGATTTCAAATCTGTAATTTTTTTTTTTAAAGAGTCTGACGGTTTTCCAGAAATGGGTCCCTATTTTTTGAGCTAATTTGAGTACCCATTTTCCGACTTCAACTTAAATTCCAGCCTAGAAAAATAGTCATTTTGTGCATTAACCCTCGCGTATTATCCCCAAATATTACTAACACATTTTACCCTTGGGGTCAATTTGACCCCAGGTATATTTGCCTCTAGAAAATGATTTACAGAAAATTGTTTCCCCCCATGTTGTATCAACTCAAAAGTATCAACTCTGCACCTGCAGGTGTGGGGATGTTAGTTCACACACACAGACAGACAAGTTTTACTCAGCTAAAACAGCTTGGGGTCAAATTGACCCCAGAGGAACACTGATGCGTGGAATATGCGTTCAGCACATTGAAAAAATATCATCATGATAATTTTACGCTTAATCAGTTGTCCCCATCAAATTAGGAAAAGTCATGAAATATGGAGCAAAAAAAAAAGAAGCCAACTATAGTTTTTTGAATGATAAACATTGATTGGGGTCAAATTGACCCCAAGGATAATAGGAGGGTTAAAAAATAATGATTCGCTAGTATATTTAATGCAGATTTCATTTCTAGTCTTTGTTTTGGCCCCAAAAGTCGGCCAACTTCTTTGTACTTAAGTAACTCCTTAAATACTGAATGAAATGGATTTTATAAGGAATGCAATCAAGAGCTGAGACCCACTAGCTTTTAAACAAGATATCAAGCACCCTTAATTAAGAAGAAATCATTCATCTAAATGTGTAGATTTTTTTTCAATTTCGAGGAGCAAAAATCCACTCTAAATCAAAGACTCAGGGTAGAAATACAAGTGCAATAGAATGAAGTTGTACCATGCAAAAGGATTTCATTGCTTTTGCAATTCTTCTGTGCTTTTTTGGTATGAAGAACAACCTTTTTCTGAATTCCTTTCAGACATTTAAAAAAAGGAAAAATTCGATTTGTGCTATTCACAAAAGGACGACGTGTATCTCAAAGAATAATGAATATTTTGACATGATGTATTTTGGCACAGATGTGAGTGATAATAGTGTCAACTATAAAAACAAATTAACAAACAAACATGTATCCCTATTTAAATTTTAATTTCCCAGTACTCTTTGCTCAAAGTAGTGTACATACATATATAAACATCCTTTTAGATCCTCTTCAAGGGGGATTCTATAAAGGAGTTTGTATAGATATTTTATTCAAATTTTGCATATAAAAGCAATAAATATACATGTACATGTAGTTAAATGCATTAACTCCACTTAAAAGACCTCAATATATGTACAGATTATATTTACGCCTACAAGAGGATTTCAATGTAGTTATGTATTTCTACAGTAGTAGTTATTTTTGTGAAAGATTTCATATTTAATAAATAAATATGAAATATAAAATAAAATGGCTCAAAAAAAAATAATATAAAACCACCCATTTCTTTGCATTTGCATTCACGTCTCAAAAAAAAAACCTCTCAAACTTCCTCCATGATGTTTTTTTAATAGTTTTTAATAATAAATATCATTATTAAAATGCATTTCATTGACTCTTTTGATTTAAATCAGCTAGCTCTACTTACTATGAACTCAAAAAGAGTATTTTACATATATATATATATATATATATATATATATATATATATATGTACATTAATTCAAGGATTGCGCGCCTTTTTTTTTAAAATTTTTGAATATTATATTCAACAAGAAAGGTACAGACAAGTCGAGCTTTTTTGTCCACTCGCAACCTCGACTGACAAAAGGGAAAGGAAAAATTTGGAAAAACATATGGTAGCCACTCTTTTGTATTTTCCTTGTTGGCAACTTGTTAATATTATGCAGAATTTTAGATAATTTAGATATACTATATATTTATAAACTCTACCAATCACAAATCAATCGTTACTACTTGTAATATATTCAAAATTCAAAAAAGGGCGCGCAATCCTTAATTTAATATATTTTTTATATATTATCAAAATCATAAACAATAATAATACCCTTTTTGAGTTACTAACACGTAGAGTCAGCTGCTTTAAATCAAAAGAGTCAAATGATGAAAATCAGCTGAAGGGAGAAGAATACAGTATAGTGTTTTTGTTATTCCCAAAAAGCTCGTCGTGACAGAAGGCTAGAGCTACCAGTTGTTGTTGTTGGTTATTACTTTCCCTTTTAAGAGTCGAGGTGGAATTGGACAAAAAAAAAAAAAAAAAAGAAGCTTGTCATGAAAGAGAGAGATTACGTTTTAAGAGGTTTCCTTTGAGGTGCATTTGACTTTGTGGTATATCCTTGTGTGTATGTGTATGTATATACGTATTGTTAATTACGTAGAATGGTATCACAATAAATAAATATAAAAATACATGATTGTCATAGACAAATCATGGACAATGAAATTCTGAGCAAAATACGTATAATAATGTACACATTTCATTGAATTGTTTAAAATTCCCCGTCAAAGAAATGCTTTTGGGTAAATAATAATAATAATAATAACAATAATTGTACATAGATAAACGTATGGGAATAGTCATAATAATAATAACAATCCCTCAACCATGATAATCACATTAATAGTAGCCATCGTTCATCTTACATAATACTCGATTAAACGAATCTTTTCTTCACATCCAACATTATTATGAAACGATGGGAAACATTTGTTTTATGTTTTTTGTTTTGTTTGTTTTGTTTTTTAAGTTAGATACTGAGGAGAGCTTTGATCGAAATTGGGACATTCTCTCTCTCATTATCATGTTGCTTTGTGATACATGGGAAAGTTATTACTAGTTTCTTTTCAAAAAAAAAAAAAAAATCCGGCCTCTTTAATGATACCCACAAAATTAGAAGCTTTACATAACATTCCTCATCTATAAACTCCTTTCATATCTCCTAAAACTATATTCTAAATATGCGTATTACAACCTTCGACTCTATGTACATATTATTAGAGTTCCACTAATGAAGAATTAGCAAGTGTATTATTTGCCATTTCTTGACCTTTTACAATAATAAGACCTCATTCAATTTTGGCTCAAAATGGACTTGAATGAACAAAAATTACATAATTATTTAAATTTAAAAAACAGCCACATTATTACATATAATAAAAGAAATCAGCCGATATATCAGTTATTCACTCCTCTAAAAAAATGGGCACTTTGTTCCAAAAAATTCACATTACTCGAGCAAACCTTATTTGTAAGCCAAAATGATTACTTTTAGACCACTACATAATACAAGTTACTAACTAATTATATTATGAGTGAAACATAAATCTGTAACATACAACTTGAAGGTGGTAAATACATTTTGTCTGTACCATTTAAGCATTTATTTATAGATCAATAAGTCAATATGTATAATATTATCATATTCAAAATGGGATAGCGACTCCGATGAAATGAAAGGTTCCATGTAGGTTTACCTATCAGTAAAGTATCAGTGAATAAACAAACTGTATCCGTCTCACTATGAAGTTCAAATTTGGAATATTGTAGAGCCAATAATATAATCAATTCAGATCCATTTTTCCTTATATAATTAATTACTAATAATTGATACTTTTCTAAAGTTTCCTCCAAATCATAAAATAAAGTGACGAATAAGATTGTCCCATATCAAAATCCTTTGGTTTGAAGAGCCTCCTTTTATTTAGAAGGGGAAATTGAGGGTCAAGTTTAAAGTAGAACGATCCAAAGTCAATGGATTATATGAGCTCAATGACTGAGGAGAGAACTTGGACTCGAGATCATAATATTAACAATAATTAATTTATTAGAACTTATCTCTCATAGTAGAAAATAATGAATACATGATCCATGATTTATGAACTCCCTGGCTATGGATATGCTCCAAATTCAAATTAAGAGCGTTTTCAGACCATGAACATAGAACTAAATAATTACAAATACGAGCTCAAAAGAAATAAAAACTTGAACTCGACTCGATAAAATATTTAAGAGCTATAATTAAACACTGACTTACTGAGAAAAGACTTGATACAAAAGTTTGAACTCTATTTGAGCCCGCAATGAAGGGACTTTCAGCCACCTCTGCTCAATGATTTAGACAAGAAATAAAAGGATTGTTTACTCTTAAACTACTCACATGAATATACGTATGTATACAAACACAATTTACATTCAAAAATATACTAACTAATGTATTTTAAATATTTATTGATTGACGACCATGAGGGTCGAAGGTTAACGATTTATTATTAGAGAAAACTTAACAGATACACTTTAATGAATGAAACGACCTTGTTAAAAACCATTGACAACGAGAGTGGTCAAATTTCTTTTTTCTTCAAAAAGGTTTTTTTTTTTGTGTGTGTGTGATTAATAACAGATTGACAGGACATTCAACAATAAGACGAAGGAAAAATAGATGGATCAATCCATAAAAAAAACAGACAATGCATCATTGTATTTGATTAAATTAAAACTATAAATCAATGGTTTGAACAAAGATTATTTCAATCTCAGAGAGATGATGCACGCTTGACCGTTTGAAAGTCAGCAAATAACGAACAAAAGTAAGTGTTTATTCTGCCTAAAACACTACTACAAATGAGTATTAGTGTAAATGAATTGAATTTATTGAGTTGTTGGAGAGCACATACACAATAATTAATTAGGCATGATACAGAAACAAATCTATTCAATATATCATTTGGAATTAAAAACGAAAAAGGTTGAGTGGTTTTTAACACTGATCGCAACATTTTATATATTTGTATATTTTCCATTTAAAACAAATTATCGTGAGAGGAGCACTTACCTTTGATAGCTTCAGTCATATCAATATAAATCTTTACATTGCAGTTTCCTCGCATTCCCGAAACAACTCTTGAACTATCGTCCGTGGGCGCAAAATGAATATGTGTTCTATTCATGCGACTCAGACCACCGGACTCTAAGATTTTGGAGAGTTTGGATGAATAGGTTCCATGTACAACTATAGGATATTTATGAGGATCTTGAATCAATTTAATATCCGGAGACGAGAGCTAAATATGTATAAAATATATCCAGATTTATAATTTTACTTAATATTTATGTATGTAGGTGATTTCATTCAAATTAAGTCAATTTCCTGCTCTCTCAAATCCACTACCCTGTGGTGGTGATGAATTTATTTTTGTTAACAAGTTCACAATCAATGGTCAACACTTGAATGATAGATGGAGTAACGCCCACAATTAAAATATCATTGAAAATGTATTCCATAAATGGTTTGCACACTTTAAATATGAATTATGGAAAGTTGTTTTTCTACAAATTTGCAGAGTAACTTTTAATGGGTCTTTAAATTGGGGGGGGGGGGTGGAGTTAGTAGAGAATATATAGGGATCATTAATCAATGGTGTAAAATGAGAATCCGCCCACAAGGCAATGAAATGATGGCAATTCAAATGATTAAATAGTTAAACCAGTAATAATAATAATAATAATCTATAAGAAATAATTCAATTTTGATACTAAGGATCAGGTAATTTAACTCAATTAATGGTTGGAGTGACGACTCTGAGGCCCGTACTCCTTACGAATAAATCCATACCAAACCTCTTCGCATAACAAATATATACATACTTGAATGGAATGCCCTTGATTTGCACGGATCCACATCACATGATCCTTCTCAGTGAGTGAGTATCGTTGCTTTGAATCACTTTGTACAACCTCTTCAATATCCTTAGCTGTAACACCCTTGAATTTCGAGTTTTGTAAGACCTCACTCACTCTGACATTCCCCTCTTCGTCCATGAAAAGTCCTTCTTCTTGAGCATGATGTCTTAGAAGCCAAGACAGCTTTTTGGATATTCTAGTTCTTCGTGCTTGACCCTCCATGAGTTATGAAATTTGAGTGACTAATGATGATGAAAAGCTCACAAATATATATTTCACCATAGTTGATATACATATAGGTTGCGTGGTTCTTTAGTGATGAAAGCGTTCCGTATTTGAGAAAATAATTACATGCCATGCTTGAATTAAAGATTTTTAAATTTCCATCAATTATGAAGACAATTTTGCAATGTTAAAACAATAAGGAAATATGATCCAAGAGTAATTTCTTATTCCAGGAATGTTTTTATTAAGCTCTGCACCCTTAAAGCAATATCTAAATTTAACCTTTAGGTTTCTTATTCCAAAGTATATTGTGGACTTTTTTGGAAAACCTGAAGTAAGGAAAAAAATATAGATATATACATATAGTGTAATTTTATAACTTTTTAACATGTTATTATATATATGTAAGTTATTTATCAGCAGTAGAAAATATATTCATAGAAGGAATTATGACTCGATTTGAAATAAAAATGTTATTACTTATAAACATTTCCGCATTGTTACCTGATAAATTGCTTGTCAATGATAAAAAATAATTGCAACGATAGATGCATTTTGCTTTGAACACATCTTCAATTTCAATAAAAATTAACATATTTTTGTCTATTTAAATAAATGTATAAGATTATTCATAAGAAACGCATTTAAGTAATAATCAATAGAGTTTGGAATGAAATGCATGCTGTACGAATGTGTTTGCTTGCTTGGAAGAGTCTTCCTTACGTTTCTTCTAATTTATTTGACTGATAAATTCCAAATACTGGTAGAAATGAACCTTAACTTTTGACTCTAGGCACAAAATAATTGAGAGGGCTTAAATTTGGACTTGAAGGAGACCATAGCGAATTATATTATAAGGAAATTATTTCTTTCAACCCATTTTGAGATTAGAGGAGAACATCAATGAGGGGTTTTATCTTAGTAACGGCTGATTTTAACAATGTACATACATATTAACCACATTCTTTTCTCATAACTATGAGGCAAAAATATTGAATAATGAAGTGATTAACATATGTGTATCAATTAGATTGAAAATTGACGTTTATAGTCATAACTTATGATAAAATAAATAATAGCACTTTACATAAAATTACATCGTAAGTACATAGAAGTGCCGATAGATAAGGAGCAAAGGGGCCATTTACTCCTATAATTACGCGTACATGTGTCCTATTTTTGCTCTTTCTGCCTTTGCTTCTTCCGACTTAAAAAATAGTTGTGTACATTTATTTTATATTTAAAACTTTGAAGATATTTGATTAATTAATTGATAGATAGATACAAATATTGAGATATTTCAAAATTGCTGTGCAAATATATATATATATATATATATATATATATATATATATATATATATATTTCATGAACTTATTACTATGAAAACGTTTTACCGAATTTGTATTCAATATAAACTAAAAAAATGATACAAATAGGACTTTATCAATCTAAAAAGTGATATGTACATTGTACAAGGATGGGATTTATTTATCCCTTTCAAACTCGTAAGCTATACGAAAGTATCCTTTTTAAAGTGGAAGTGATGTTTTTTGAGATCAAAATGACCTTACTAACCTACATAATTTGATTTTATAAAAAAATTGTAACTCAACCCGTTTCTTTAAGAAATTATGGGACACTCGTGTCGTCCCTCTGGGTGTGAAGAGAATTTTTTCATCCTTAAAAATAACCAGTTATTCAGTACTTTTTTGCGTATTTATTTTATTTTTGAGTAACATTTATTATTTATTCTTATATCCTACTTGAAAAAAATAATTTAAAAATCTCAAATATTAAATATATATAATATGTTATGTACATTTTAGAAGTGATATTTTATGAAGCAATTTCTGTTGATATATTAATTCAAAAAAAGTCCCTTCACACCCAAAGGGACACCTGTGTTCCAAAGAACTTGAACTTGAATAATTTCTAATGAATGTGTTAGAACTAAAGGATACTTTAAAATGATAATTTTTTAAGTATATATTCACAAATATTTGATTAGCAAATAATTTCGGTGAAAAACGAAAAAGTTATTTTGGTTTAAACATGATTTTTTTGCATGAGTAAAAATATCGTAACTTTCAGTACCTTTGAAAAATATTTAAATCAATTTTTTTATGAGTAACTATAAAATATGAATAATAGCTTGACATCTTACCTATCAAACAAAAAAAAATCGGCTGGCAATGGAGCACATTTGAATTTATGGGACAACGGTGTCCCTGGGATTGAAAGGGTTATTCACAATGTTTTATACTGGAGAGCTGCTTTGATTAAGTATACAATCTCTAAGCTATAAAGCAAAAAGATGCATCAAATTTTCTTAATATAGCACACCAAATTTCATAGAAACTTTTCATACATTAGAATAAATAAAGTCTAGGTTGTATTGAATCAAGATATACTCCAAATGACATATATAATATGATCTATCTATATATACGTTTTGTTTTGGTATTATCTCCATGAAATTTGACTCCATAGACGATAAAAACAATTTATTGAATAAATAATGATGCTCTTCAAATTTGGCCTCACTCATCAAAATACTCAAAAGTCCATGTTTCTCGATAATCACATCAAATTAAAAAAAATATATATATGTTTATCTATTCAAAAGCAGCATTCTATGATGTATGTGGATCAAACTGATGATTAAAATTCTTCATTTTACATTTAGTAGACAAACATAATTTGGGGAAAATACTCAAAGAAAGGACAAAAAATGTGAAATGATTCGTTAAAAAATTGTTTTTACTTAAAATAAATAAAACGTAACATAAATTACATACAAATCTCGAAACCTGTTCTTATTATTCAAGTCATAGAACTCATTTGTTTGTCATAGTACTCATGACGAACAATCAATAGTGAAGAGAGATGGCTAATTGAGATTATGTACAGACATTATTGAGTTTGATGAAAAGTAAGTTAAAGTTCCTTTCATTGGACATGATTAGATTCTAAACACTATGCATACAAGTCTCGAAAGGATGTACATACTTAAGTACAGGATATGAATCTATATATGTACAACAGGATCACTTTTTTTATTTTTCCTTTATTAGAATGTAACTTAATATCGTCGTGATAAGTAGCCCTTCTACTGAGTATAGATAAGCTTGACACAATACAAAAACGAAGAAAGCTTTCAAATATTAATACATCTAAAAGTCAAAATGAAACTTGGTTTCCTCTCATATTATGTAGTTATTTTATTAAAGTTATGGTACTCACTTTTAGCCCACATTTTATTAAGCTTTAATGTCTTAAAAACATTTTGATGAAATTTTTTTGCAAATCGGTCCCAAACAATCCCCGAAAATTACTTTTTGAACACTTGAAAACGCTTGTTTTTACTGTTTTTTTTTTAAAGAAAAAGGGAGAGATTTGAATATGCTGAGACGAATAAGGACATTTTATGATACTCCAAATTGAGGAGACATTTTTAAGGTCATATTGATTTAATATTTTATATTATTAGGTGGGTATGCTGTTTTGTATGACTTTACCAATCATATCTGAATCTTCAATTAGATCACTACTTACGGCTGACCAAAATTTCGTACGGATATTTACAAGATGAAAATGACTCCATAGTTGTTATAATCTTTAGGATTGGTTGTCCTCAGATCATTATAGAGAACCTTCATTGTAAGGGTCAATTTATTGTAGTCCACATTTGTGGATGTTGTCATTGATAGGAAAAACTCAATTATGGAATGAAAATTTAAGAAAATTGACTTTCTCAAATTAATTATCTCACAATGCAACTCAGACTATGAGTGACATGTTCATATTTTGAAATAAAGGACCCAAAATATGGATTGTGGTAAACACAAAGGTACACAAAAGGATGAAGTTCAGTTCTTTTCGAACTTCTAAAGTTAAATCTTTCCTGGGTAACATGTAAATATTAAATTGGGAGCTCTGATTCCATGATTTATGGAAATAAATACATAACACATTGCCTTCTTTTCATTCTCTCTAATCCTGCTACAAGAATACTGGAGAGTCATAGGTACCAAAAAATCAATCATAATAATGGAAATGATTAAGATATCATCAATATGTGAGGTTATTCTTACAAAACTACTCCCATCTCTATGAAGAACATTACATTGCACTTGTGAAAAGTTAATCTACAGTACATTACGGTTGAGCATTCGAAAGTTATCTCAATGATTTCTCTGCCACAGTGGACCCCAACTCTCGGGCTGCAGATTCACGTTTATTATTATTATTATTGTTATTTTAAACCCCCGATCCGCAGATAAATTGTCAAGTGTTGACCGGTCTGCAATTAGAAAAAGGTTATGGACAACTCCTCTACCAGATGACAGTTTATGAGATCAGTGGTGGCTTGAACTTTTTATTTCTCTCTCTGAAGAGTGACAAGTAGATAGCAGAACAATAGTGTAGCTAGCCTCACCGATCAGACGGAGCATTTACGTTTTATTCCTGGTTTTTAAAATTATTCCCTGCATGGTTTTGTTATGTTCTTAACTTCTACTCCTTCCTCATTTATCATTGATCCTTGTTATTAGGAAGTGCCGTTTTCTACACCACTCAAGCAAAAGCTTTAAAGTACGGGTGGTATTTGATACAGAGCAATAAATTACTCCTCCAAATTCATTTTTAAATAATTTGGTGTGTATTACGTCACTAAAATGAGTTGATAAACTATCATTTGTCATTGATGAGCAAGTTATGTATATATATATATATATATGTATATATCCGTTGACAAAATTTTTCAAGATTATAAAGCAACGCTTCCATCCAGTTGTGCTAAAGAGCGGTACTGCAGCAGCAGAAGAAAAGTTCAAGTAAAATGTCATTGAAGATATTGTTTAGAGCCTCGACTAACCTACTAAAGTTGGTTGAGTATATTTCCTAATTATCTTTTTGATAAGGAATCTTGCAAAATAACAAATAATTGTTGAAGCGTAGCTGCCTAATGGATTTATATTCATTTATAATTTAAGGATTAAATTTGCTGTAGTGAAAATTGGTGGGGACAAAACATAGGGGAAAAGATTTTAGATAACCGGCATAATGAGGAAGAGGAATAATTATTAATTATAAAGGTCAACGAATTTGAAAGGTCAAAATCATAAGGGGTATATATGTATAATAAAAGTTATTCAGTCTTCCACGCTGATTTCAAGTCTGTAAAAAAGCCTACTTTTATAGTTAATTTGGCCCGTTTTCCAACTTCTATTTAAGCCTAGAAGGATACTCGTTTTGCGAATTAAAAAATGATGATTAGATAATGTTTTTATATGCAAATTCCATTTTCAGTCTTTATTTTGACCTAAAGGGACTCCTAGGGGCGTAGGAGACTGAAGTAGGCCACAAACGTCGGCCAAAATGTTAGTAACTAAATAGTTCTTTAAATATTACATGAAATGGATTAATGAGGAATGCATTGAAGAGCGTAGACCCACAGCTTTCAAACGAGACGTCAAGCGCCCGATAAGAATCTTTAAGTAAGAAGAAATGGTTCATTTAAATGTGTAAATTGTCATTCAACTTTGAGCAAAAATTCGCTAGAAATCAAAGACTCAGGGCCGAGCTAATAAAGTAGTAGTGAGCAGAAAGATTACAAAATCAGCTGAAATCCTTCTGTGCTCTATTTTTAGTAGCTCTACCGTGAGTCTTTGATTGATCTATAGTATTTTTGATGGAAATTGAATGAAAATATACACATTTAGATGAACGTTTTCTCCTAAGAGCATCAACAAGATGTGTTCAGGAAAAGAAGAGACCTTCATACTCTAAAAGAAAATAATTTCCGTGAAACAGGGTCCTTGCAGCCCTGATCTACACTTATGTGATATTAAATTCCTATTCTGGGATCTGAAATTTTTTTTTACGAATCAGCAATTTTGAAGACCTTGTCTGAACGAAAAAAATCTTTGAAATCAGGCTGGCAATTCCAAGCCCAGTTTCTTTCCAATCGACTCTGAACAGACGATTGGAGTCTGCGTCACTAAATATACTACAATACATACACTACACCACAATATTTTAAACTTAGCTTCATGTCTATTTTTCAGTTATCAAAAAAAAATAAAAATATTTTCTAATTGAGTGACATTAATCTTAAAACCGTTTAATTGAAGAAAAAAAAAAACTTAGTTCTCCCACATTTATATCTAATTCCAAAGAGATTTATATATTAATATCATGTCTATCTCCTTAATCCCTAGAGCTTTTATGACTTGATTGAAATAGATTTGCTTTTGCTTTCAAAAGAAACTCAAAATAGTCAGACAACATGTGTTTAATCATAGAGTTATTTTTAATTTATTTCATTATGAAGATAATGAATACAATTCAAAAACTTCAAATTTAATCCGAGGATTTTTAATCATAATCATATTCAAGTAGTGATCATTTTAATTGCCAATTTACGTTCTCTCTTTTTCCTATGGTTTTTCTAATACATACATTTCATCCATTGATGTACATACAAAGGTTGCCTCTACATATATAAAAAATCTACTTTCAAAGATTATTTCATTTCACATTAAAAGCTATTCTATTCTAATGGAGACCTTCGACTATAAATGCATCATTTTTTTCGTTCTATTTTATTTTTATATCTTGATTGTGTTAAACATTGGACTCTTTGGGATATTTTGGTATGAAAAATACGAAGTACCCCATTATCGTGCCACGATGATCAACAGTTTTAAAGCAAGGTTGGCTTTCTTATTTATGATGATCAATGGATTTGTATTACCCATCTCTGATTTCATCGTTTTATTTCATGTAAGTTGAATTGAACCTTGATTTGATTTATTAAAATATACTAGAATATGTATGGTGCTACTATGTCAACAAAAAAGTCATCTGAAACAAAAGAATCAAAATAAAAAATACTCATTTTTAAGTGTTCTCGTTCTAAATACAATATGATATTTATTGTCGTACCTCTCAACATTTCCTCTCAAAAAAAAAAAAGAGAGAGAGAGAGAAAAAGGTCCAAAAATAGCTGGCAGTCAAACTATAGGTCTAGTTTTCTTTGAATAGTAGTTTTACATTCATAATTAAATCTATAGATCAAAGTGACAAAACATGTTTGTCAACTTTGAGAGATTTCCTTGGCTTTGTGACGATTTTTCAAAAGAAGTCATTTTTGAACATTATTGAGCATTTTTCTTAAGTTTGTACAACTCACCCTCGTTCTAATTGAATTAACAATGGAAATTCATGGAATTTGCGAAAAAATCGGTGCTACAACGAGGTCAAAGTGGGCAGAGAACGTGCCTAAGACTACTACTATCGAGAACCATGTCCAAAAAATCAAAGATTTGGCGCTTAAAAATCGTCGATTTACAATTAGAGACCTCACTAAATATCATTTGACTCAGCCCAAACCACTTTGAAGGATGTTTTGTGTCTCATACGCATGCCAAAATCTCTCAATCTCTTGAAGAAAAAAAAAGCGTCGCGTTGATGCGTGTGAAACATTGCTGTCTGACATTCAGGACCACTTGAAATGAATCATTACTGGAGATGAGACTTGGATTTACGCATAGAACCCTCAAACCACTGATCAATCCAATGCAGGGACACCGTTTTGACACGATTGACGATTCATAAAAACCGAATCAAAGAAGATCTTGAACGCTATACCTGAAAAAGACTATTCCGACTGTAGGCAGGACTGGAATAAGTGTTGGCAAAAGTGCATTTTATCTGACGGGGGTATCTTTGAAGGGGATAACATTGATTTGGAAGACGTAATGAAAACTTTAGATTTTATAAACAAGTTTACCTTACTTTTTGATCACAGTAATATTATATATATATATATATATATATATATATATCACAACAAGATATTGATTTATAACTCATACGCTCAATTTTGTGACTGTGATACCCTGGGATGTTGGCTGTACATGGTCCTATATTTGATTTGTGAGACATTATTTGGCTCTGATATCACTTTTTTAAATATAATTTATTATATTCGGGGTTGTTTTTTTTTTGCATTACATACATGGAAGTAGAAGTTTTTGGATTAAGCTCAATTTGAAGTGTGCTGTTTTAATCCAAATAATTTAGCTAGACAAAAAGGTATGATAATAATTAATTAATTGATCAATTAATTAGTTAAAAAGTACAAATGTAATTCAGTCTCATTTTTCGAGAAAAGTTTGTTTTTGTTTTTTGTTTTTTTTGACTGGCCACATAATATGTATAATAATCCACATCTCTTAACACCTTGATTTTGTCATTCATTAGAACACTCTAGAACATGGGGATTTTTTTTAAAAAAAAGATTTACTCTGATATGTACACATTTATTAATATATATATTTTTTTTTTTTTATTTCCATGCCTACACAAAGGACTCTTTAGCGTGCCATGTGGCCTATTTCATCCGGATTTTTTCATTCAACAATCTATATTTCACGATATTTGTGCTCTTTGTATTAAAATATCTTTACACCTTTCATTTTGAATTTGCGATTGCCTTAAATTCGGATTTTCTAACCACCTATTTTAACATCTGCATCATCTATCTTTCATTATCCTACACAACATTTTATATGTTCTACTCATCCACTGGCTACTATTTAAACATTTGTACCGGAGAAGGCAGTGTTGAGCATAGAGCTGAGGCGCAGTAAGTTTTAAATTAGTTATTATTTTATACATGAAATGCTCGAAAAATTCACTACCTTTTTATTTAAATAAAGTTGTCCCTTAAATTCTTATCAATCTCTGACCAGACTATCACAGAAGAGGTGACTGGAGCCCCTTTTTTGGCCAGCTACAGATCACAAAGTAATACAGAATCATAAAAATACAATGCGAGTGAATAAAAAAAAAGTTTATCATTCAACAATGGAATTTTAAAGTGTTTAACATTATTATTCAAATCCTTGAATCAAGTCTTTTTTCTTTTTTTAATGGCTTTTGAGGACTTTTATTTTCAACTTTGTTCTGGATTTTTCAGTAGGCTCATTAATATTTTGAAGGAATTTAAGGGATTCATTTTAAAGTTTTAGTTCTTTTGTAAAAATAAGTTTTAATGTCAATTATACTACATACTAAATAATGTATGTAAAATGAGCTAAATTTGAGAAAAATGAAGAATTTACATAGATTTCCTTATTTTAAGAGTTATGATACATACTTTCAAAATAGGGAAAAACAACACATTTGGAGCAAAAAAACAACAAATGATATTTTGTTCATATCTATAAAAAGAGGGGATGATTGCATGCAAATAAGAGTCTCGAGAACCAATGGTTTCATATTATTATTTTTTCATTTTTTTTTTCATTCACATTTAGGCCGGTGAGCAAATTCAATTGTCGTTTAATCCTTGTCATAGGGATACAAGTATTCTATTATGTGAGACTTATTTGGAGATACAAAAAAAGATCTGGACAGGATAGCATTCAACTTCCCATACCTGACATAATGAACGATCCCAAGTTTTCGATAGTGAGTACGGTGCTATTCAGCAGCGGTCCCTTGATATTCATAGTATTTCAACCAGAGAGTAGTTTTCAAACATTGATAACTATCAACGTGTCTTATACAATTTTTTGTAGTTTTCTGATGATCACCATCTATTTAGAAAATCGATCTCTTCGAATCTTCTTTAAAAAAACATGTTGGTCCTTTGTTCCCCAAAGGATTCAATCTTATATCAACTCATAACTAATTATAATCATGGATTTTATTATTATATATATTTTTTTTTAATTTATTCAAAATATTTTTTGAAATGTGTCAAGTCAACAAGAAACCATGTTTACCTAAAATATATCATATTCTTGAAGACATTCTCTTTCGTTTGTATTAATAGGTTATAAAAAACATCTGGTATTTCTGACTATGCAGTTACTATTAATATGATTCATAGTGAGCATGATAGTGAATTAGGTTGATTCTTAATGAACAGATGATTTTAGCCAACTGCAACTAAATAAATCCCTAGGGCTGTGAAAAAGATGGACGTTCTTTCAGGGACCAACTCGGCTCCATCTGCAATCGTAACATTTATCCGATTGTTCTATTCGATAAACAGTAATCCTTGGTGATTCCTTGATATAAAGTGACATTTTAGAACAAACCTGTGGCATAGGTCTGTAAATGACTCCGAAATATTTGGCCGTTATATTTATGAAGACAAAAAACTCCTGTAAAGTGATGGATTTTCTCATTTTCAATATTTGAAAAGAAACAACAACTTGCTTTCATGTTGACTTGACACAAATATCCTCGACACATCCCAACTCTCTCTTAAATCATTCATATCCACAATCCACTATTCCGATAAACAATCAAATAAGGGAAAGAAACAAAATTCAACGATACACTTATGTACAAATATCCATGGTATTAAATGTTTTCAAGGCAATATCCGGTTTGTATTCTGATTTTAGGTTTACAATATTATTTACAATATGCAGTTGTTAATAATGCAAATTGCAAATCCATTAATATGTCCTTTATTTGTAGACAGATAAATAAAAATACAAACTTTGATTCAAACTGGAGAATTGATTTTTTTTATTGTGAAACTTAATTGGACTACATATTCAATCAGTTGTCAGTATATACTATGTATATTGTTGTATAATATATAAAGGCAAATTTACATCAAAAAAATCAAACCACTATTTTGCATTTTAATCGTACATTAAATCATTTTATTCCTTGGTACTTTGAATTTAACTCTGGTCTTAGATATTCAATATTCGCATATTAATGATGGAATATATGAAGTTATTGTTTACAAATTGATCCGGAATATTCCAGTATTTTTTGTTGTTGTTGACTTTTGTATAATATTAAGTCAATACAAAAAAATATACCTCAGATGCCTAAAATCATATTAGTGAGTATTTTGAAGTACATAGGATATAGGGTGCTATGGATTCAGTAGGGTCATAAGCATGAATGGAGTCCGTAGTGGACATTGAATTTGATAATATTTAATAGCATACAAATCTTGTATCTCAACTCCATCCCTAGGAATGTAAATAATATGCAAAATGCCGAGTGCGAGACTTTGTGGAGTTGGCCCTTCAAACAGGTCTTTTTGTTTTCCGAAGCTGCTATCATTTTTCCTTTATTACTACTGAGGGGAGAGCATCTACCTGATAGTAAAGATCTCGCATGAAGGACTACATGCATTAAGGTCACTAAAGCAAATAAAATCTAAACAAAAAATGGCTCAAGTCCTCGTATAATTATATTATTAGTTAAAAATATATGATTTCCTGACATTAATTTCAGTCTGCCTCTCATCAATGGTATACATAATGTTATTATTTATTATTGATGTCTTCATTTGTATATGGATATTTAAAGGAGAATAGCAGCTTGTAGCTCAGTAAAACGTCATGACAGCTCAAGCTGCTTCCCTCTCAACATTCATCAAATTGTCAGAGTTACAACCAGGTTGATTTTCTCTTTCTTTTTATCTTACACACCCCATTTGCATATTATTTACATTCCTATCCATCCCATAGTTTTAATGAAACAAGATGAAGGATCCATATTTGTAGATATTGTATATATTTTCAAATCAAAACACGTTCACACAGCAACTTTTTTTTTGACATCCATTGGTTATTTTCATGATTAAATGAATGAAAATGTAAAATGAATATATTTTTTCTGATATCAAATTCCAAACTTATTAAACTATTAATACATATCACGTTTATCTATGAATATATATGCGTTGTTGAAGCATCAAAAGATCCTGGGTATACTTTTTTGACATTTTTTCCATGAGACACTTTTCTTTAAATTCGTTTATTGATATTAGTTTGAATTGAGAACTCGGATATTTAGGGTTACGTTTGAACACTGTATAGATGCCTTACAAAAGTACATGTTTGAGGCGTTTAATCTTTTGCCAGCAATGTGCTAATTTAATAGGCTCAAATGCGGGCTATAATATGTTTGTAGCTGGGTTTTTTTTTGTTTGCTCAAATTACCCTTATAGACATACAAAATACTTTGTATTTGCATGAAAGTAGGTGATTTGAGATGGAGAAAATAAATTTACAAACTTAAGTAATGTGACTCTAATGTCTCAAGGTCGGTTCATGACAAAAACCATAAAGTTGTTGTTGCTTTTTCCTGCTCGTTTTATGGTAATTTTTTTATTTTATGGGCTCTTTATAAAAATAACAGAAAAAAAAGAGCAGAAATGAGGGGGGGGGGGAGGGAAACGGCTTTTTGCTCCTATAATAGCTAAGTAATGCGTTATCCACTCATGGTCAAATGAAATGAGAGCTGAAGAGCTCTGAGACAGTCATTTTTGCTTAAACTATTCATCAGCTTTCTCCTAATTACCTCTTTTGTACTATTGTCTTGCACACCATAATATAAATCATGATAATCTGCTTCTTTGTCTATAAATACGTCAATTAAAAGTGCGGACAAGGATTTTCCAAGTCCATGTGTTTTTTAAAATACATACAGTGAGCCCTCGCTATATCGCGCTTTACCCATCGCGGCTTCGCGGGATTTTTTACAGTGAATCCTGATTGGCTCAGAGGCGTTGTTACTGTTGTCTAGGAGTGAAAAAAGTTGATATTGGTTTTTCATATGATCAACGCTACAGCGCAGCGGAGTCAGGACGAAGAGGCGCAGGCCTGAAAAGAGGTTTGTTTTTTTTTGTTTCATTCTGGAATACAGTATTATATTGCATTGGTAAATAATAATAAAAAATAAAGCTGACCACTTTGTGGATTTCACCTATACCGGATTATCTTTGGAACGTATCCCCCACGATAAACGAGGGTTCACTGTATATCATATTAAAATATTTTATCCATTTCTGCAAAGACGATGATTTTATCCCACAGAGTAAAAGATTTCCTTACAAGCCTTTCTATGGGGGGGGGGGGGGGAATTGAAGATTTTCTAAACTATCAATAGATTAAGAAGAAGCAGTATGGTAAAGAAAAAATAATGTACCATAGATGTAAGGTACGTCAATGTCTTATTCAATTAAAGCGGAAATTGAATTTGAAATGAATACTTTTGGGATTTATTAATAAAATGAATTCCATCGTATATTTATATTTATGTGTGATCAATTGTCTACACATTTTGAAATACATACATAATGAAACCCATATGGTCAAATGATATCAAGTATCTAGAATCAATTTTTAGAGACTAAGAATTATATGAAATCCTACTTTAATAGAATTTCAATCAAATCATCATCATCATTTTTTTCTACTCTACGGACTCGGGAGTTCATTTGATTGCTTATTTAAGACGCACCTTGTTGTATAAAGCATAATTCATATTATGAACGGGTCTAGGAAAATCCATCGACATTAATTCATTGATAGTAAATTCATTCATCATCAATTCATCGATAGATAAATTCATCCATTTGTAAATTCATCTACTTTTTTCTCCCAATGAATACTTTCAACAGTCTAGAGTAAATTCGTGTATACCTATTGCTGCCTCTGTGGTTAGATGAACTACCTTTTAATTATTATAATTTGTCGTTTTCTATTTGAGTGCTTCTTTACATTCGTCAAGTTTACATCCATCAAAAATAATTTTAAATCTAATTAACTTGGATGAAAATAAACCTTATTCTAAACCATTGTTTTTACTTCGTTCAATTTGCGCGGAGAGGAAATTATTAAGTTAAAAGAGGAGCCTCTGCTAACTTGGGATATCCAAACAAATCCCTTCAAAATCTAAAAATAAATCTAATTTACGGTTTTTTGTAAGAGTTTCAAAGTTGTTTGTCGGTCATTTTTTGAGAATCAAGTTCTAAATATGTAATTAATATAATAATTTTTGTCCTATTTTATGCATCAAATTTTCTTTATATAATCTGAATCTGGTCGGTGGGTATGTGAAATATTCCTGCCAAAACAGATTTGCTCTAAGCTGTTAAAAGTATTCATTAAAAAAGAAAAAAGTTGATGAATTTACCGGACACCGTTATGAACTATGAATCATACATAATTAAGATAGACATTGGGTAAAAGTGCTCTCTTGGATTTAGGGGATTGGAAAGTACTTACACCTCCTTTTACTCATTTTTCTTAATAGAAACTGAGCACAATATATTAGACGGAATGACTACGTCTACATAGATTAAACCCTACATTAATAGCCATGTTTTGTTTTTTACATTACATTATGTGAACAAAACAAAAAAGTTTTTGACGTTTTATTTGAGTATTTACGTGTACTTTGACATATATGTAATCCAATGTTTTTCTTAACTTGAATAACTTTTGATAGTTTGATTGTATTTTTGAATCACAAAATCTAATATATATATTTACATGATGATTAACAATGCAGAAAATTATGTAAGTAGGGAGACATTCAGGCAATATATCCTGATAGTGGTACAAATTGTCTATATATTAACAGAAAATCAATCACTTTTCAAACAGATATACAGATTAGAATACAAAAGCAAATTTGGGACCAACTATTGGGAATTCAGTGGCTGGTTAATATAAAAAACAACCTCGGATGACCTCGATGAGGTCATCTTACCTCAATCAAATCCTCTAAATCAACTCGAAAGATTTGAGTTCATTTACAGTCTTAAATACAGTCGGCTACCTTGGCCTTCAAATTGCATTTTCGTCACAAAATCAGCTTCCAGAGACCTTGGAAAATCCAACTGATACCATGATAACTTCTTGGGGTATTTTCTTTGTTTGGACTCCCCTACGATACTTTTTGGATCTTCTCTTAGTCCAAGTCCTCTCAATAGTACAATGTATTTTCCTAACAGACTTTGCTCTGCTCGTACAAAAATTGAACGATGTTTTTCTTGTATTTCTGGCATATGATTAACCTAGAAAATAATTTCCCTTCTTACTTATTTTTTTCTCATACTTAATAATCATGTCAAGAAAAGAAAAAAAATTCTGGGAAAAAAAAAGCCAGAACTTCTTGATTAATTCACTATTTTCTATTAATTCCAGTTGGCCGACATGTTTTCAATATATATATATTTTTTTAAAGTAAGACATAAGAAATTATAGAAGGAAGATGGATTGAGTAAAAATATAACATAAATAAATATTTTTAGTAGATGATAATAAATTATAATTCTACTCCCATAAAACCCATGTATGTAGATTGTCATTATAAATAAAAAAATCAAATCAAATCCACTCAATAAAATTTGTGAATAAACGTAAAGAAGAAAAACAAATTTCGGACAGACAAAAAGAATAAATATGAGCTGATACGTAATTAGGAAATTTTTTTAATAATTTTGTAAGGTCTTAGAAGAATTCAATAAATGAATTTCAAAAAATTCACTGAACTTGAGGTGAAAATCTTTAAAACTTCAGTACTCATTTCATATTCAGGGATCTTAGTAGAGATTGTAACAAATAACACTTTTTGGCAGGTCATTTCTTTAAATTCGAATTTCGATCAAAATGCGGTAAGTAGAATTGATTGAAAAGCTTCCGTAAATTCTTCGCAGGAGAAGAATAAAAAAGAAGATTTGAAGTAACAAGCCTTGAATTTTATTTATCCTCAGATTTTGAGGGAAATAAAAGTCTTCTAAGACTATCATATATTTTAGTAACATGAGGATGAAAATTTGAAGGTTAATATATCCTTTTTTCAATAATAAGGAGGTTGAGAGAGGTGCTTCTAAATTTATCTTCTAAAAGTACCGAATTTAGCTGTTCAAACTAATACAATTATAATCATAATTGTTAATATTTTGTTTTTTTCTTTTTCATCACTGTATGATCAATGAGACCAGAGGCCCTGAAGATAGGTCAAACTATCAATAGCACAATGCTTGATAGATTGGCATACCTTCAGGGCCTCTGGTCCTCCAATATCTGGTGCATGGGTGTGCTCGCCGGACTTAACCAACGACTTGTTCTCCAGACACAAAAATCCTGGCCTTGCGTTACTTGAGCTTGCGTTTCATCTCACACTCATATGATTCTATGATATTGGAACCATGGTTTTTCTGCTTGACATATGTTGGTATATAAGCCCCTGGTATAGTAACTTTTTACGCCCACGAATATAAGTAATATGTACTTTTCATCATGGTTTATTCAAGTTTGAGTTACTTTTTATAGTATTTGAAATGCCTCAATTTATTTTGAAATTACTTCAGTTGAGATTTTATATGTTGCCGTTCAAAGGGTATTATTGGCCTGTAGTCAGCAAATTGAGTCATAGAAGAAGATAACTTTCCATTCTTGTCCATCAAAACTCCGAACTCCAAGATGGAGTCAAAAAATTTCCCTTATACCATCAAGTATTTCCCGTCACACCATTTGTGAAAGTTAAGCTTTTAATATGAGGGATTCTTTTTTGAAAATGAACACTGCTTTGTATAGAGCGCCCTTGTCCATTTCTTCCTCTACAATATCTGAGTTTCTATAAACATGAATTGATTGAAATGTAAAAAAAATTATAAAAAATGGAGTCCTTCTCTATGATTTTCTGAGCCCTTTTGTCGAACAATCTCGCTTCTTTCAGCTGAAAATAGGTTAATTGGTTGATTGAAGAAGTTTCTTAAGGTCTTTGTGTTCAAACAGCTACATGGAAATCGTCTCAATTGATGATTAAAATGAATGAACTGAAATTTCACTTGAATGATCTTCTGATCAGAAAAGGATTCAGACGACGATGAAATCATTTTCAAGTTATTCATAAAAACGCTTGAAGAAATTACAGCAAGGTCTATATATTCTGAACGCCGGATTTTCATTTCTCTATAAAATGACGGTGTCATCACTACTTACACTTTGAATAGACTCGATAAAATAGAGTTGTTTCCCTACAAACTTAAATAATAAGTTTAAATTCATTTGCTTGTCCAAATCTTTTATCATCCATAAAGATATTCATTTATATTATTCCCTCTAAGAATATGTAAATACATTAAGGACTCACACCTAATAAATATTGTCAAATATTGACAAGTAAAAAGCGTAGATATATATTAGGTCTGTAAATATTAGTAGCCAAAATATACCACAATCATAATTAATAGCTTTTTCATAGCCACATGAGCATTAATAAAAGACTCATGGAGATTTAATTGAGTGGATAATACCAAAACCATTCAAAAGAAATATTTTCTTTCTTATCTTAATTAAAAATAAGTAAAAATTGGGAAAATAAAGATTGTTCAGTTTTTTATAAAAATAATAAATAATGTAAAACCCTTACATACTCCACAAAGAGTTCAAAGAAACACATTACTAGCAATGTAAATCATATGCAATTCGGGCGTGTGATAAAAAAGTGGAGTTGGTTCTTCAAACAGGTCTTTTTGTTTTCCGAAGCTGTTATCATTTTTCCTTTATTACTGAGGGGAGAACATCTGCCTGATAGACAAGATCTTGCATGAAGGAATACATGCACTAAGGTTAATAAAGCAAATAAAATGTAAACAAAAAGAGCTCAAGTCCTCGTATAATTATTACTTGTTAAAAATATATAATTTCCTGACATTAATTTCAGTTAATTTTATGCCTCTCATCTATGTTATTATTTATTGTTGTATATATAAAGAAGAATAGCAGCTTGTAGCTCAGTAAAACGTCATGACAGCTCAAGCTGTATCCCCCCCCTCGATATTCATTAAATTGTCAGGGTTACCAGGTTGATTTTCTCTTTCTTTTTTTATAACACGCCCGAATTGCATATGATTTACATTCCTACACATTACTGTGTGTTAAATGATCTCAACAGATTTGATTACAAGTAAAAAAGACAATAGATATTTACGCCTTTAAATGTAATCAAATCAATACTATTTCTCCTTCAAAGAGCCCTTTCAGAATAAAAGAGCGATAAATTATTCATGCTTGGTAAATATTAGTTTCTTTTTTTAGTATTATATTATTTTATATATCCGTACCTATAGGTAATATTATAAATTATTACAATATATTACATATATATATATATATATATATGTATAAACTTTTTATATGGAGAGCTCTAATATGTAACTTGCTTGATTGAGTAAAAGATAAATGAAATGAAGGGAAGAGAGGCAGTCAATGAGTACTATATTGAGGAATATGCATCTACATACATAAATAAATAAATAAATTTATAATCAGAATGCTGAGGAGACAAGAAAAAATAATAACGAAGGAATCATGAGATCCTAATTCCTTTCTCAAATTAATTAATTATTATTACTACCATAGGCATACATACGTCCACAAGTGACGTAATTGTAGCTAATTACGATAAATTATAATCAATTGCACGCACAATGCGAGGATCACGTCGAGCTTTTTTGTCCACTCCCAACCTCGACTGGTAGCTGCTACCCTTCTCTATTTTCCTTGTTGCCAACTCGTTAATATTTGGCAGAATTTATTATTTAGTTATAATATATATATATATATATATATATATATAAATTCTACCAATCACAAACCAATCGTTACTACTAGTAATATATTCAAAATTCAAAAAAAGGGCGCGCAATCCTTGATTTAATATATTTTTTATGCATCAAAATCATAAATAATAATAATAAAACCCTTTACGAGCTCATAACACGTAAAGTCAGCTGCTTTAAATCATAAGAGTCAAATGATGAAAATCAGCTGAAGGGAGGGAGAATACAGTGTGTTTTTGTTTATCCCAAAAAGCTCGTCGTGGATACTCCCTCCCCCACCATTTTGTTTTTGTGAGCTCTCGATTTATCAACACTTGCTCCTTCTTCACGACTCCCTTTTCTGTCCAAACAAAATTGACTGCATTCACCAGTAGATGCCAACAGTTGACTCTTCTCTGATTTAAAGCAGCTGACTCTCTGTATGCAGAATTTAAAAGGGTTATTAATAATAGTTTTTTTTTTCTATATAGTCGTAAAGTACCTTGGCGCTCAAAATATACTCACTCATTGCTACACCACATGATTCCATCCAAAAATATGTTTCCTTTTCTTTTTGAGAGTACATAAAGGTGTCAAGAAGACAAAAAAACAACAATAACAACAACTAGATAGTCGTGATGAACGTTGATTTGTGTACCTTGAATAATTTTCCTTCACTTCATTTCTTTTTTAAATAGAGCAACGACGAGTTTTTTTGTCCACTGGCAACCCCGACTCTCAAAAGGGAAAGGGAAATTTGAAAAAAACAACAACTGGTAGCATCTACCCTTCTGTATTTTCCTTGTTGCCAACTTTTTAATATGTGGCAGAGTTATTATTTAGATATACTATTCATTGATACATTCTACCAATATACAAATCAATAGTTAATACTTGTAATATATTCAAAAATTCAAAAAAAAAAAGGCGCGCAATCCTTGATTTCATATATTTTATATAATAAATCAAAATCATAAATACTAATATTACCCTTTTTGAGTTTTCATAACACGTAGAGTCAGCTGCTTTAAATCATAAGAGTCAACAAATTAAAATCAGCTGTATAGCTCGTCGTGTATTCCAACAGTTGGAGGGAGTAACGTCATTGGCTAGTACCCAAATATTCTTCCTCTTTTTGTAGGGAAGGTTGAGAGATTTCTATGTGACACGGATAATATAATATGTACACTAGCAAGGGATCTAGCATTTGGACTCGAGGATGATTTGGAACTTAGAAAAAAAAATATATATATATATATATCTAAATTTCTAAACTTTGATAATTTCTTCCTCATATTATCAGGATTTTTAGATACTTGATATAATACCACTAATTCACATTCTATTAGGAAACATCAAAGTAAAGTAAATTAATCATCAATTTATGTGTAGATAATTAATATATGCAGAAAAAAGAAGAAAGAAACGCCATTTAACGAGAAATAATACGCAATAATTCAGGTTAACATACATCATGATGTATGGAATAGCCTCAATACATGGATATACTTAAATTTATTACTAATACAATTAATATGATATTCCCGGAATTTTTTTAGCTATAAAATAAATTAATTCTAGTGGAATACATATATGTTATTATGAGTGATTTGTCTGTTTAGATTATGAATACTAATTTGACATGTATATGTATAATTAAAAATGAGATTCCATGATTAAAAAATACATTATCTTAATGGAACTTCATTTGACTAATTTTGTATTTTTATGTATAATTTATTTAAATCGTTTTCACTGTGTGTTTTACATTTCCTGCGTATAAAAACATTCATTTAAGGTAAAAGCATTTCCACAAGAAGACTAACTAAACTTCCATTTCATATTGTTAGATAAATAAATTATCCTTTGAAGAAATAAAAAGGTTTGGAAATCCATCTACATATGTAGATAGATAGACACTGATCATTACAACTTTTCAATTATTATTGGGAGTACAAGTTAGTTCGGTTCGTTTTTTTGTGTGATTTTTTTTTACATGTAAATAATACTCATGGATTTTAATCCTACGCAAAAGGGTTTTTTTGCGTCACTCCCAATGATTTTGTTCCAAGTTTCTTTTGCTTTTGAATTGGATTTTTTTCTTCAAGATACGTCACCCATTCTTTGTTTATGATTTTTTTGGATGTCCTATACGCAGAAATACCCATTCTTGAAACGTTATAGCCATTTTTTATATATCATTTATCAGTTCGAAGATTATTAACCCATAAACTTTTGCAAGCATTTGACGTACTTCATCTGCACTTTTCTTCCAATATAAACAGAACCATAAAATTTGACATATTCAACATGGATAGTAAAAAATACAATTTTTTGTTTGGAAATCAATGCGATATAAACTGAATTTATTTGAGGAATGTTTAATCTCTTTGAAATTGCCGAAACCAGCTGTTTTTATACAACACTCCTAGCGTTTGGATTCATCTTTTGAAGACGGACCGAACGAGTTTTTGGTACTGGAATCACAACAATAGCATTGAAAAGATGTGTCATTATTTTATCATTCGTATGTGACTTAATTTTGATAAAACTACCCACTCTCCAAAACTCAATAAGAAATTCCTTTTGGGTTCTCCGGACATAATCAACAAATCAGTCCTTTTTTTAAAAAAAAAATGTTTTTTGACACAAACAGATACTTTTAAATGTATATAATCATGGATTATTAAACATCCGGATACACGATTCACTTTAAAAGCCAAGGTGTCTTCTTAACTCCGTGATTCAAGTGTCTATTTTTTGATAGTCAACTATATATAAATATATATATAATTAACTAAAAGTAATTAATCCTCCTAGACTTTAAATATGTCCTACACTTCTGTGAGTTTGTATCTCTACACCACACTAATAAAGCAACTGATTCAAAGCTATAAGACAATAACAAGCCTTTTTAGAACAATTTCAAGCAATTAATTATGAAATTCTCAACAAATACAAAAAAACAACAACCATAGATTAGATAGTTGGTAAAAAATATTATATATTATGATTAGTACCATCTGATGAGTATGGATTAATTTATTATACACATATGTACATACAAACTATGTTAGTTTGAAATAGAGCTATAAAAGTAATTGGTTATTATTTTATTAATCTTAATTTAAAGCTATTTCATTCGTTTAGTACTAATTGTATGTAATTTTGAGAGAGGAAAAAAGTTATTTCAGAGCACAATAAATAAATTTTGATATACATATTGTATTCAGATAGGACATGAGTGGCATACCAACCAACAAAATAAGAATAAATGTGTTGGAAAATGATGTTTAATTTGACCACATATCAAAATTGCCACCTGTACACTCAAAATTAAGTGATCTGATAATTTTCTTTTTGAAAAGAGTATTCCTCATCATTTGAACACAATGAGTATTAGATACTTGATGGGAAGATGAATTAACTTGTTGTAAGAATATATCTTTAAAATCAATTTGAAATTAAAGAAATATTAGCCAGACTGCGTAATGTGCCATGGGGCTTTGTTTAGTGTTTAGTTTCTTTAAAAAGAGACTGATTTGTTTATTAAATCAGATTTGATAGAAATGCGTACAGGTTCATTCAGAGATCCTCTTCTCCAATGTAAGTGCAAATATTCTTAACTATAAATAAATTAACAATTTCATAAATAAAAATTGTCAGAGCTGTAAATCGTAAGCATTTTTTCGTGTGCGATGTTTTTAATGGTTGACACTCTGTACCGTATTTTTTATTTTTTAAATATATTATCATATTATCAAACTTATCATTATTCCGGTATCCTTTATGGGAGAACATGTGGCACTAACCATGTGTAATGGAGTAATACATGTCGTCTACAAATAAAAATAATAATTAACAGCTATTTGAGTCAACTGTTAATTTTTGACATAATGTATTCATCATTTGGGTATGGATTTGTGTTTAATTGCTCGGATAGAACTTCAGTGCCTTTCCCTGTAAAAGAGTAAGCGTAAAATGTCCTGACAGCTGACAATGTTTTCTTCTCAAATATTTATCAAATTGTCAGGGTTACCAAGTCAATTTTCCTTCTTCTTTTTTTTTTACATATCAGTAGAGATTAAGAGATACAGCTTTATTGGTGCTAACAAATGACACTGATGGTCCCTTCAAAAAGTTTCTTGAATGATGTTCAATAAGAAATCCTTACTCGAGACTCAATGGTAGAGGTCATTCGAGATTAGAAAGTATATGTACTTATATTCGAATAAATAAAATTAAATCTTATCAATGAATTGGAGCATTCTTCAACCAAATCGGATAGTCATACTTGATAATGATTCATAGTTGCCTTTGGAGTACTCGATCATTTCTCAATAATAATTAAATGTACCAGCAAAATATTTCTTTCAACACTTCACAGCTCCATTTCCATCATCATTTTGTAAAATGATTAGTGTGAAGGTCTAAGAGGTGATGACTGATAAATTTTTCTCTCCCACGGGGCTAACCCAAAAATTAATAATCAATTAACCATTCCCCATTTTTTAAATAGTCCTAAATCTCGATTGAGTGAGTCAATTTTCACAAGTCAATCATGCCTGTAAAGCAGAATAGTAAGGCTTTTGACCTACTTTACAGAATTTTAGTTCAAAAAAATCTGGGAAAAGATGAAGAGAAACAATAGAAAAAAAATTGTCGAAGTCCTCCGCGTGGAATACCCTAAAACTTGCATAGTAAAACAGGTTGGTGTGAACAGGAAGACGGTTTAAGGAGTCAAGAGACGATTGGAGGTCCAAGAAACTCTCGAGAGAAAGCCTGGAGGAGGTGCTCCCATCAAGATACCCTCAAACTTAATAAAGAAGGACATCATGGCCAATACGACAAAGTCCATGAGATCCACTGGAAAGGACCTCAGAATCTCGAGGTACAAAGTGTGTAGAGCTGATAAAAAGAAAGGGGTTAAGTCCTTGGTAATGAAAAAAAAATGCTACTTCTCCCATCAGCCATCACGGAGAAGCATTTTTTTTTTTCGTAGCAAAGGACGACTGAACAATTTGAACTCTGCCTCACCTGGCTGAAAACTATGTGACCGCCATATTTGCGAGATGTCAACCCATTGGGCTATTGTTGTTTTTTTTTTTGGTCCAATAAAGTGCTAGTAAAGCCAATCGCACACGTCACTCAAATACCAATACACTGAGGGCCAGTGTCAATGTAGTTCGGGCGCAGATGGAAAAGGCTATAGTAATCTGACACCTGATAATTCCTCTGTTCTCTTTTTTTTTCCTACTTATTTTCAACTTATGAATGTTCAGAACATTGTTTGGATAAACTCAAGTAGGCTGTTGTTTAGCATTGAAGCATTCTCTACCATTAAATTAATAATAATAATTAATTCATAGTTGGGAATAATTGGCTAATAATTATCAACTGATTTGGAAACGGTTTTCTCTTTCTTTTTCGAGGAAAGGTTCAGAGAGATAAAATAAAGATAACGACACACTTTAACAGAATTATAAATTAATTATTATATTTCCTTTTCTTTTGTCAAATAGAACAATATTTAATTATTATTTATTTAACATATATGGAGGTTCCGTGTCTATTATTATGTATGTATCCATCCAGATGTTAAGCAGTATTTATGATAAATACAATATAATTTAAACAAAATTCCCTTCTTGATACCATATTTTTCCATACACAACCAATTCTTTTCCTCACCAAACTTTCAAACTTTTTTTAAATGAATACTTTGTACATCAAAATGTAAGTTGAGTTTTTTTTGTTTGTTTTTGTTTTAAATATTGTCAGTAAGAGAATTTAAAAAAGAAACTTCCTAAAGAAGCTTTTACACGTTTGCTCATAACTGTAATATATGTATATAAAGTTGATTTTATTGAAAAAACATGTTCTTATGTATATCTTATGTACACACTCACATATTGTATGTAGGTAAAATGAATGAATAAAGACTTATAAATAACATTAAACCAAGAAACTATATAATAAAAGAAGTTTAGTAACTATTGTACGTATATGTACTACTAAAAAAAAAATTAAATTTTCTTTTTGAGGTAGATAAAAAACTGATCTTTTTTTTATATGTTCCTTAAAAAAACTCTTTGATCAAAATAGAAATTGTATAAAAAACCAAAATATCTATTTAAAGTTAATAAAATGTACAAATTATGCAACCATGGTGTAATGTACATAGTTCTTGAGAATGTCTTTCTTTGATCTATAAATTAAAATTTGGTCAATTAGACATAAAGCAATTGGGAAATCAAAGAAAAGAAGAAAAAAAAGTAGCCCTTTTTATTTTAGGGATTTTTGAAATTATTATTATTATAACTTTTCCCTATTTTTAACATTGATATACATCTTGTTTTAAATGTTGTATGCTGAATGAAGATACCAACATGCTCATCCTCACAACTATTCCCCTTGGTATTATTAAAAGTACAAATTAGTTCAGTTCGTTTTTTGTAAGTTTTTTCTTATCTTGTGAATACTACCCAAGGAAACACATAAAACCCAATAATTAAAATAAAGGAAGAAAGTTTTTAATATAATATATGTATTTTATACCCTTCCTCCTGTTATTTTTTTAAGTGAATTGGTATTTAAAAAATGCATTCTATTGTTAATGAAGTTGTGTCCTAAACCCCATAGTTTATCTGATTTTCTCTATATGGCGCTCGTGTTAGTCAAATGTTTCTACTCTAAGACTTTGGTAGTAACATATACCGTCTACAAATAGTAGTTGATTCATTTCAACGGTCAACAAATTTGAAATGTCAAAAATCCTAAGGGGTAAGAGTATAATAAAAGTTATTTAGTTTTGCACACTGATTTCAAATCTGTAATTTGTTTTTTTTCGAGAGTCCGACAGTTTTCGAGAAATTGAACCCTATTTTTTGAGCTAATTTGGCCCATTTTCCAACTTTAATAGAAGAAAGCTCATGTTGTGAATTGAAAAATAATGATTGGCTAGTGTTTTTTAAGCCGGTTCCATTTCCATAAAAAATTTCTATTCTAATAATATCGTCAAGTGTTTTGAGTAAAATTTATTGATATTTTTTTTTTTTTATTGGTAAAAAAATATTTGAGATGTTATACCGGGCAAATTAAGACACTAAATATTGATTCAAATGGCCTATTCTCCATGAATGAGTGGCTTTTTTAAAACTTTTAAAAAATTAAACAAGGCATCTTATGCCAACAGACTTTCTTCAAAAAGTTTCAACTCCATTTGACCTTTGGCCTTTGTTCTATTTTAGTTTGAATTGTCAGATGTTACACTGATTTCCCACCCAAATTGAAGCACTATTAAGTAATATATTTCACTATTGCTGAATTAGAGGATCTTACAGTAAAAATACATTATTAAACACTTTTTTCTGTTAGAAGTTGTATATGACAGAATATACAAAAAAAAACCCTAAATAAAAGAAGTTTTAATTGATTCGATCAAAGACTCATGAAATATTTCAACTGAATGAACATTTATTATGACGTTTTTTTGTATTATTTATTAATATTGCAAACATTAAACTTTTGATTCAATATACATATACAAAGAATCATATATGTGTAAGCATGTTTGTATAAATACTGCTTGTAAAAGAGTTTTGAGAAGCAACAACATCGATGCTTTCTAAAATAAATTATTCTTATTCTTTAGATCTATGTATATGTACATACCCCTAGATAAATAACAAGGTACACTAAGAATAAAAGTTAAGGTTTTAAGCCAAATGACATAGTTTGAATAATTGAATAATGTTCCTCATCTTATGACTCTACCCAGACGAGGGCAATTCAATTACAAATGGAGTCGTATTAAGCTCAAATAATTAATGGAAGTCACAAACTAATACTTACAAGACAGCAAAACAAAACAAAAACATAAGTGGTATAATAAAAAGTTCTTTGTCTAAAACCCGAGCTGAAGTATTACTCCTGACAAAGTTAATAAAAACCTTTCAGCTTCAAATATAAACTCCTTTTGATAATTAATTATACAACTATATGTATAGAAAGGCAAAAGTCGATAGTATGAGTAAAAAAGTTTTTGATCAAAGGTTATTATCCTATTTTTGTTTTGCCAAGATGAAGATGATAGGTATATGCCAAAATATAATGAGTAAAAGTATTGACATATGTATATTGAAAAAAGGGAATGGTATCTGCTAACAAATTAAAAAGCATTTGAGTTTACTTTTTGTATGTATATGTCATCAATTACAAAAAACCAGCTTTAAGAAGCTTACAGAAATAACAGAGGCCAAAGTATGCACCTTTTAAAAGTCTAACTTTTGTATAACCCATTATTCCATTGTTAAAGGAAACTACTTAAGCCATCATCAAATAACCATAAAAGGGTAACTCCAATAAATAAATAAATAAACCCTTATAATTTAGATCTGGTTTTTCCTACAAAGATATTTTCTATAAGGCTTAATGCGTATATCGCTTAATGTGATGGCTTTATCAAACATTATTTATTTTATGTGGGTAGATATGTATGTATTTACAATTTAAATAATATATCAAGGGTTAATAACCTTAAAATTAAACCATTAAAAAGTAAAAAAAAAAGAAAATTAAAGTGTATTTTCATCTTTTTTTACAAACTCAACTAATTTAGAAATATATATAAAGCAACCATTTTTTTTTTTTTTTTGAATAAAATGATGACCTCGATGATTCTTTCCTTTTAACTTTGAAAAAACTTTACGTAACGTCGATCTCTTCTTATACAGAGCCAAAATAAAAGTCTTTAAACATTCATCAACTAAAAATAAAGTCATGACTGATAGGGAATAATATAGAAGAATTTACTTAGCGATTTGATGTGTTTTATTGATCATCGATTTGAGGAAGGTGTTATTGCTCTTACAATAATAACACGGTAGTAAAAAACTGGGGTATAGATTTGATTTGAGGCTCCAAAACTTTGAAAACCATTTTTTTAAATCCATATAGTCTAGATTTTACGTTCTGAGATGGGAAACTTTTTTTAATATACAATTTTTAAAAAAAATAGGGTTTCATGTTGATCCATCGTGTTTTTTTACTAACATTAAGAAAAATGTTCAAGAATGAATTACGGTATGAAATAGGGGCTTAAAAATTTATTTTATTGTAACAATATGACAGATATACATCTCAGCTATTAAGATGCGAAAATTTAGTTGAAAAATATTGAATGTTAAAGAAGTTACAGTTGGTATTGTGACTTCTCATGAGGGAAAATTGAAAAATGCAGTTAAAGAAGTAAGTTTTGTATAAAAAATCAAAAAACAAAGGCATATTATTTTATTATACACTAAAATGTAATAAAGTAATATCTACAAAAAAAGGCGAAAGATTTATACGTGTTGTGCGAAGAACTTTTTTTATGTAACTATGTAAAGAAGGAAGACGTGTCATTATTGTGGTGTGTTTTTATCTTGGTTAAATTAGTTATAGTGCATTCATCATACTATTTTTTTTCGTTTAATACATTTACAAGAGATAGTGCTTTAAATTAAACGGCTAAATAGCCCTTATCTATACTGTAAGTGCTAATTTTTGTCTGTTTAATTAATAAGTTCAGTAACACGTCATCCCTCTTTTGGGAAGACGTCATCGCCCTGGAAAGGGTGACCACATCCACTAGGACCTGGAACTACATTTCCTTCTTAGCCGAAGAAAATGATTAGTGCCAGACTACCTTCTGGCGAGTCGCTCGATAAAGGGAAGAATAATTTGTCGGAAGAGCGCACTCTTACGCTTTACGCAGAAGAGCAAGGTCAAGGAACCACCGCACGAGGAACGCCGGGGGAAATAGGAAAAGGGACAGAAAGAGAAAATGTCATATCTTATTCTCACATAACCAGAGGAAATGAGGGAATGACGAAAGGAAGTGAAAATGAAACGGGAAAAAATGTAAACAAGAAATTTAATACAAACCCTTTCTGGTCGAAGTTTATCTTAGACTGGAAAGACAAAGAGGGAGTTAAACTAAGAGGATTTACTCCTAGCATTAATCAATATGAGAAGATAATGGAGAGTTTAAATGTACAGGTTGATGAAATATTAAGAATAAATGATTGTAAAAGTGGTGCAGGATTTATTGTTATCACAACAAAAAGCCCAATTAATATGCTGTTAAAATTTGAACACATTACGGGGCGCACAGAAGTTGAAGATGATATTGGTTATACCATCAGGGGATTAAATGGACTTAGATATGTCCAAAAGCCTGTTGAAGTTATTGTCAAAAATGGATCAGAGTTGCAGGAGGAAAAACTGAGAGATGTAATAAGTAATTTTGGAGATGTTGTGGGTAATATCGAAAATGTACCTCACGAAGTAAAAGCTGAGGAGGGAACTAAGGCGGAATACGCATCCAAATTTAGCAGGATACTTTCTGGAAAATTGAAGCTGCAGATTAAATTGAAGCGAATGCTTCCGGCAATCATCCCTATTGGAGGAAGAAAAGTAGAACTTGTTTCTAAGGCACAACAAATTCAGTGCTTCAGATGTCTTGACTACGGCCATATCAAAGCTAAATGCACTGCAAATAAGAGCACACCATATAGGGAATTCGAAAGGAAATTTAGAAAAGAATTGAACCTTCCAACTAGAATCGGTGGATTAGCAGAAACTAGGGAAACAAATGAAATTATTCGGACAGAAGAAGAGGAAGATATGGAGACAGAAAAAAAAGACGATAACAAAATAGACGGAGGAAATAAAGACAAAGGAAATTCCTGCGAAGACTCAAATACTGAAGGGAAAAAATTAAACTCCGAAGTATGTATAGTTAAAGTGCAACCTGAGAGCAAAACATGTGAGGAAGAGAGACTAGAGGACAAGGAAAAAGTGGTTTCAAAGTGCCAGGAAGTTCATCAACAGCAAGAGGAAGATTCCGAAATTCCACCTTCTCCGGCAGGAAGCTTGAGAGAAGACTGGATATCAGTATTCAGAGATAGAAATAAATCAAAAAAGGGTGATATTGCAAAGAAGATCCAAAAAAAAAATTCAAAAAGAGGTTTGGAAAGTTCAATGGAGGATCCTAAAAAGAGAACCAAAGCTCTAAGCTCTCCTGAGCTAAAGGAAAACCATCGTGAAGGTCGCATTTATTAAGCTTTGTTTATCAATCATTTATTAATCAAAATAGTACACAATTCCTCTACTTGTTCGTGCTCGTAAAATGAAAGTACAAACAAAAATTTCAGATTATTTTTCGGAAGGTATTTCAAACGAAATTCTTTCTAATATGGGCATCAGTAAAATTATATCCTTAAATTCCAGAGGGGGTAGAGAGAGGAAATCAAGACATGCATTGCTTAAGCACTTACTGTCTATGAACCCTGATATTGTCTGCCTTCAAGATTTAAAATCTGATGTATCTGCTTCCTGCAGTTCATGCTGTATATTCTGCAAGCCTAAAGGCTTTCATTGCTTCTTCACTGGTTCAGACTTACGAAGAGGAGTTTTGACACTTATTTCAAAAAAAATCAAGGACGTTTCTTACGTCAAAGAATGCTCTAGCAAGGGAGATTTTCATTCTATTAAAATTTCCTACAATGATTATACTTTTTACCTTTTCAACGTGTATGGTCCAAGCGACAAATCGTTTTCGTTTTACCAGGAATTATCTAATGTTATGAAACATTTTAATATGCCTCTTTTATTGATTGGAGATTTTAATATTGATGTGGATAAAAATCCCGCACAATATCCTAATCTTACATCTTTACGTAAGATAATTCATGAGTTTGGTCTGGTCGACTTAACAAAAAGGTTTAGTCCGGATGACACTGTTTCGTGGAGGAGGGGAGTCCAGTCTTCTAGAATTGACCTTGCATTTTCTTCTTCCGCTTTCACCTCCCTAATAAGAAAGGCCTATTATAAGCCGGAACCCACTTCAGATCATAAATTGATTTGTTTAGAACTTCAGAGAGTGAATAAAAGAAATATATTTCGTATACCAAAGTGGTTACTTGAAGAAGAAAGATACAAGCTAAAGTTAAAGAAGCGACTAATAGAAGGTTATAATCCCTCCCTTTCATCAAAGCAGGCAACACGCAAACTTGTTAGAATTATTCATTCCACGACTTCTCAGTTTGTGAAGCAAAACTACAAAAACAAGGAAGCATTCTCTAATAAAGTGGATGATATATTAAATCACGGTTCTATTTTCTCCCGAACTTACCTTTCTGATACTATGAACTTTTTCAGGATAGCTGAGATTTGTGAAGAAGAGATGACGGAAAAAGTTAATTTGGAGAATTCTGCGAACAAAAGATCTCAAAGTTATTCTTACAAGAATAAAGTCTCGGCTATTGGCATAGAAAAGATCAAATTTGAAGGAAGATATATTACAAACGCTGGGGAAATATTGAATTTTTTTCACTCTCGTTTTCAGAGTATAGTTGATACTAAAAGACATCACTTTCCAAGAAGAAAATTGATCCTGCAGGAGAATAATAGCTCTATCTTTGCTTCAGAAAACATCAAGAAGTATATCAAAGAAAATTTTAATGATAATAAAGCATCAGGCCCTGATGGTATTTCGGGGAAAATATTTTCATTGTGTCCTGACGAAATCGCGCTATTTCTTTCGAAGATTGGTCAATCTATGGAGAAGTTTGGTAAACTGCCTGAATCCCTTACTAAAGGACGAATTGCATTAATCCCGAAAAAGGGGGATGGCACCGAATTCGATCATTGGAGACCAATTACGGTACTGAATGAATCTTATAGGATTCTCTCTGGGGTATTGGCGAAGAAGATGGAACCAATCCTAAATAATAGACTTGGAAGGGAACAAAAAGGATTTCTAAAGCATAGAAAAATTTCGGATATTTCCCGCAATATTCAAGCCGCTATTGAATGTATACGAAAAATGGGAAAGTATGGGGCAGTCATCGCTGTGGACTTCAGCAAAGCGTTTGATTCTATATCACATGCTCAAATACTTCGATCTGTGAAAAGGCTTCTTCCTAAAAATTTTTTTAACCCAGTGCGTTCTTTATTGTTCAATGGAACGTCAACCATTTCGATAGGTGGACTGGAGAGTAGTCCAATAATATTAAATAAAAGCTGCCGGCAAGGATGCCCCTCGGCTCCGCTCCTTTTTATTGCTGCGATAAATGAATTAGTTGAAGGAATTACAAAAAAGTATAGTGGCTTCGGAGTCAATTTTGAAGGAGTTCAACATATTGTCGATCTATACGCAGATGATGTTACTCTTACGCTACAGGCAAATTCTGAGGCACAACTTATTGCCAGAATAAAAGTAATATTGAATTTTTTTGATAGATTCAAGACGAAGACTGGATTGGCTGTTAATAAAACAAAAACTGCAATTTTACCTATTGGATCTTGGAACCCGACTTTTGGACAAAAAATCGCTGATTGCCCAATTAAAAGGAAAATTGAAATTTTAGGAATCTATTGGGAGCGTGATGGCGTTCATGAGGATAATTGGACTGAAATTCAGTCAGCTGTTTTTCGTAGAACTACCGCTTCAAGAAATCTAAACCTTCAAAAGAGAGTCGATTTTTACAATTCTCAGGTGATTCCTATGGTTCTTTATAAGGCCACGGCAAGCCCAATAATTGCAGAAAAAGCAATTCATGAGGAAAGAAAATGGCTCAACAATTTGTTTCACCATAGTTATATTCCCATCATGAAAAGGCCTAAAGCTCATCTTGGTGGTGGCTTAGCACTTTTATCCAAAATTATTCCGGACATTTACTCCAAAATATTATCTGACCTTTCCAAAAATCCGTCTAGAGAGTGGAGAAGAACAATAACAGAAAATGTTATATATGTACGACTTATGATGGGAACCAATCTAACAAATGACATTACCGCATCACAATCGTCGATATGGGCTGCCGCTCAAAGAATCATCTGGTCCAAGACACCAAGTTATAATAATGACTCTGTCATTGATGTAATTCACCAGAACTTGGGTAAAAGATATTTTTTTAGAAACTTGGCAGATCCCTCAACTTTAGAAAAAGAGGCGTTGGATGGCAATTTCCTAACTATCCATGATCTCAACAACAGAACTATCTTAAACGACGGGAGATTCAAATTCCCACTCTTAAGATCTTCCAAATATCATGTATTACCTTGCCCCTGGCATTTAAAGATGTCTCCTCAAAGATTTGGAGTGGAGGTGGATAAATTGTGGGACCTTCATAGAAAAAGATTACATCTCCCTGAAAGTTGGAAGAAGAAAATTGTTTCTTCCCTCAGAGGTATTAATGACAGTAAAAAATTTACTGCTCAATTATTAATCGTTACAGACCGTATAAAATTCTCGAGGCCCTGCAAGGACTGCGGAAGGCTTTTCAACGACGTTATTCACGCCTTTGTGGATTGCCCTGCTTTGTCTTTCCTTAAAGAATTCATTTCCTTAAATGTGAAAGGAATAATTGCTGCAGGGGATAATATCGTCAAAGCTCTTATCTTGTATGGGTTATCGAGGAATAAAAGTTCGACAGATGAAACCAAAGCAATGGACTTTGCTATTCTCAACACAAAGGCCCTAATAGCAAAAAGGATTACCCTGCATCAACCAATCAAAAAAGAGGAAATTAGGCGAATTTTTTTGGCAGCTTCTGCTCGCTATGTCGCCCCCTCATTAAAAATTCCATCGGATGATAGTGCAGGCTGGTTCTATGCTGCAGATATGATTAAATATATTCCGTCTACGTCAATCAGTCAGAAGAAGATTGTTGAGAGAATAGTAAAAAAAAATGCATAAGTTTCTTTAAATTTAAATTTATGTTTTTAATCTTTGGTGTTTCTTTTAATGGATTACTTTTATTTTGTTTTTTTTTTGTTATTGTTCTTTTTATTAATTTTTGATTTTTACTGTTTCTATTACCAACCCTTTATTGGTTGTCTTTTAACTACTATCATCTAGATGAGACTTTTCATGATTTTATATGTCATTTTTTTTCAAATTTTATAACTTGTTGTGATTGTTTATCGTGTTGGAATTCTAAGATCCGGGGCATTAATTATAAACTATAACGTTTATTGATGTAATATTTACGCAACTGCTCCGGAATTTATTTATATATTCATGTACATGGTGTGTATGTTTTGTAAATAAAGAGAAAGAAAAAAAAAAAAAAAAAAAAAGTAATATCTACAAAAAATGTTTTATACATCAACCGTAAAAATAAATATCTCTTGTTAAAAATGCACATAAAAATACTGGAAGGGAGAAAATATACTACGTATAGCGCGCGCATAAAACATTGATAACAAATGTCTTGGGTATTTTACCGAAAAATTAAATAATTTTCATTTATACTTTTTCTGAAAAATCCAAGGAAAATTACTTGAAACTAGTTAAAAATTTGATAAATAAAATTAGACTCAACATTATAAAATTAATTATAATATTTCCAATATTTCAGTCAATATTTGACTTATTCATCCGAATGTAATTGAAGTATGAACCCTATTTACAGCCAGGGACTTGTCGTTCATGATGAAAAGTTTGATTGTTTCGTCTTAGAAAACAAAACTTTTCGATTCCTGACTAAATAAGTTTGAAAGTTTATGTTGACAAAAACAATTTTTCTACCTGGAAAAGTTGTAAACAATTTTTAAAAAGTATTTTGTTGTATTTTTCTTATGAAAAGCACAATCTACAAATCATAAATAAGCTTAGTTTACTTTGTATTATTTTGAGTTATTATTTTTATATTTTTTGAGAATTTATGTATGTATTTCATATAGGAAAATGCTATCGGTAAATTATTGGGATCAGGGATGCGAGATCGCTACTAAGACAAAATTACATCTACTGTTCAGATCTTAATACAAGAAAATGTCAAGCTACTCTCTTCATCAGTAACTAAATGTCTGCATAATATTGAAGGACGTATTGAGACCATGCAGCAAAGTTGTTGAACAGACACTGTCCAGACAACTCCATGATAAGCGTCTGAATGTCATGTACTTTGAGGAAATTAATAATTAAAATTCTAAGAATCCATACTGGAAGATATAATCTTTATATATGATAGCATCAATCAATACCCAAGTACATATATGGAAAAGTCAGAGGATATCAGCATTGATATTTCTATTATCAAGGTTTTAGACTCAATGGATTCAATGTGTGGTTCTCATGTGCTCCCATGGAAAGAAGACACAGGTGAATAACTGAGATATTGGCCAAGGTAGTAGTTGAATGTTGTATACGAGATGAATAAACGAATAAAATAAGATCATTTGCGACAATTTATTCATTTTTTGAGCTTAATGGATAAATTTGGAAGTAAGGACATGTGTCGTGCCCTTGGAACTATGGGAGGAAGATATGACTGGGATGACTTCATTTCCCTAGCAAATTGCTCATTTCCAACATGAAGAGATATAAAAATAAGATATATTCACGCAGATATATATGACTGTAAAAGTCTAAAAGGACTCAGTAGGTGTCTTTGTTAAATCAAACTTTCTTGAGCTGGCTCCAGTTGAACACCAGTGAACGGATATATACTCAATCACAAAAATGATGTTCAGGTATTTCTTGTCCAAATAATGTAATCAAATAGACAAGTTACAAGGGAGGAGTGGACTTCTTGGACAAGGGTGTGGTCAACTACAGAGTGTCAATAAGAATAAAGAAATGGTAGTGGGAAATATATGTAATGATGATACAGATACAATGGTGGGTACCATATGATCTGCTTCAAGGCCTACACTAAAAGTGTAAAGAAACGGACCTAGTGCAAAAAAAAAATTTATTATTTGTGTGGGTTTAATTAGAATTAAGGTTTAAATCAATTATTTTTAATACTAAAAAGTTAAAAACTCAAGATTTTGAAAATATATGCCATATGTTCTTCAAAGTATGTGCGTGGTGCTCTAAAGTGAGGAATTAATTTAGCATATTAAAAGATTGAATGACGTCATTCAAGTTCATAAGAAAATGCCATATTCAAATATAACATTTTCAATTGCATAAGGGCAGAAATCATCGGTCATATCAAATCGTTAAGTAAATTCACTTGATTTCTTTTGATGTTATTTATTTAAACAATCTAATACTTGTATAAATATTTATAAGAGCATTTGTGTTGAGTATAAAACATAAATAAACATTGTGCATAGTTTAAAAGCTAATTTCCTATTTATGACCTCATAAAGCATACAAACAAAAAAATCAGAATAAAGCAATTAACAAACATGGACATAAGTGAATGAAATAGTTGAAATAATAGCAGTTCGAATTTGTTAACAATTAAACTTTAAAGAAGCATTTAAAAGTGAAACAAAGACATAATTTTTCATATCCTTTTAATATCCTTAAAATGTCTTGAACTTTCTAAAAACTTCTAGATAGAGTCTTGATATATATCTGGTCAAAGAAGATGGATAATTTTAAAACAAATCAGACGCAGTATTTTCACCATGCTCCGTACAGCTGGAAAACATTAAGATAAATAGCTGCATATCCAGCTGATATCAAAATATATAACACTTAAACTACTCCCAGCAATCCCTTTATCTTCTGTAATCCACTGGGTTATTAAGGGTTTATATACCTTTCCACATTCTATTTGAGAATAATGGCATACTAAATGAAACAGGCTTGGAAATTTTTAAATAGTGACACACTAAATGATAATAGTAACATACTAAATGAGAGCAATTCCATTCTAATTGAGAATTAAATAAATATATAAAATATGAATGTGGAAATTCGTTTCATCCATAAACACGATTGGCCTGCTATCGGACTGGTACCTTAATAGCTCTTCTGTACGAAATCTCTCCGTTTAACCTTATTCTCCGGATCATTCACCTTTTAGGGTTCAAACCAAATATTTTTCAACGTGTAGGACATCCCATCCAATTGGCGTCTCAGGCTTTGCTTCGAAGCACGTAAACTAAACGTTGCCCACAACGAATCAAACTGTTATTAAATAGTTGCCTTCGATAAGGCTGACCATGCGCTCTCGATGAATATCGAGTACCTTGGAGTTGAACACGCCTCTACGTTTGTCGGCTGAATAATCCGACTTAACCCGCCGATAAAACGGTGCTTGCGGGACTTCCAGACTTGCAGCAAGTTCACGCCAATTGCCATTTGCAGAATGGGTTGCACAAATTTGTGCCTTTTTTTCCCCTGTCAAACCCTCTTTTCTTCAGGTGCCATCAAGAATATGAAATTTTTTTTATTAATTCTCATATAGTATGGAATTGCTCCAAATAGTATGTCACTATTTTCATTTAGTATGTAAACAGATATAGTTTCTGGTGGAAGAAATGATGATTTATTTTTTTCCCTCCACATACCCTAATTGCTGAGTTGAGACACCACACAAAAAAAATGTCCCGTGGAGTTTAAAACATTTTATGTGCTCCTGGTTAGGGAATATAAAATCTAAAACAACAGAGACCGCCGGACAGCCAAAAAAGGGTGTGTATAAATTTGTTCAAAATGAAGGATGAATTTTTGATAACCCTTGCCTCAGGACCTAGGAACGGTATTTAGAGATTTGAAGGAAAAAAAAAGAAAAAAATGATGGAATTCTGGTAAGTGGCAATTATAGGCACTAATGCCTAAATGGTGCCATGTGAAGAAATAAACTAATATAATGGCCTACACCACATATGTCAGAGTCAAGGCCCGCGAGAGGGTTTTACCTGGCCCGGGTGATGATATTAATCTATTATTATATTTGGCCCGCAGGCAGCTGCAAGCCAGCAGCCCGCAGATATACCGTACTACATTTTCCACAATGCAACGGGGAAGCGTCGAGCGGGGGCATAGCGGGAGGCGGTTTAATTTATTCAGCAGTCATTCAGCACCATTTATTAGCATAACAGCAAAAGTTAATTTACAGATACCCATCAGTCCGGCCCTCGGCTTGTAGCCAAATATTTTATTTGGCCCTCCGTCCATTTGACTTTGACACCCCTGGCCTACACAAACACCGAACTTTTTACTTTCCCTTCCATCACTACTTTTGTCAATGCATTATGACAATGATTGTTGTTGGCATACCTATATATTAAATGATATTCGTCATTTCAAATAGCAGCAATGCATTGCTCCTGTTATGATTCTACAAATCATGTGCTTCTACAAAATGTTTTCATACATTGATAGATATCATTTTCCTCCATGATTAATGAAGGATAAACATCAAAATATTTACGGAAATTAGTAACATATTTATAAGTAACTTTTTGCCCTCATTGTATTGTATTTTATATTAATAGATTTTCATAATTGTACAGGGTTCCGCGCTTCTTAAACTAAATTAAATAAATGAAGTAATTATAAGATATGTTTTATGAATATATATATATATGTATTATTATTTGATTCATTTGTCATCTTTATAGATCTCTATAGATTTGCTCCTTTGTATAGAGTAGAGATGAGAAAAATATCCCTTCTCAGGGAGCGTCGATTATTCCAAAATCATATCAGTTAGGATGTTGTATTTGATTGAATATTTTCATGAGTGTATATTTACCATTGGATAGATGATTTTGTATTCCTCCATCATGGATCCCATTGCGAAGTACTTAATGCAAGAAGTACAAAAGGATGATTTTTGGACTCTAAAAGTAAAGAATCAAAATGAGAGCGGAATTATATGAAGTACAAATACGCTTGATCCGTTGTCAAAAGATAGATCTGACTGTTTAAATGTTGTTTCAAGATGACATCTGATTTAGATGGACTCTGAGAGGTTAAACATTTGTTCATAATATTTCATTTATTTTGCTTTGGGTTTATAACAAAAAAGGTCTATTTTTACAATCTTGAATATGTCAAATTTTATGGTCAGTACGTGGCATTTGTAGGAGGTTTATTGCTTCTGCTTTTATTGAAAGAAAAGTATAGCTAAAGTAAATCAAATGACTCTTAAAAACAAGACAAAAAAATTCCAAAAACAAAGCACTGGCGACATTAATCGATAAATATCCAATTCAAAAACAAGATGAGCTTGCAGAATCATTGGAAATTACACAACAAGCTGTTACCATATTATTAAAATCCATTGGTATTATTCACAAGCAAAAAACTTCCAATATGTGGAAATAGATTGAAAGAACAAAAATTCCTTAGAAATACTTACAAATCATAAAATAACAGAGGCCTTTGTAAACTTTGGCAAATAAAGAAAAATCCAATAAGTAATAATTGATACGGTTGAAAAGATAGATTTGATAGATGTGTACTCTCCCCCTCATATGCAATAAACACAATTTTATTTCGTTGAATGAAATGAATTAACAGTATAATCAAAGCATTGTTCACTGCTGGCAACTACTTTTCCCCAGACCTCTCAGGCAATTTTCGCATTCAATTTCGAAAAAATATCTCATCTTTTGAGGCGGTCCAAGTTATTAGCCAATTTTTGATGATTTCTTCGAAGGAAGTAAACTGATGAATCGCCAAATCGTCATGATACATCCGTCGAAACAATCAGTAATCAAAAGGAACAATGTCCGGTGAAGACATTGGTGTGGGGGTGTAAATATTCCATTTGAGGGTTTCCAAATATTTTTTGTACGACTTTTGCAACATGATGCCCCTCGGCATCATGTAGGTGAAAAACTTTATCATGTCTTTGCTCGTATTCCGGCCGTTTTTCTCGATAGGTACGGCTCAAACAAATCATTCGTAGTCTGTATCGATCGCCTGTAATAAAATCGCCATGTTGAAGCAGCTCATAGTATACAACACCTTTTTGGTCCCACCAGATACACAGCATGACCATTGAACCATGAATATTCCGCATTGGCGTTGTGGTCGATGACAATGATTGACGTAGCATAGTGTAGTGAGCATCCATTTCTCATCTCCCGTCACAATCCGATGTAGAAAACCCTTTCTTTGTTGTATTTGAATGAGCTGTTCCTAATTGAAAAATCGTTTTTCAGTTTATAAAGCACTCAATTGCTTTCCTATTGAATAATATCCATGGATTTCAATCGGACGGAAACGGCATGTTACGTTACTCCCAATAATTCTGCAGTTATTCTTGCGTTCGACTTGAACATTCATTGGGTAATAATGCCTCCAATTCTTCGTCATCGGATTTTTTTGGCTGTCCAGTGTGAGGCTGTCCTTCAACGCTGCAATCACCATTCTTGAAACGTCAAAACCATTCCCTACATGATTTATCAGTTGAACCATTGTTGCTATTAACTTCTAGAAGTATTCGATGCGATTTAACTGCAGTTTTTTTTCCCCCAATTAAAGCAGAAACAATAAACCTCCCACAAATGCTGCTTAGTTACTCCAAAATTCGACTTATTCAACAAAGTAAAAACAGGGTTTTTGTTGTTTGTTTGAAACTCAAATCGATAATAATTCAATATTATTGACAGTTTATTATTGATGTTATACCTCTTGGAAACAACCAAAACCTGCTGATACTACGAAACATTTATAACAGGCAAGCCATCTATAGAAAACGGTCTGAACTAACTTGTACTTCCTATATAAAAATATATAATATGTACTTTTAGTATGTACCTATATTATAAAAACGTATAATTATCTAAAAACTTTCCCTTTGCTTTTTATTTTGAAATGGTGCATATTGAAATAATATATTTGACAATTTTTTTAACGCTCTCAATTTCGTAACAAAATATACATTAGTATTGATTTTTCCCTATATATTGATTTACAATTTACAACAATCTACAAGTGAAACTGTTGCATATTTTTGCAATTTTGCAAAAAAAAAAAGAAAAGAAGAAAAAATGCTTTTACAACCAAAAAATTCCACAAAATGCATATTTATGGGAAATGACATTTTTACTCTCTTCAATAAAAGCTGTTTTCAGGATAGTCGATCCAAATAACAGATTATTTATTCAAAACTTGGATGTAGGCTCAAAATGAAGATTCAGTCCTGGTTATAATTTTTTTTTGTTAAGACTGTTAAAGAACCTAAAGATCCAATACCCTCAGAGTTCCAGACCCGAAAAATGGTAATAATTTTGCTTTTATGTCATAAAAAGTTTACGAAAAAGAAACAAAATGATTCAAATATTTTCATATCTCTTCGATAAATATCAAAATATTTATGATAATAATTAGATAATAAATAATACATGCTGACTCTCTAAACAAGAATCTCTTTATTTTTTAGGGAAAAAAAATCATTTGATTGTCGATTCAAAGAATGAATAATTGGCTATCCCTTTAAGTGTAAATGACACAAAATATTTAAAATAAGAAATAAGCTCCATTATTTAAAATGAGGGACAAAACATTTAAAAAAGGTCCTAAAAATATCTTTGAGTTTATTTAATATTGAACTTAATATTAGAAATTTGAATAGAGTATTCTACAAAAAAGCTTTCTAATTTTCTTTCAAGTTCTCCTACTCTCCCATTATATACGGCCAGAGCACCTCTTTTTTTCCAATGTCCTATGCATTTATGTAATTTTCTGGAAGGTACAATATATTAGTGGACTCATAGTACCCAAACAATAGGATTTTAAGTCATACACGGGTTAATTTCCAAAATATCACTTTTTCTTAGGACTTTTCGTAGTTTTACACCTATGTATGTACAATAAATTCCCCGAAAATATTGCATTTAATTATTTCATAATGTACATATAGTTCCTTTATATAATTCATCAAATGAAAAGTTGAATAGATTATAGAGAATTCACTTGAAATAAAGTTATTAATTATAATTTATGCTGTATAAATGATACCCAACCAAGAACCAAAGTTCTTTATTACGCATTTTATATATATAAATTCACTACTGAATTTGAAACTTCATAATAAATGTAGGTTTCTAGGCCTTATAATCAGCAGTTTCTGGACACAAAAAGTTTTTTTGTCTGATGAGAATAGTCAACCCTAAGCTTTTTATACATTTTCTGCATTGTCAATCTCAGAGTAATTTTCTTAAATTTAAGTCTTAGCTTACATTTTTGAATACAAATATTTGTGGTGAATTAATGAGTAGAATATTATTATTGATATAAATATTAGGTAAGATATTTTTATTTGGAGTCAAAGAATTGCTTAGGGGCAAGTGTGATGTACTATTTTTGCAGCAAAAGGTTGGTAGGACACTATGGAAAAAGTAGTGCTGTGTTAAAAAAGGATTGATTTTAAATGCAGTTTCAGGAGTGAATATATATTCTTGGTTAAGTTTCAATTACATATTGCAATAAGTAACATCATTTATTATTAATTGTTGATACTCACCCCTGACCAACACGTCCTAGAGCTGCTTCAACCAGCCCCATCGATAAGGCAAGTTAGTATTAAAAAATTGGCAATTTTAAAATTGATATTAGAGTTAAAATACAAAGGTACCATATTGTTTTGAGCTTTGAAATTTAAAAATTTATACATTAATATCACTTCTACACGCTGATGCCAAACATGACGAAGAACAGAACTTTGGACTATGGAGCCACTTTCTCTCTCTCTCTATGGATAGTGAAGAAACATATACTCTCCAATTCAACAGAATAATATCTTTTAATGTGCTGGAGATTCATACAAAAAGATGTACATATATTGTAGACCACATTGGTTTTTATTTTATTTTTGGCTAAAAAACTACAAATCAAATCATGTTATTTATTGATAATCATATGACAATTGTTGGATACATTTAACGAATAAATCATCATTGGGCTCTTGATTTATATATCTTCCCAAATTATTGTTCTACAATGCCAACAACATTTAAAATGCATATTTCAGGATTTATTGCAGTATTTTACTGCATAGGTATAAGTTTTATAACATTAAAAAAAGTTATTTTTAGTTGATTTATCACTTGTGCAACCGCATATTCAAAAATCAGAAATTTTCTAAGACTTGCTGAGAAGTGTCTATTAAAGACACTACTCGCTACATTTTATCTCAAATCTATTGTATATCTATTCCAAAGTTCATTTTTATATATATGTACATAAAAACCAAAACTAATACGTTACAGTCAAACATTAATAAACATTATAGTTTAAAATTTTAGTTTTGGAGCTGAACTAAAACAAATTCATATACCCCTAATAAACATTTTAAAAAGCAATCATTCCTTCTAAAAACAATTAAATTTAATTACACCTATTAAAACATTTTAACAATTTGAACATTGTTTTTCGATGGATGAGGGATAACGATGGAAAACGATTTGATTTCCTTCGACGCATACGTCCAAGATTTGTATCCCAGAGAGAAGGAATTTCAGCTCCAACGCAGCATATCTTACCGTTGCCGATATTAAAACACTTCGTAGCTTAAAAGAATGGAGAGGATCACAACCTGTAATTTTCCTTGCAATTAAGGCCTTTCATTGAGTTCAGGATATCAAAGTTGATGGCTTTGGTAATTAAAGAGCTACACTTACTGCCAAGGCCAAATAAAATAATGGCTTTGGAGTGTTTGTCAGCAGAATCTTTTTGCAACCCTTTACATTAAGAGGTATTTCCTTTCTGTATTTGTTGAAGACGTCGTCATTCTTTGTGTCTTGTAATTTAATTCGAAATCTGTGGTTTATTAGTGCGTTTTGGCCTTTTTTTTTTCTTTGAAAAAGTGTTTTAAGTGCAAGTGACCCGTTTTTCGTTGTATCAAATCTATTTTTTAAAGAAGTATCTACCTATAATATTCTAATAAAATATAATTACAACATTACACAAAGCTTTCTACCCTGGTTTTTATTGCCTTAGTAGATTTGCTTTTATGTCGAATAGCCCCAATTTGAAAATTAAACATTCTGGTTTACCGATTGATATGTGTTTTTTTGGAGTGGTATTTGAATGTTCAGACTCTTTTTTATATATAAATAAAATATGTATACTCTACTCAGCATTACTTAAAATGAGAAAATGACTAGCCTCAAAATAAGTAAAAAGTCATTTTTTCCTCACTTTTACAGAGCTGTAAGCAACTTTCTTTAGTTCAAAAATACATACACAGAAATATTGAAAATATTTTTTTTATTTTCTAGAGACCTACACAGTTGTTATTTTTATTCTCTCTCTCTCTTTCTTATGTTAAAAATGAGTTTGAATGTTCTAAGGCAGTGCTGCCCAACGTCCGGCCCCCGGGCCAGATCCGGCCCACGAAGCCTTAGAATCCGGCCCGCGCGTGAGTCTTTAACTTATTCCTGTTATTAACGCAGAAGCTTACAACTGTTAAATGTGAGTCCGGCCCACTGGCGTCGTTTTTTCATAAATCCGGCCCATGTTCGGAAAAGGTTGGGCAGCACTGTTCTAAGGAATCAATAATAATTAATTATTAGACGACAAAAGTATTTTTTTTTTTTTCATTTTCGGTTTATTTGACATTGAAGGAAACATGAGCTAAACATGTGTTGTTTTAATGTTGCAATTCATTGGTGATATTATTCATAATAATTAAAATATAATAATATGAAAGGTGATGGGCTTGTACAAGGGGGCTGGCTCTACTCCTCACCTCCTTAAAAATCACAGTTGAGTCCAGAATAGCAACAACAACAAATTAATATAACTTTTAATTGATTAAAAAGCAATAAATAGTGGAAAACACATTATGCTATTAGTGGGGGGAAAAAGAAATACAGTTTCCTTAATTTCCTATCAGAAATTGATTGAAGTACATATTTTCATGAGTACTTTCCTCCTTCTCTTTTGGGGATCACAATATGTAATCCCATTAAATATACATCATTTTCGTGGAAAGTACATAAAACAAAAAACTTTAACTCATTTTTTATTGCTAGACAAAGTAGGAGCAATAGATAATACTAATAACTCATATATTTGAGGAGTTTTAGGCATAATCGAGATGTTAGTAATTAATTTCACTTCACTAAGTTATATATGTACATACTACTATGAGCAAAAAACATGAGGGAATTTGAATTGATTTTAGGGGGAATTTCGATAGGGATAAATGTTGTTTGTTTATTTTGTAAGTTGACACCCCTGTCACTCCTGACATCTGTGATAAATTACACGTCAAATACTCATGACTGTTTGTGATACGGATGATCCTTTCGTGAGCAGCCCGAATCGAATTTTTCTTTTTTTTTTAAAATGATTCTCTAAATTCGATGACTGAAATGGAATTTAGAGAAATGTTGTTGAAACCAAAAAAAAAAACAGTTACAATGAACATTCCATTTACTGTTGTATTCCTATAACATTTTGAGATTAAGTGGTGTATTTCTCGAGATACATAACCCATAGAAACCGACCATTCAATATTTATTTTTAATAGCATATCTGAACTCGACAGTTATTGTTCGGTAATAATTATTATTGACTTAATACAAATTTTGTAACTGTTTTTAAAAATTGGAAAAAAAAACGTTGGCACTTTTGAAGGGGATGAAATGACTTTTAATGATTAAATAAATATTTTTTGAGTTCCAATGTTTTTTGCCCATAGTAGCATATACATACAATAGAGGCGTCCGCATTATTTATTGTAACACATGTTTATTCAGATAAATCAAAGGAGAATATACAAAAAGGAACAATATTTTGATAGCTTATAGTATATACATACATAGTAAAACAAAAATCAATCGTGTTTATTTATATTATTATTGCATTCAATTACTGAGGAAATACTTCGCAGCTGGCACGCAGCACTTCTTGAGGAATTAAGGCCTTGAACTTGAACTTTAAGCTTTCTAAAAAAGTATTACAATAGTCCAAAATTGAGGAGACGGAGAATTCCAAATTATTTTAAATCCGGCTTCTTGACGGCCATTCATCTTTGCTAAGAACAGCATGGATATGAGCTCGAATCCAGTTTTGCATCAATTTAGAGACGGGCAGAATCTTGTTGAAGGGTCCAAGGTATTATATTATCATCGAAGAATCGACTGGCCCAAGGAAATAATTGAGCCTCTAAAATGCTTTCAATGTAACATTGGCTGTTGATTTTGACCGTAGAAGGTATACAAACGAGTGGTGATTTTCTAGTGGCTGTGATTGCAGCCCAAACCATCAGAGAATCTGGATTTCGTCAAACATTCACTCTTTTGCCTTTACAAATCCATCCCTATCCCCCACACATGATCATTTTGGATGCTTAAACACGTCTCATCAAAGAAAACTAATTTGGAGTGCGTCCTGTTTTTCAAGGGATTGAGGATATAGCGACATCTATATATCTCAATGTGTTTATGGAAGTTTGAAAGCTCTTGTCGTTTCACTATTTCATAAGGAAAGGTTCCTAAGTTGTCCTTCAGTACTCAGTGCATTGAAGTGTGACTGCTTTTCTGGTTCAGACGCCCATTTTGACGCAGATAGATGCGGATTCCTCCTCAACTTTTAATTATTTTAGTACTCATATGTTTCGTTCGTACTGATCGTTTTCTGCCTTGATTAAGTCGGTTGGATATTTGACCAGTCTTTTTGAACTTTTTTAAAACTCTCCAAATTGTTTGACGAGCAATAAAGAGTTTTTTTTGCTATAATCGAATTTCTGTCCCTTCTTTTATGGAGATTTACAATAGCTTTTCTATCTAATGCCATCACTATTGTAAATTTGTTTGTCTCTATCTTCTAAATGGCTAATATATATTTAACATTTTTATCACGTCAAACACAAAATAAATTTACTAACCAAGGATCAAATCAAATATTCAATAAGTGTATTTAGTATGTTTAGATTAATCTATGTATTTAAACTGTTCTCGAAATCGTTTTGAAGTAAATTTGGCGTGCCCTGTATTTGTCAATTAGCAGTAAATATGCTCAGCTTAATAAAATGTACGATCAAAACACTAATAAAGAGGTTAAATATGCGATGAACATGTCAGGCATATTTATCTAATCATCGTTAATGTAGTGAATGTATGTACATCAACCAATGCTCGTGACATTTTCAATAATGAAGTTTCTGTGAATATCATTTTGGTATTCACTTTCATCAGACATGCATTCTGAATTATGGACATAGTATTTAGTATGCTCATCCATGATGAGATGATCAGATCTTATTTATCGACATTTTATCAAAAAACAACAAAATTATATTTATAATAATATTTTCAAAACTGATATATATAAGCTACATTGTATCGAAATAATCAAAATATCATAAGAAATAAGTTCTTTGTTTTTACTCAGAAACAAAGTGAAAAGAAATCCTTTCAATAAAGGATTAATTAAAAGAACTATATTCTACTTTAGTGTGCCTTAGGAACAAAAAAAGAGTAATGCCTCTAATGAGCCCTTATTACTCCATGAATGACTTCATTTCTTAGCCCTAATGCACCATCAAAGTTCTTTTTCGAAAAAGTCAAGACTTAATTGAGCACTCCTTAAACTTTGTTAAGTACGTGCTCAGATCCTAAAAAGATCAAGGAGATTTATATATATGGACATAAGTATACATAGACTCATGAACTTTTAAAAGTATTCCTACACATGTATTGCTACTTGTCTTGCTACCTGTTAAAAGGAGTTTTTCGTAGTTTAAAAATAGCTCTAACATCTACTGCAAAAACTTTTAGATGATGAAGAAACTTTTTGTCTTAAAATATGTACATACATATATATATACGAAAAATGCCAAAGATTTGAATGTTTATCCTCATGGTTCAATGACACTTTGATATGTGGCAATAAACTAGTCAAAGTCTTACAGCCCTTGACAATTTTTTTTATAGCCGAATCAATTTGATCATTCTAAATTTAAAAAGCAGAAATATGAAAAAATGAAGTCAATATTTTTATTTTTGATTGGATTTATCATCCTTTCAAATTGCTGGGAACGATAGGTCAAGGGTCTCTTCCATCTATAATTTTGAAATTATGTATAAGTGAAAACGTAAAACAATTCTCAGTAAAAATGTATTACAATTCTACAAAGCGCCCAGTAGCTGACTATTTAATAAGTAGGAATGTAAATAATATGCAAATCGGGCGTGTGATAAAAAAGTGGAGTTGGCTCTTCAAACAGGTATTTCTGTTTTCCGAAGCTGTTATCATTTTTCCAATATTACTGAGGGGAGAACATCTACCTGATAGTAAAGATGTCGCATGAAGGAATACATGCATTAACTTTAATAAAGCAAATAAAATGTAAACTAAAAGGGCTCCAGTCCTCGTATAATTATTATTTGTTAAAAATATATAATTTCCTGACATTAATTTCAGTTAATTTTCTTCCTCTCATCTATGTTATTATTTATTGTTGTATATATAATGGAGAATAGCAGCTTGTAGCTCAGTAAAACGCCATGACAGCTCAATCTGCTTCCCTCTCAACATTCATCAAATTGTCAGAGTTACCAGGTTGATTTTCTCTTTTTTTGTTTCTTACAAGCCCGATTTGCATATTATTTACATTCCTAATCATATATGTATAGATCAAATATTCTTGTTGGAGAGTGACACTGTTTTTTTTTGTTTGTTTTTTTGGAATTAAATGATTTATTTTTTTTAACAAAAGGAACCTCATTGAATACATTATATATATTTTCTATTTCTAATTCTACTGGGTTTGGTAGTCTTCTATAGAGATTTATCCAGTTTGATGTATCCTACAACTTATTAGGTACAATGGTACGCTTATAAATTTGCAACAGAGAAGGGCTTCATTAAAGTTCTAATACTTCATGAAGGATGGATTTTAGCAATCTAAGATGTTGCATCCGCTCTTTATTCTCTAAAAATAAGTAGTAGGTTTTCTAGGAAAAAATCTCAAATTCTGTGATTTTTGGAATATAAACATAGGTGTCTCAATAAGTGGAGACTATTTTTTTTTTAGAACCAATCTTTTGATTGCATGCTCAATCCAAAAAAATTCAAATAGTACTTTTATTTTATATGATTTTTTTTATTTGTCCTGTGTATTTTTCACTCTATCAAAAGGTTCTCGACAAATTTTCAAGACTCTACATTTAAAGGTCTAAAAATTATGGGAAAAATAATAACGGCAATTAATGGGAGAGCATTGGAACGCATGGAAATGTGGGTTGGAGAGGGAAGAGGGAGAGCTTGAACCATGTGTCAACATATATCTTACTTTTAAATGCTTTATATCTACGTGCTAAAATATGACACACGTTATTTTCTTAATATTATATGCCTATGTATGTATCAAAAATCACATTCAATTCGGAGATGGTCAGTTGACATTTTTTTTTTTTTCATTTTTTTTTATCGATTTGGCATGGACAAACATATAAATATTGTACATTATGTTCCTTTATATATTCTTACACAAGTAACTATATTTATCCAAGTCGTACTTTTTGGTCCTAATCTTGTTCATTCTTGTGATTGACATACCACCATACATATGTATGTGTCAAGTCAACAAGAAACCATGTTTATCTGAAATATTTACTCAAAAATGAGTGTGAACTGCCCTCAGTTTCTTAAAGACATTCTCTTTTTTCGTTTGTATTAATGGGTTATTTATATTAATTAAATAATGACTCCAATAATTGATGCAACTGTATTATAGGAAAAAAACCACTGGCCACAATCAAGAATAAAAAACATCTGGTACTTCTGACTATGTACTTACTATGACGTAAGGGATTTTTAATAGTTCTACAACAGATGAACAGGTTTTGGCCATCTGCAACAACTAAATAAATCTATAGGGATATGAAAAAGATGGACGTTCTTTGTGGGACCAACTCGGCTTCATGTTCAATCGACACATTTATCCGATTGTTCTATTCGATAACCAACAATTCTTAATTTCTCGATTAAAACTGACATTTTAGCAAAAACCGTGCGTGATAGGTCTTAAAATGACTTCACAATATTTGACCATTATATTTATGAAGTAAAAAAAAAACTACTTAAAAGTGGATTTTCTCTTTTTTTCAAGATTTGAAAAGTGTACTTCCTTTCTTCTTGACTTGATACATATGTGTTAAAAATTTACCATTTTCAATCAATGGTGTAGTGAAGAGAGGGGCTGGTTGGCGGTCAGGAGGTAAATTGTTAGTCTTTAATTTTCTACAAGTTGTGCTGAAGCACTTTTGTAGAATAATCAGCTGAAGGTGCTATATGAGCTTTTTGTGGGGGATGAGTCTGAACATCCAGTCCTGAGCACTGATACATTTTCTTACTTTTAAACCTCAAAATATTTATTTTTCATATATTTCTTAATTTTCTTTAGGGATTCAAAAAATATCTTACATGCTTACTTGGAACTTTTTTAATTTATAAAAGTATACATTTCTTGCGGTTAATTGAAGAGTTATATATGTATTATTTAGAAGAGTTAGAAAGAATTCAAAAGCATATTTAATTATTTATTTATTAAAGCAAATGAAATAATTATGATGTAAGAAAATATATAAAAAAGATTGCAGACACTTTTTAAAAGATTCTCTATTATCATTTCATTAGACATTTCATCGTCAAATTTTGAACTTTTGAGAAGAAGTTTACCACCCATCAACTAAAACTTTCATTATATATGAGGTATTGAATCTATGTTCTCATGTCTGTGGTATACTTTTATTGTAAAAAAAAATTTGTACAAATAAATAAAATAAGATAAGAGTAACACGCGATATCATCCAATAATTATAATCTATGGTAATAATACTAATATGAGACTGAATATATTTCAATACCTTTAAAGAATAAACAAAGAATTAAGGACAATCGTTAAATTGTTTATTTAGTAATGACATAAACTAAAAAAATAAATTAGATTACTTCTTTGCAGAGAAGAGAAAATATGGAATTAAAAAGGGATTAGAAGCTATTTCATGATATAATGGGTAAAACTTACCCAGGGGGAGACACAAACGGCCTTAATATTCAGAAAAGTACAATTGATTCGTATTCCTATTATAAGAAAAAAACAGTGTTTCTCAGGATAATTAAATAAAATTGTAAATGTATGTTTCTGTTATTTATAATACAAAAAGACCACAACATTTTTGCTGAATGGATGGTTTGGCTATCTCTCAAGTCAATGGTCCCCTACTCCCGGTCTGTGGATCAATCAGTACCGGGTCACACACAAATTACCGTGAATACCCGTCGTGCATAGAACGATACCATGTATAGGACACAGTGGATATTTGACCCTAAAAACGATGGAAAAACTAGTTACTAGATAATTAGTTATTTCTGTTTTATTTTTTATCTAAGTCTGGGACAATAATAACGGGGGACTTACTACTTCATCTACAGACTCTAGGAGTAGGAGAAAATATTAAGTATAAATGCAAATATCAAAGGATAATTAGTTGTACGGGGATATTGTTAAATATTTTTGGGTTGATAATTCTTAATTGACTCATCGGATTTCAGTGGCAACAAGCTACAATGCCCACTACATGTTCCTTTGTTATTTCCAACCCTGTTGCCATTTTCAACATCCTATCTGTGGAAAGCGGAGTTTTCTGCAGTGAACAAAACAAGGCAAAGGAGTAGACTGGACATAAGCAACACGCTACGGATGTGTTTGTCTGTCATTACCCCCACATGGGGCATTCTCGTATCAAAGAAACAAGATCAGGGATCCCATTGATTTAGCATTACGAACAGTTTTTGATGTTATAATATAATGTTGTATTGTTGGAGCAGTAATGTGTTAATAAAGTTATACCTTCTTAATGTTATTACAGCATTGTAATGTTGGAGCAATGCGCTAATAAAGTTCCAACTGAGGTCGCAGTGGACTTACGTTTATTGTTATTGTTAATATTTCAACCCCCGATCTCCAGTTAAATCGTCAAGCGTTGACAGGTACGCAGTTAGAAAAAAGTTGAGGACCACTGTCTTAAGTGACCCCTGGGATAAAACAATTTGAGTAGCATGTATCATTTTGTTCATAATTATAATTTTTTTAAGGCCTTCATTGCTTTAACTACTTTGTTACCTTTCTAGGGCTTTCCCCCCAGACTTTTACTGAATTTGTCAGCATTTGATAATTGTTAATTATTCATGAGTATTATTTAATTTATATTTTATTCTCTGCACAACTGATACATCAGCAAACCAGGAATCGGTAGTTTTATATTAGTAGGAAATGGGACAAACGTCCCAATAATATTTTCCTAAAAAAAACAGATTCAATTTTAGTAAACAAAAAAATAGAATGAACAATTTTCACCGAAAACTTTATAAATGACATTAATTTATTTTTAATTTATGTAGAATCCCTTCAAAACTCAAATGTCATTTGAAAAGTCCCTTAATTAAATCTTTTTTAACCTGATATTTATTATAACTTTTGCCAGTATTCATTTTAAACTTGGAAGGATCTAAGAGTAAAAAGCTATTTTAAATATTAAAATAGCTATGGACCTCATGAGCCCATATTTTACTCCTCCCTCAGGTGAGAAAATCCCTTTTTCTTAAAAATGTACATAAGTCCTTGAAAAAGCAGTCAAAAAAGAAATAAGAAAGCTCACCAAAAAATGTATAGTTAAATCAATAAAGTTTTTCTTTCAATAATATTTAATGAGCATCGCCACTAAACAAAATGTGAACAATAGCTAATTAGGTTGAACCTTTACTCTTCTCTCTAGGTTCAAATTCATTTAGTTCCTAATTGAGTCTTTTTTTTTATTTATATACATATACTTAGGAAATATTAACGAGTCTCTATGTAAGCACGCTAAGTATAAATTAAGAGAAAGTTTTATTAATAGATCAAATTTGACAGGCCCTTAATGTGATTTGAATTCAGTTCCTTTTCATGCAACTTTTTGTAAGATGAAAATATTGATAGATAACTCTTTAGTCTAATTGATTAATCATTTATACAATTTAGACTCTTAAATTATTGTTATTATTATAGGTAGATATATGTACTGAACCTTCTATTTTACAAAACATTTGCTCCAAATGAACTGATATTTTGCAGATTACGTCATTTTCTCAAATATAGGAATATTCTTTATTTAATAGGGGGATAGATAATAGTCATAGTTGAACAAATGATGATTTGAGCTCAATAAATCAAAGTTCAAAACACTATATGTAGTACATATGTTGTAAGGAACAAGAGTAAACGCTAGATAAAACACAACCATAGGTAGAAATATACATATATCAAAGATACAATTCTGCACGAGTAGAAAAGAGTTTATTTATTCAAATTAAATTCAAATTTATTATTGTCAAAAGAAGATATTATTTTATTTTATTTGGAGCAAAATAATGCTCAATCCTTTTGGAAGAATATTTTTAATATATATATATATAATTATAAACATGTATCTAGAGTCACTTTTATATCTATTTAAACTATAATCATTTGCTCTTGTGTTATCACCACAATATAACTATCCAAGTGTACAAATAAATATAATTCATAGGAGGCTAATTCAATCTTCACAAAGAGAAAATGTTACACATTTTATATTTCTTAATTTAAAAAACTTTGTTTATTTACGAGATAATTAAATGGAAACTGTGTAGTTTAAATAAATAAAACATTCATTTCAAGTTTTTATCTAAAAGACGACGACAAAAAAATAAAAATATGTACAAAAAAAATAAATAATCAAGGACTACTGAACTTGATTCAATTCATTCTCTGACACACAACTACTACAGGCTTCCTCCTGGCAATTGGAGCTGTTTGTGGAATGAGTACTTTTCTTCCGATAGATTTGTCCCAGGAAGTTCAATTGAAATGACCTCGTCTCCTTATCCCTTTTGGTAGAGGAGCGGAAACTCATTATTCGCTTAAAACTACTCGTTTTGGTCAAAAAAGAATTGGATGGACGAGGGCGGGAGTGTCTTTGGCTTGAGGCTCCATGAAGGCGGACTGAGAGATTATTCCGATTCTCTGAGCGAAGACTATTGTGAAATTGATTCGAGTCGGAGGTGAATTCTCCAGGAGTGCTACTTTTCTCGATGAGTAGCTGAGGACAGGAAGCAGAGGCGGGTTGACTGTTTCCAAGGGACGGTCTATGAAGACGCTTGCATTGACTTAAATTGGGACTCATCATCTAAAAATAAAAGAGGCAATGTTGTTTTCATGTTGATTTTGCTATTTAAAAATATGTATATGTCAATTTCATACACTAGGCGGCGTTGAGAGACACTCTGGATCACATTTTGTATCCTCTTTGTCCTCTCTTCTTGGAGGAGATTCCTCACAGCAGAGAGACCCGAGGTGAACCTGCTCTCCATCCATGCTCTTATTCTTGAAGAATGTGAAACAACAAAATCTTTTCATTCTCTCTTTTTTTTTTCCTTCTCAGTAGTAGGTCATTTCTGTTAATGGAGAATGCACTTTATTCATCTTTATCTCTAGCTCTCTAGAGATGAGACCCTCACTCACTCAACTGATGGTGAATTGGTTATACATACACACATATAAGAAGTATTTCTCTTTATAGAGAATGAGAGAGACCGTGAGAGGAAGAAGAAAAAAAAAGTGAAGTAGATTCTAACATTTCCACGATAATAATATTCGGGACGTTTGTTTCCTTCGTTTCTTTTCGATACATACATAAGTACATAGAACAAGCATGTATTTAACAACTATATATATATATATATAGTATATGTGTTGACTTTCATTAGGAATTATTCAAAAATCAATCAAGTGTTGTTGTTGTTGTTTTTGGCAATTTTGATTTGTAATTAGGTAATTGATTCATAATTTATTTTGAGTTCGTGATGTACATGACTTTCATTCAGCAGGGCTTTTATTTAATCATCACTCAAAGTTTGTTGGTCAAATATTTATTTAAATTATTTAGTATTGAAGGTTGCCCTTTGATTGTTGAGTTTATTAATTGTAGCCTTATTTGCCTATTTGTTGCCTATTTGTGTCATCTGCCTTGTAACTTTAAGCTTCATTTATTATTGAATCTTTTATTATTTATGCCCTAGATGAATACAGATAATGTATATATATTAAATTATGTGATTGATTATGGCACAAGTCATTAATCATTATTAGGATTCGTAATGCATGGTTGAGTAGCTCATTCATTCATTTAATTAATTAATTAATTTGTTAATGAATCGATGATTATGAATGTATGTACATATATGTCACTCCCTTCTTAAACTAGAGCACAACTTTAGATATGATATCAGTCTCTTGAATTTCATTCGATAACAGGTGTATGACGCGCACAAACACTTTTCCATAAAACAAAAGTTTGGGGCTTTTGAAGAGCAGGCTCAGGCATAGAATGGGATCCTTAGGAATGTAAATAATATGCAAAATGCCGAGTGCGAGATTTTGTGGAGTTGGCACTTGGAACAACAGTACTTTTTGTATTCCAATGCTGTTATCATTTTTCCTTTATTACTACTGAGGGGAGAACATCTACCTGATAGTAAAGATCTCGCATGAAGGAATACATGCATTAAAGTTAATAAAGCAAATAAAATGTAAACTAAAAGGGCTCAAGTCCTCGTATAATTATTAGCTAAAAATATATAATTTTCAGTTAATTTTCTGCCTCTTATCTATGGTTTACATACATAATGTTATTATTTATTATTGATGTCTTCATTTGTATACATATATAATGGAGAATAGCAGCTTGTAGCTCAGTCAAACGTCATGACAGCTCAAGTTGCTTCCCTCTCAACATTCAACAAATTGTCAGAGTTACCAGGTTGATGATTTTCTCTTTCTTTGATTCTTACAAGCCCGATTTGCATATTATTTACATTCCTATGGATCATCATCCCTCGGTGTAATGGGAGCTTCAGAACTAGTTGGAGTTCAATATTAATAATAATTTGATACTCTTTTTGTTCATATTCGTGACACTAAAACGAAAATTATGTCATTTAATTATTCAATATATTTGACTTTGAATTTTAGCTATGCTCTAAATACCTCTTCTAAGTAAGTCGAGGGGAATTGAATAGGGGCTCTAGATTATCTGCTTATTTATGGCAGTGTAGTCAATTCTGTCAAATTGACCTGATTACTTTTAAGTTCCATGCATTAAATATTAAATTTAATAAGTATAAAATTCGTTAGCCCATTTCAAGTATTTCAAGAAACTTCTTCATTTTAATTATTACACTAACATGACCCATTACTATCTCTAGGAATGTAAATAATATGCAAAATGCCGCGTGCAAGATTTTGTGGAGATGGCTCTTCAAACAGGTCTTTTTGTTTTCCAAAGCTGTTATCATTTTTCCTCTATTTCTGAGGGGAGAACATCTACCTCATAGTAAAGATCTCACATGAAGGAATACATGCATTAAGGTTAATATAGCAAATAAAATTTAAGCAAAAAGGGCTCAAGTCCTCGTATAATTATTAGTTAAATTATAATTATTTATTATTGATGTCTTCATTTGTATACATATATAAAGAAAAATAGCAGCTATTAGCTCAGTGAAACGTCATAACAGCTCAACCTGCTTCCCTCTCAACATTCATCAAATTGTCAGAGTTAAAACCAGATTGATGATTTTCTCCTTCGTTTTTATTTTACACACCCCATTTTCAAATTATTTACATTCTTACATATCGCTAATTAGGTATCTCAACGTTAGTTAAATGAGCTCTGGAGTTTGTGAAAAATTGTATAAACTTTGTATTTTTACGAGGTTAAACCTTCGTCTTTTTCTTATTTATTTCCTTGGAAAGTTTGAGATAAATGTTTGTTTACATTTTTTTTTTTTTTGTAAACCTCAATCCATTACCTATGTACATATTTTTTGGGGGTATTATACTAAGAAACGATCCATTTCTATAGGAATATTTATTATTCGAGAGAGAGTTAATTGATAAAACAGATTCCTTGTAACTCTAGAAAAGCTGATTTTTTTTTTCTTCTTCTTCCAATCAATGCCTACATAATTTATGAGTTTTTAATGGACTATATGGATGATGATATTAAGTAAAAACATTTATATCATTCCCAAGTTCTCATAACAAATATCTAAGTCTATGAATAATAAATTAGAATTGAATAAGATACCATTCGACGACGATAAATTACATATATATGCATTTTGATATAGGTTGTGTTTTCTTTAAAGAAAAAGATAAAGAAAGAAGGATTGTGCTTGAATGATTTTAAGAAGGATTACATACAAGCAGAATTAATTACCTACTGGTTCAAATAAATGCAAGGGTCTCATAAATACTTGTATAACTTACTTTACCCGTAAAATGTACTTTACTTATGCTCTTGAAGAAACGTTGATGTTATTATACAAACAAAAATGAATTGAAAATGGGTTATCTGACGTTCAACAATCAAATGTACACTTCTTCTTCTTTCTTTCTTTTTTTTCAGCTGACAATTTTTCTACTTCTCTTCCCCCCGCATTAATGACTTTGAAAATATTATTGTTTATTTATTTAAGTTTGAATTAGTTGTTCTTGTTGTTCAAGCAATTATCTATATACTCTCAAATAGAGGATAAGTACTGAGTTGGAAAGAGTTGGCAAACTATCAATTGATTTTAAGTTCTTGCTTTTTTTTTTTTCTTTCTCTTTTTTTTTTTTTTTGAATAAATGTAAAGATGACAAAGTCTTAAAAAACATTTTGTTAATATGTTTAATTTAAATATTATTGACTTCAAATGTCGTAATTTTGTTGCACAAAAGGACAAAGAAATAAAATTTGTACATATGTAGAGCTAATTTCGTAAGAGGCAGACACTAATTTTCTATATAAAGAGAGTTTGATATTTGTACGTTCGTTAGGCCATGAGTGAGAATTGTCTCAACCTTTTGAAGGAAATACAAATTAACTATAAAAGACCCACTTATGTATGAAGGACTCACGTCTGGTCTTTTATTTGAATATGGACTCGGTTCGAGTAAACCACGTTTCGACATCATCTCCATCGAATTGTGGAAGATGTATATCGTGCACTCGGGGTCGAAACGTTCCTGGAAGCTCTGGGACGGAACGAGTAGGAATAGTCGGATCTCCTGTGTTTTCGGATGAACGTAAATTGGGCATATTCAATAAGCGGGGTCACCAATGTAAGAACCGTATTCTAAGGGTTTCACAAGAAGAGTGAATATATATTTCATATCACACACACGTACATTTCATTTATATTAACTAGATAATACTGTTCAAATAAAAGACCAGACGTGAGTCCTTCATGTATATCAGTGAGTAAGGTATCTTAAATAATTCATAAATGTAATTTATTATCCTTAAATTTGTGGAATCTATTTTTGCTGACATCTTTTGAGTCATGAAAAATTTAATTCCTTTTGAATTTTAAGGAGAAAAGTTATTTCATGTACATATAACAAGTTTGAGCATTGTTTGTCTGATAATAATAACAAAGGTTAACAAATTGTAAATGTCAAAAATCCTCAAGAGTATGTATAAAAATTATTCAGTTTTGCACATTGATTTCAAATTTGTAATTTTTTTCTTTTCGAGAGTCGTACGGTTTTCAAGAAATCGGATCCTACTTTTAGCCTAGAAGGATACTCATTTTGTACATTAAAAAATAAGGATCCGCTAGTGTATTACATATATGCAGATTCCAATTGATTTAAGGAGACCCCTGACGGCGTAGGGGGCGGGAGTAGGCCCAAAAGCCGGCCAAAACGTTTATACTTAAATAACTCCTTGAATATTAGATGCAATGAATTAATAAGGAATGCATTAAAGAGCACAGACTCACAGCTTTTAAAAGAGAGGTGTCAAACGCTCGATAAGAATCCTTAACAATGAATGAATCCTCCATCTAAGTATGTGAATTTTCATTCAATTTCAAGCAAAAAATCGCTAGAAATAACCAAACACTCACGGTAGAGCTACTAAAAAATAAGTGCATTAGACTGAAGTTAGGAATGTAAATAATATGCAAATCGGGCTTGTAATAAAAAAAGAAAGAGAAAATCAACCTGGTTGTAACTCTGACAATTTGATGAATGTTGAGAGTGAAGCAGCTTGAGCTGTCATGACCTTTTACTGAGCTACAAGCTGCTATTCTCCATTATATATACAACAATAAATAATAACATAGATGAGAGGCAGAAAATTAAGTGAAATTAATGTCAGGAAATTATATTTTTTTAACTAATAATAACTATACGAGGACTTGAGGAGCCCTTTTTGTTTACATTTTATTTGCTTTATTAAACTTAATGCATGTATTTCTTCATGCGAGATCTGTACTATTAGGTAGATGTTCTCCCCTTAGTAATAAAGGAAAAATGATAGCAGCTTTGGAAAACAAAAAGACCTGCTTGAAGAGCCAACTCCATTTTTTTATTACAAGCCCGATTTGCATATTATTTACATTCCTAACTGAAATAGTAGTGTGCAGTAGGATTACAGCTGATTTCGTATTGCTTCTGCGTGCTGCTACTACTACTTTAGTAGCTCTACCGTGAGTCTTTTATTTCTAGAGAAATATCACCAAAAAAAATTAACAGATTTGAAATCAGCCTGCAAAACTGAATAACTTTTATTATACACATTTATAGCCTTTAGGATTTTTGACTGCTGACCAGTGTAATTAATGAACTGATTTAAATATATGTAGTGTCAAGTAATATGCAGCAAAATATAAAATGGAGAACACCAGTATTTATTATTATACTAACGTCACGATTATTTATTTTTTTAATTCAACAAATAATGTCGTGATTCTTCTAAATAAATGAATAAATATAATAAAACAGTCAATAAATTTATACGTGTAATAGTGTAATAATATAAAAGCATGATGTCGACACTTTGAAAAGAAAGCCTTCAAAGAAGCACTTGCTACGCTTATCCAGAGAACTCAATAGATATATGAGGGCCCATTATAAATTATTACAATATATATATGACTTTTCAATGCTAGTATTTTTTCACAATGCATTTTTTTTATGAACCTCATGGATTTAAATATAAAATAAAATATTGTTAAATATTCCTGTACAATTTATGATCATACATAAATATATGGATGTAACATGTAAAAATATTATACATAGATATGTGATATGTCAATAAGAACTGAGCGTGGATGGAATTTCGTTCAAAAAACTGGCACTAGTCTTCTTCGATAACTGTTCCACAATTTCTATTACTAAATTTTTCCCATTAACCCTCTATAAAATACGCAAATTGAGATCAAATACTATAACAATATCCAGCTAAATTATATATTTAAGCTATTGTAATTGGCATTCCTACATTTAGGGGGAGGCGCTTCCTTAAATATGAAGTGTAATAAGTAATTATCACTCTTCATATTTATTACTAATCACGACGAGCTTTTTGGGATGAACAAAAATACTGCTATATACTCTCCCTTCAGCTGATTTTCATCATTTGACTCTTTTGATTTAAAGCAGCTGACTTTACGTGTCATGAACTTAAAAAGGGTATAATTATTATTTATAATTCTGATGTATATAAAATATATTATATCAAGGATTGCGCGCCCTTTTTTTGAATTTTGAACATATTACAAGCATTAACGGTTGGTTTGTGATTGGTAGAATTTATATATATATATATATATTAACTAAATTATAAATTCAGCACAATATTAACGAGTTGGCAACAAGGAAAATACAGAAGGGTAACTACCATATGTTTTTCCAAATTTTTCCTTTCCCTTCATCAGTCGAGGTTGCGAGCGGACAAAAAAGCTCGACGTGACTTTTTTATAATTTGAGTATAGTGGGGAACTATTGAAAATATCCAAATCCACCGAATAACGAATCCATCGTTTGATTTCTTGAATTCGTGTCCTTGTTATTTTATTTTCAAATGAACATATTATCTAATAAACATCTGTTCTCCACTGGGATTTTATTCTAAAATTTGTATCAATGTTGGAGATTCCTAAATATATTTACCCATCACTTCTCTTCTAGTGTCTTATGATTTTGGATCAAAACAATGCCTTGTACTCCTGGCACAAGTCGGTTTTTATAAAATACCGTCATCTAAATTATTATGTCTTTATATTTTATAGTCTTAGCTTCTGATACTCATTATCAGTCAGTATTGTTATCCTAGCATTGAATGTTTAAAATTTAAGATAAACAGTTTGACTTGTTTTAATTAGACGAGGGATCCTCAAACGTCTCCTAATTTAGCTGAAGAGTAAATTTTAATATCAGAATTCGTCATTTATCGTTAAATATCATTTGATTTTATAATAAACGTATCTTAAAGTGCGGTTGAAAAGATAATGGTTTTTGTTAATTTTGACACGTTTTGTATTTAACTTAGTGTTTTAGAACATTAGCCCAAATTTTAATATGTAATTGTGGGCATACGTTGAGTTTCAATTTTCATGGATGTATTAAACATCATAAGGATACTATGTTCCTGTATATTGTAAAATGATTGTTGGATAAAACTGAACTAACCAGGACAAGAACGTAAGCAAGGCTACTTTTTCAGTTCCCTTTGTAGGTATATCCCAGCATTAAAAGTAAAAAACCTTTCGTTAGTTAAAAAAATGAACAAGAAATTACTGTTAGTATATGTATACATTTTTCATTTTATTATGGTCAACATCTAGATAGAGTGAGATATACAGGATAAATACTAATAATAACCAAATGGCACAAGGATAAATATTTAAGCATAATTATTTTTCCAAATATGAACAAATACACATTGAACAATTATTTGATATTTAATATTAATATCGTTGTCTTCCATGTTTGCAACTAGAAGTAATGAAACTAAAATGAGGTTTATAAAAATTAATTCATCGAGAAATAAGATATTCCATGTATTCCTGATTTCAGTAGAACTGGCTTCTGTACTTTCTGATTCCTCAAAAAATTGATATCTATTCCTAGATAACTCTATTCTATTATCAATAGAATATATATTGTATATTAATATTTTATGTGATCAAATTATTTCGATTTTAATTAGTTAAGTAATAATAAAAAGTGTAGAAGGTATTTCTATTCATTGAACCCTCAATGAAGATATCCTCTCAAATTAGTCCATGGTGATAAAAATGTTACACAATTTCGTAAGGAGCTTATAGAGGATGCAGAACAGTAGATGCTTTATGTGTAAATCCCTTTTCCATATGATGAGCATAGAGTCTCAGAACTATGGATCTCTCCATAGCGAAGAAAGAAAATGCTTAACAAACTCTACGTCCGCTAATAACAAATTTAAAACTCTCATCTTCCGTATTGAAAGTGGAGAATGACTCGACTGAGAAATAGAAGACACTTCTTCTAAGCATTGGTCTCGTTGATAAAAAACTTTTTCAATGGCTAAACCATATAAAACAAGACGTTTGTTCTCCGAATCATTTCTGGGATCCTAGAGAACAATCAGTTTTGAAACAAATATCAACTTTTTGTCTTTCTTCCTCGTCCACACTACAAAATGTTATATCTGGATGCTAAGTAGTTAGGATATCAGGGGTTTTTTTTTACTAATGAGGAAAACACAGCGAGATTCTCAAGAGAAGGATGATGGCGTCGTAGAATAAAAAAGAATTAAGTGAAGAGCATCATTTGGGATCAGTGAGTTAATAACCTAATTCTACCAACCTAACATTTTACTCCTTCATATAGTTAAAGTTTAGTCCTTAAAATATTTGAGTGGCATTTGCGTATTTTCTGAAGCATCCTATTCCTAAAAAAATGCTATGAAATTAAACTATAGACTCTAGGCTATAATGCCATGTTATTTATTTTTTGAAATTTTGTCGAAAAGTAACAAAATTTTGTGTTAGAAGAATAGCCTTGTTTTATTTAATGAACTGAAAATAGATAGAAAAAGAAAAATTGATTTTTCTCCTTTTCGTATTTTTTGATTCACGCTCAGTTCTTATTGACATTACACTTATGTGTATAGTTGGGTCATTTTGATATTATTGGAAAGCGAATTTTTTAACAAATATGCACATAGTTAAGGAATTATTGAGTTCATAATAATATATTCATAAAAATGATAATCTATTCTTTCTCTTTATTAGTGTATTTACAAAGACTCCCACAACTTTGAAAAAAACAAAAAAAAACACAAGTCGACAAAATTTCAATTTTTTTTAATCACAGGTTTTAATGCTCTGCTCATGATTTCTCGGAACTTTGTATCAATAAAATACCGCAAAACCTCTACATACTTCTAATACCTACATTATATTAAATTATTTCTCTAACTTATTTTAAATCATTAATATTATTTAAAATAAGTGATTTTTGAATGTGTTCCTTTCTATTTATTTCAGATATTTCATCTTTCCTTCACTTTTCACAAATTATTTATTTTGAGCGTCAAAAATGAAAAAAATATATGTATAGCTCTCAAGAGATTAATCATTTTTTCTTAATTTTCCAGCATTCAGTGGTAATTTTCTCTAATATATGTACATAAAAAATCGACAAGAAATGTCCATTACTTTTTTAATAAGATTTAAAGATATTTATTTACAATAAACTTTGGTATTTTTTTAAAACAACTTACTTCGTTATCTTAAAATTTTAGTTTGCATTGATACTATGAGACACATAAAGGAAATCATGAACAGAGCATTCAAACCCCGTGATCAAAAATGCAGTTGATTAGTGTTATCTTTTCTAGAAATTGCATACAATGCAATCTCATTTTTGTAAGTATACTATACAATACCTTGGCTTAAGAGATCATTATGAGGAATGTAAATAATATGCAAATGGGGTGTGTAAAATAAAAATCAACCTGGTTGTAACTCTGACAATTTGATGAATGTTGAGAGGGAAGCAGGTTGAGCTGTCATGACGTTTTACTGAGCCACAAGCTGCTATTCTCTTTTATATACACAAATGAAGACATCAATAATAAATAATAACATTATGTATGTATACAATAGATGAGAGGCAGAAAATTAACTGAAGTTAATGTCAGGAAATTATATATTTTTAACTAATAATTATACGAGGACTTGAGCCCTTCTTGTTTACATTTTATTAAATTTATTAACTTTAATGCATGTATTCCTTCATGCGAGATCTTTACACTTAGGTAAATGTTCTCCCCTCAGTAATAAAGGAAAAATGATAACAGCTTTGGAAAACAAAAAGACCTGTTTGAAGAGCCATCTCCACAAAATCTCGCACACGACATTTTGCATATTTTTTACATTCCTAGTTATTACTCGGGATGGACATTTTGTTGAGGTGAGAAAGCATGCCTGCAAATACAATCTGGTGCCTCTACGTTTTATATACTGATTGTTATTTGACAATATCAATAATACAGAATAGCTACTTATAATTGAATCAAGCTCTCTCATCTCAACGATACTGAGAAGAAGACTTAATTCAAATTGATCATCAGGGCAGTGATATCAATTGATAATTTTCTTTTCTTCCTTAAACTCAACTTTATCCCAACATTTTGCTCATGTTTAGTTATTATATGTGTTCGCCAAGTCTCGTGCTTACTAAAGTTGACATGTTCCTTCTCTGGTAACCACGTTTCGTAAAACAATAAAATTTCGGGTTTTTTTTTTTTTGCAAACTAGAGTTCACTTGTTCATAACAAGAACACTTGAGATAAGAGGAGAATCTACTCGGGAACCCAAGTCCTTTGATTTGAGAAACAAGTTACACATCTAACTTGCGATATGTGTAGAGATATTTGAGAGAAAATAACAGCTTTTGAATAAGGAAAAGAATAACAATTGATGCGCTTGTTGTTTTTTGTTTGATGTTTTTTGAAATTATGTTCATTCATTGATTGACGGACGATGTTTAGTTCATGATTTTTACAAAGTGCATCAAGGATTTTTAGTATTCAAAATTTAAATTATGCATTCTCATGGCAATAAGGCTAGATTCTAGTAGAGTAGGATAGTAACACATTTTGCTACTCTTTAAAATCTTAAAAAAGAGGCAGCTGACGTTGTCAACAATGAGTCTTAAATCAGTCGTATGTACCATAAGCCTTGCTCGTGCTTTCTTCATTTTATCAATTCATTTACATATAAAGGAGCAAATTTAAACAACTATAAGTTCATCTTCCAGTTATCAATTGTATTGGCATTACATTGGTAATTATTATCAATTAAACTTTGACACGCTTGTACAAACAACCATCATGAGAAAATTATATTCTAGACTCTGGGAAGGAACATATTGCGTATGTATATACATCAAAAGTTAAAATCAAAGTTAACTTTGTAAGTTTTTTTATACCACATTAGTAAGGGTTGAATGTGATTCATTCAAAAGTCATTTAATTAATGGGCATGAGTTTAATCTTTATTAGAGAGAGCTCCTTTATTACAAAGAACTCTTTTAAGGCAGTCAAATATTTTTTTTTTTATTCCCCTCAACGTGGAAAGATTATAAAAGGTGTTCAAATTTTTATATGATGTTAATTGACACATAGATTTACATTTTATGTGGCCTTGTGGCCTTTTATGCACAGATATGTATGTGGTACAAGAAAAAAAGCTATGGACAAAAGGAATAAATTGCATTTATGAAAGAATTAATTTATCATTAATTATCTTTTACGATGATATGATAAAAATGGATTAAAGACTTTCTTTTCAGATCATAATAAGAGTGTTATCGGATACTTTTTTCCCCTGTAGCTTATTAAGGCCTTAAATAATGGACTTTTATATATATAAATATATATATATAAAACTTTACTAATGTAACTAATTGAACGAATAAAAGTATTTCAAATCCATGGAATATCACTAAAATAAAAGGTTTGGCTCGAAAGTCCTTTTAAATCCCCTCATTCTTCAATGAGGTGCTTTGAAAAAAAATCCAACGCCATTTCCCATGTTAGATTTTCATATAAAATTTATAGAGAGCTTATCCTCCCCTTCTAATGGCTTCTTCATTCACACACAATTAATTAACTCAACTCACTTCGTCAATGAATTTTCCTTCTTAATTAATCAATGAGATAGAAAGACCACCTTTCTTTCAATTCAAGGTCTCATTATATTTACTCATATGCATGAGATGTACAGTGCTTGTACATACTTGTATATATATTAAAGTTTTGTGTTCATCGTTGAGCTTTATTACTATTTTTTTGTGTCAAATTAACTTAACATAAAGATATTAAATTTCATATTTAATGAAATAACATACTCTCCAAATCTGTAGAAGTGGATTTTTATTATAAGTGGATCAATTCAAAAAGTACTCTTGAATAGCAATCAAGAAAAGAAAATGAGACATTCACAATTTATTTATTTATTTACTGCTTTCGTTTATGCAAACAAATTTAATTGACATATTTTTTTTTTTTTAATGATGGGAAAAATTTATCCAATATATTAATCCAATCTCTCAATTTCAAAAATTTGTAATAATATATATGACTTATAACAAAGAAGAAAATTAAAAATTATAATTTGTAGAAAATGAAAATATTAATAAATTAATATTCAATTTTTGAAAAAATCATCAGTCATTAAGAGGCAGTCAAGCTCTTTGGATCTCTTTCTCCTGAATGGAGGGTGAGCTATTGAAGACTTTTTCTTCAGATGCTCTCTTTATAGAGATTTCTTAATAGACTCAAATTCAATTCAAATTATTTTTGAGGGCCTTCCTCATTCCACTTTGTGAGTGAAGGAAGTGAGCTCCTTAATTAATTCCTTGTTTTGTATCCAAGTTGCTTTGATTGTCTGACAATTTGTTTTCTATTGGCCCTTCCATTCGGAGATTTTAGGATCTTCAGAGTGAGACACACACCTTTTTAATGGCGACAAAAGAATAAAATAAAGTTATGAAAGGTCTTGGCCTTGTCAAACCGTTGTGTTTGGGGTTCGCAACTCGATACGTCCCCCTTTTTATTCGATAAAACTATTATTTTGCGTGTTGTTCTCATTCAAAAGGCTCAAATTCTCATGACTGTGATTCGGCTTAAGAAGTAAAACTCTATCCTTCTTTTTTGTAGTCAATGTAATTAATTATAATTAAAAGAGGAATAAATCTTAATGGTTACATATTTTTAATCATAACAGAAAATAGCTTGGAAAAGATAAAAGGTTTTTTGAGAGCAATAGTTAATTTTGTATCTAGATACATAAAAGACTCCAATGAAGGAAATTTTTCATGTTCTAGCTTGAATTAAAGGGGATCCATGTACATATATTTTAATTTAAAGTAATTAATTATTTCTTTGTTTTGGATAAAATTTACCAAAATTGAATTAAAAGGTCATTACCATACATATAGGTATCTGGAAGAAGAGTGAAGTGGCTTTAATGAGAGTCAATGCTTGGGATTATACTAATATGAACATATTATTTAGAATGTTGTGTATCAGTGTGAGCAATATGATTTTTACATTTCATATAACCAGCCATCATTTTGTGACCACTTCAGGATTTAAAACGTGGAAAAATTTTTATCGTTTCACTCAGTATTATATCATCAAAAAATAAAAACCCAATATGGACTTCATTAAGGTAGAACAGACATTGAAAACGTTCATAGTAGAACTTATTTTTCTTAAATGGAATAATTCAATCTCTTACATTCCAACAGCTACTCATGATATTAAAGTAAACCATGCCTTCTAATATACAGAAACCAGCTTGAACCTCAAATGAACCTTAAGAAAACGGAATCAAATATACATCTATTTGAATGATACTTTGTTGATTGATAAATTAATGAACAGATACATACAGAATATGTAGTTCACAATGAAATGCATATATTTACAACGACAAACAAGTATGTAGTTCTTTCAGAATACTTCTTTTTACTTCATATTATTTGTAATTTAATTTTTCATTTCCATGGGTGTATGTAAATACATATCTTCAAATACACTGAAATAAATATTTAATTTAACAATATGTAATTATCATTTCTCTTACGTTTTTTGATGATTAAACAATTTTGCTGTATCCGGAAATATTTCAGGTCCTCTTACCCATCAGTGGTGGATTAATGATATTTTTGTCTATTTACCTCATAAAATACAAACAGATTTTAGGCGAAAATATATTGTATAAAAAATATGCACAAGTATAATATGATAACAGTAAACAAATATACAAAAAGAAACGAAACATTAAAACAATAATAGCTACACCTGATTACAAAGCAGACTCTTTCATAGACATTATACAAGGATACAAAAAAATGAAACCTTTAATACATAGATCCCGTGTCTTTGGAAAGGAATGCCTTTTTGAATGAAATATTCACATTTCCTGACCTAAAATCTGGTTCCATTTTCGAATGGAAAAGGTTTCGCTCTCCACTTATTAGATCTGCCAAAATATTTTGCCTATCCAAGCCCTGGTTTTCGAAGCTGAACGAAAGAAGGAGTGGTGTCGAAAAAGTTTTTAAATCTTCTGAGTCTTCCTTCGACATGGGAACAACGCGAGTTCTCCGTTCAACTAATGGAATAGCTGATGGATCCAAGTTTACGGCGCAGTTCCAAATTTCTGCAGAACTAATCATCCTTGTAACAATTGCGGATTGATTTTTATTCGATAACACGTTGTATGCCTTCGTGGATTGTCCTTTATTGAAAATTATAAAGTATTTTATTCAACTCAACGTTTATGGAAAAGAAGATTTTAATTCGAATATTATCAAACTTTAGTTGGAGCATTCAGAAGAAAAGGAAATATTTCTCCTCATCACAAGGCCGTTGATTCTGCATTGCTTAATATGAAGTCTCTAATTGCGAAGAAGAAAATAACAACTAACCTTTTAATAGACGTCAAAGACTTAAGAACAATAATGATTGGTGCCTCTTTTCGTTATTCTGCACTCTCCATTCAAATTCGTAGTTCTGCATCTTCCTCCTGAACGTAGGTTGATGATCTGATCAAATTAATTCCCCCTCCAATTCGCTCCAATACTTCAAGCTCATCAAATCGACGATAAGAAGAAGGCATAACCGTTTTATTCTTAATAAAAGACAATAAATAAAACTATTGCTGCTTAGTTCAATTTATATTAGAGCTTTTTTCTTATCTCTAGACAGTAATTTTGAATTATAATGTTCATTTATGTTTGTTTTGAACGTAGCTGTCTTGAGATTTGTATTTATTTATTTACTACATTTTTAGTGTATCTTTCATATAGTTGTACACTGTATTGCTCTGTTGTTATTTAAATAAATATTTTAACCGGAAAAAAATAATAGATTTAAAAGGAAATTTCTGAACAGTGTTCAAGGTCGATAGGGTAATGGGTACACTTAAAATTAGAGGTTGACCTCCCAATGTAAATTAAAATACGGGTAGAAAAGCAATTAAAGAGAGAATCCCTTAGAATACTGACAATATTAAGAAAATGTAATAGAATTATGACAGTGAACAACTGATAGAGGTTGATAGTTCAACATAGTTCCGAAACAAATCAAGGATAAAAAGCAATTGAGGAAATAATCCCTTGGAGAACTGACAATAAAATAATTCAGACTGTGAATGACAAATAGGAGCACAGTCAGGTAGGTAGTACAACACAGCCATTCGATTATGCAAAGTGATTAAATAAATAGTGGAATGCTGATTTAACATAATTTCAAGGAAAACTTAATCATGGTGAAACTAAAACTTATGAGGGTCCCTATAGTGACGAAATATGGCGTGGCTCTAGGACAGTATACACAGTTGCATGTGCCCAATGTAGAGACTCGAAGGGGAGAAGTCTCTTTTTAGTGAATTAACTGAGTCTGTCCGAGAAAGGAGTTGGAAAGGAGGAAGTTTTAGTGAGTTAAGAATAGCAGATTTCGAGATTCTGCCGTTATATATTTATCGATTTTGGCTTTTGAAGATGTATCAAAATCACTCTTATCCGAAATTATAGAGGGGTCAATACACCAAACAATAACAAACACACCACCATCATTGATTACTATCAAGTCAGGCTTGATGAAGCTATGACCAACGGGTATGCTGTCATTCTTGACCACTCTACAACCCTTCATAGTTGGAGAGGACTCGATCATTGTCTGAATCTGATCATGTCTCTTAATTCTCATATCCTGGGTTGATGGGCAACCCTGTAGAACATAAGAGAGATTGCAGACTAAATCCGGACAGGACGGGCACTTAAAACCATCACTATAATTGATATAACGAGCTGCTTTGCTCTTTGATTTCAAAGAGCCACTTAGAACCTGGATTGCAGCAGTGAACTGGTGGTCCTCTATAGCCATGTCTCTTCGCTGAAGAAACTGGTTATTGAGACTCCCTCCACTAGAGGGGAGGAGACCCCCAGTGTCCACTCTACTGTATAGGTCCCTAGTGTAGAGCTAGTTAATGTCCTCACTTCCTAACAAAGGATGATTGTTGAATTTTATCTGTAATGGTTTGAATTTATTGGAATCCTTATTGAGGATCGAGCTTACGACGGGGTCAGAGCTCTTTTACAGGGAGATCACTCTCCTGTTAAAGGCAAGAGCGGCCCTTGTCTCCAGTTCCATCAAACCAAATCCTCCTGTTGAAGACTTGGCATTAAAGAATGAAACTGGCACGTCGTGGAACACGCTTGTCCAAGCTCTAGTGCACCGCCTTATCAGCGTATCTGCATCCTTCAAAGATTTTGCTGTCATTGGCGACCGAGAGATTGAAAAAATCAATCTTGGGATGCAAAACATTTTAAGAATGTGATATTTCACATACCTAGAGACAGGTGCTCTATCAATCCTGTCAAGATAAATGCTTAGCATGTCCGTAGGATCATGGCTAGCAATACCTGAAGGAGTGAACAGTAGCCCTAGGTATTTATAAGTATCAGTCATACTCATTTGTTTTACATTATTGCCACCAATTACCAAGCAATTACCTCTATTCGTAAAAAATCTTTTCTTCTCTGTAGACAAAGGGGTCTACAGAGATGTCAATGGATGCACATTTAGCTGGGTTTAAGATCAAGGTTATCAACAAAATAATTAAGGCAGCTCTGAAGGCCACTGGAGGATCTACTCAGGAGGACTATATCATCCGCAAATGCCAGTTGTGCTAATGGTTGACCTGCAATGAAGAATGGTTCTGGAACGTCAGTCCCACTCAAGGCAAGGTCCATAACACAATTTAACACAAAGGATCGTTGGATACTATCATGGGAGACAGTATCAAAAGCCTTGTTCACATCTAGGAAGGTAACTGACAGGCTCTGAACATTCCTCGTTGCGTACTTCAACGCGGAATTGAGAACAGAAGAGCTCTCAGAGTCCAACCTCCTAAATGCCTTTTGTACATTATGGACTTTAAGCCCAGATAGTCTCCTTACAAGTATCCCATTGAACATTATCGTTATATGCGGCAAGACAGTGATAGGTCTAAAGTCAGACCAGACATTGGGATTTTTGCATTTCGGAATTAATGTTGTCCTGCCCTTGCATACGAAGTTCGGAAGTTTACCATGAAAAAGGAATTTATTAAACACTTGTACTAAGAATTCAGGGTCGATCTGTCTAATGTAAAAACCAGTCCAGCCAAGGGGGCCTTTACCACCCGATCACTTGGGAAAGCACTGATTACTTCACTGGCTGTAAAGAGTCTTAGAGAGGTTAACTCTAAAAGAAAATCTGGGGATACAATCCCCATTATCACTTACAGACCTTGCCTCTAAGACATCCTTCCATGCACCAAGGAATTCATAAGGCATTTTCCCACCGGTCTGAAGGCTATGGAGTTCGTCGTCAAGGATAGCTGCTGCTAACCTCTTGAAGTCCGAAAGTAATGATCCAGCAAAGTTTAGAGAAACAGCAATAAAGATCAATAATTAATCAAACTCTGAATGGATCTGAAGATCTGGAATCTATTCATCTTTGAACAATCAGTTCCTACACAGGAGGGACATGTTCATTGATGATCATCAATTCACCGCAGCTCTCCAAGTTATAAGCAGTGCCCTAAAATCTAAGAGCAAGGCTTTGCGATATACCAAGTTCACAGATGGGGGGATGTGCCCCTCATGTCCAAATATCGTATGTACCTTGTCTCATATTTTGCAGGGATGTCCCTCTACACAAGATCTCAGAATTAAGAGACGACACGACACTCTTCAGGGTATGATTAAATCCTCCCTTGAACTTGAAGGACATAAGGTCCTTATCAATAATAACATCCCATTCAAGTCCACTCACCTAAAGCCAGACATCATGCTCCCACTAATTAATGGGGTTTCATATGAGATTGATCCTTCAATCATTTCTGACAAGGGTTCCTTTGGTAATGCCACAAAACTGAAAGAGGATAAGTATGGCACCAAGGATGCAATCCTTAAGCACGCGGAGCTTTCTCCTCTCAATAATAAACTCGTGGTATCCCCTATAATTGGCAATTGAAGAGGTTTTATTTTTAACGATTCGGTACAGCATCTACGTAACAATTTTGGGATTGGAACTAAGTATATTGGTTTCATGTCAATAAGAACGTTAACTGATTCTCATGCTACCACGTTTCGTCATTACTGCAATGTGCATGACTTTTAGGCACATAATATAGCTTAATGTTTCTAGTTATCACCACGTCAAACCTATTACTAGTCATTAAAAATATCTTTTTCTACATTGTATATAAACTTATCATTTTTACCTCTGATCATATTTTTTATATTACCTAATATTTTAGATATATCTTTTTTGTACCATATTCTTTTTATGGTTTCTACCTACTCAGACGTGATACCATAAGGTATCTATATTCTTTCAATCATTTAATGACCAGTATTAATGTTATTAATACTCATGTTACTGGTTTAATTTACTAATCTTTTATTTAGTTAATGGACCACTGCCCACTACTGAACACTTTTTGCATTTCTATTTTGAGTTTTTTGTTAAAATTTACTTTTTATTGTTTTCTGTACAACTGTTTCTATGAAATACATGGAGGCCCCAAGTCAAAAAAAATACAATAGATGTGATTAAAATCCATGTAAAAAAACCTAGGTCTGACTCAAGCATGGGAGAAGAGAATAATCCATTCATTGATGGGCATAAACGACGAAAGGAAGTTTACTGCAAAGTTACAAATATCCACTAATTTAATCACTTTCTCGCAACATTGTAAGGACTGCGGAAGTCTCTATAAAAACATTATGCACGCTTTTTGTGATTGTCCTACATTAAAGATTTTAACATTAATTCATCAAACTAAACTCTGTATTTATTTCCAACTTTGAAGAATGTTTGACCAGAGCCACTATTCTTTTTGGTGAACCGATTAAAGGACAAACTTTTAAGGAGGAGGAGATATCAATAAGTACTTCGTTAAGCAGTTGTAAGGCTTACTTAGTGGGCCTTTAATGATGCGCAAAGGCCTTACTAGCGGCTGTAATTGTACCGTAGTCTCCTTCCTTACCAACTAAATGCACTCAACATTTATTGTCTAAGAAGGTTACACGGAAACAAATACAATAGATTATGTAATATGAAATGAAGAAGAAATATACAGTACACAATATAGGATGTACATAAAGATATTCAAAAATTGTTAAAGGTGAACTTAAGTAAAATAAGTGAAAGGAATTATAAACATAAATTATAACAAATATCAGTATTGATGATGTATGAAGGAAGAAGATAAGGACACTAATGTGAGGCGTTGTCTCTACTCTTCCTGAAGATTCAGTGTGAGGTCGTGAGGACCCTCAGTTGCATGTAAGATATGTATAAGTGGGTGATGTTGCATAGTTATGTTAGGGCAAATAAGGATTTAGTGGATATTATGCCCCTCCAATTAAATACAACCGGGATCACACCTCATATTCAACTTCTGGATTACTTGCTAGATCAACATAGCTGTAAATGGCATGCATTGTTTGCGACTCACAATATTTGTCAACCTTAACTTTATAGGACTCAGACAATTGTCCGAGACATGAAATTATGGTAGAGTCAATAACTAGTACTCTGTTACCCCTTACTGCTATGATGTCCGGTTTAGTTACAGTATTCCGTACTGGGATAGAGTTGTTAACAAAGACCCTAAACCCGGTCTTTGTTAACGAGTCAGTCAACATCTTTTGAATTAAGTCATGCCTTTCAATCTGCATGTTTTTGGTTGTAGTACAATCTTGAATGATGTGACTTAAATTAGCCACCTTAGTGGGGCATGTCCTACATAAATTGCCATACCTATAAGTAGTATACCTGCTCTTCTTAGATTTCGTTGCAACACATAATCTGAGTTGCTGCATTGAACTCAGAGTTAGTGATCTTCATGTCGGGACGGAGGATAAACTGATAGTTTTTGGATCCCTGTGAAGTACTCTCCAATCCCCCAGTGTCAACTTTCTTGTGTAGCTCAGAGGAATGGAGAAGGGAAAGAGCTTCCTTTGAAGGACAAATCCTTCCACGGACATTAACTGTCCGCAGTTGGAAAGATTGGGGGAAAGTTTGATGATGGCAATTATCATAGGGTCACCACATTTGTTCAATGCTGAAACTCTCGAATTGAAAGCAAAATTACAACAAACCATCAGCTCCGGGAGACCTGGACCACCAAGAGAGATCTTAGAGTAAAAGAACTTGAGGGGGTATCGTGGAATAGGCCACACCAACGCCTGGCTGTTTTCCTAATGAGAAGGTCAGCTTTCAAAAGTGCTGTCTTGGAAAGTTTACCCTTAGTTAAATTGTGAATTAAAGATGGGAGACCGAATTCACGTAGGTCTATTAACTTTTGATGAGAGGTAAAAAATGATTTGTCAAGCTGATCAATCATTAAGTTGAGATCCTTGTCGGGGTGGTTTACTACAAGACCACTGGGGGAAGTAATGAGTCCAAGGTGCTTGTAGCTCTCACCGCTAGTGAGAGTTTGGATTTTTTCCTTTCCGACTGTAAAGTGTATCTCCACATTAAAAAAATAGCGTTTCTGCTTGGCATTAACATGGATGGCCACAGCTTTACATTTATTAGCGTTCATGGAGAAGCCAGCGAGACCAGCTTGCTCAAAGTATGAGTCAATGGACTCCTGGAGGCCGTCTTTAGAGGATGACAGTAGCACAACATCATCTGCAAAAATGAGCTATGCTAGAGGATCACCGTTAATATAGAATGGGTCTGTAGGGAGTGTTTTGGATAGTATCAGATCCATAACAACGTTAAAGATTGTTTTTGATAAGGGATCCTCCTGTGGAAGACCAGGAGCCAAAAGAAGAGTTCACCTTAATATCTAAATAAATATGTGCATTAGACACCATATAGGAGATATAATCAAGGTGTTCAGGAACCCCAAGTTTACTAAGTGCTAACCTGATCGCCTGGTGGCTTACTGAATCAAATACCTTTTTAATGTCAAGAAAAGCAAAGAAAAGAGGTCTTTGCATGGGAGATGGCCGAGGTAAGGACGAAAGAATTTTCAGAGATTCCATCAACATGTCTGAGGGCCTTCTGTATTGGACAGATTTCTTCCTGTTCCATCTGCCGGTTTAAAATCCGATGAAAAACACGGGTAAGATGGGGGAAGACAGTGATAGGCCTGAAATCAGTCCATGAGGAAGGGACCTTCGGAATGAAGGATGTCCTTGCAAGGAGAAGGAAAGGTGGGAGTTTGCCTTCAGCTAGAAAGAAGTTCAAAAAGGAAACTTGCAGGTCATGGAGCAATTTATTGAAGTTCTGCCCATTGAACCCAAGAGAGTTAGTCCCAGCAGAAGGACAGGGCTTGCAAGCAATTAGTTCGGACTCTGAAATAGGTTCAAGGAGGTAGGGAATTGTTTCCTTGGATTGAATCAGAGATATCTTATCATCAATAGATGGGGATTCCAAAAATGTTTTCCATTGATACAAGTACTTATGAGGGATAGATGATGACTCGATCAGGTCACTCTGGTCGTCTTTGAGTACAGCCCTAACCACTCTGTTAAATTGCCTTCGACTTAAATTTTTAAAGTCACCCTTTTCTATCTTGTTTACCCTCTGGTCTTTTTTAGATGTTGTGTTGGGATAAATTATTTTAACAAAGGTGGACACGATAAGGTTAATGAATGGGTTAAACCTTGGACTATTAATGTTAGTTAGCATTTCAATGATGATGCTTGAGTTCAGTACTGACCTGCTAACGGGTACAAAAAATTTGTTAGATAGTAACCCACTAGCAGAGCCTTTTAGTGTTTTTACTCTGACCTTAGGTGAATAAGATTCGAAATTTAGAAGATGATGGGAGGCTCTTATTAGTTCTCAAGTGATTAAGCCAGCAGAGTCACTTTTTAAGCAAGACTTTATGTAGTTGCAAATCCTAATTCTTGTGTTTGGTAATATGAGGCAGTTATCAGTATTAGAGGGAATGTCTGTGCAACGGTTTATGATTTTTGCTTGTGCCTTCTCTAAGTTACCTAGGTGTTCAGTTTTCTTTGTCTTAGCATGTGGAGGGGGAGGGGTACTGAAGACTTGGGTTTAGGCACTCTGGCATTAGGCAGCTCAGACTGATTTTTAAGGAATGTTTCGAAGAGGTTCGAAACTAGCAGACTTGCCAGCAACATGATAAAGGAGAGGGGTAGGTTCTTAAGGTAAATTATTTGGTGACAAAGGAGGGTTGGTCACAGTTGGAGGGACAAGTGGAACAAGATTTTCCTTTGGAGCCGGAGCTGGTTTTAAAACGTCTGTATGAATGATGTGTGAGCTGCCCTGAATACTGGAAGGGGGCATTAAGCTTGATATTCTTGACAACTGACAACTTTTTTAAAGTCTCTTCCGGAGAGTTCTTTAAATTCCCATTTGGGAATTCTCTGTTTGCCTTGTTGGTTTACCTTGTTGGTGGTAGGGTATATGACCTTCACAACAAGAGTTATTATGGCTTCCAAAAATGCATTGAACTTAGGATTAGTATTCGCAATGAGTAGGCTTATTATGATGAAGGACTCTCTAACTGATTTTTTGTAATAGGAATACGAAATTTATTCTGCAAAAGGCCATTTGCAGACCCCTTCAGTGTTTTCACCCGGCAGTTTGGTGTATAGTTTTCGAAATTAAGCAGGTGGTGGGAGGTTCTAATAAGTTCAGAAACTAATAGGGGTTTTTTCCTATTACTCCATGCTGAACGTAGGAAGGAACCAATACGGATCCTTGCATTGAGGAGGAGGGAGTAGTTGTTGTCCAGTGAAATAATTTGATTGTATCTTACAATAATTTTATTTTGTGACGTCTCAAGGTTCCTAAGACGTTCAGCAGTCATTGGCATGGGTGCAGGCTGCTTAGGACGTATGTTCCTTGCAAGTTTAAGGTCAGAGTGTTGCTCAAAGAATACTCCAAATGAGTCAATAGTGGTGTCTGTCCCTGCTGAGTGATAAAGTTGTTGGATAGGGTCAGCAAAGATAGGTTGGGTTGGTTGATGTTGTTGTTGGAGGGGGGGGGGGGGTGACGTGACGTTCTTGGCATTGGAGTTGTAGCCATGACAGCCACAGGGTTTGCTATTACTAAGGGGACATGCTCAGAGTTGGAACCCACTTGGAGCTGAAGGCTGTCATCAGTATGAATATAAGAATTTGGCCTCTTTTGAGGTGGATGACAGTCAACAGACAGTAGAGGGCGCGGCCGTTTGAGTTCAATACCCTAGAAGGAAAATGGGTCGGACACAAAGGTATCCAGGGCACCAAAGCCAGCGAGTTTAGATTCTGGGGGATAATGAGGAGTTATAGGAGCCACTGAGGGGGTAGGTGTCTGAGAGTCTGGTAGTTCGTTGGTAGTAGGGATGACAGGGTCACAATGGCCACCGATCCCATATCCATTAGATTCCTGAGACTGTGTGTTGATGAAAGGGTCTGTGTTGGTTGCAGCTAGGAGGTTATGGTTAGCTGTGTTAGTTGAATGATGGTTGTTGGAGGCATCAACACCAGAAGTACGCTTCGACTTTTGGGGCTTAGTTGTGTGGGTCTTCTTCCTTTTCCGAGATTGTTCCTTGGTAGTGAGAGTAATCCTTTACTTTCATCAAAAAATAAAAACCCAATATTGACTTTATTAAGGTAGCACAGACATTGAAAACGTTGATAGTAGAACTTATTTTTCTTCAATGGAATTCAATATCTTACATTCTAACAGTTACTCATGATATTAGAGTAAGCCATGTCTTCAAATATACAGAAACCAGCTTGTAGAGTATAATTTGAGTATGAGTGTCGTGGAATTTAAATTTGCTCATTTATAAATTGGGCTGATATGATTAAAAATATGTAACCATATAGATTTGTTCCTCTTTTAATAATATCATTGACTACAAAAAAGAAGAATAGGGTTGATTTCTTGAATCGAATCACATAAATTTTTCATCTCCATTATCAACGATCAAAGATTTTATTCTTTCTGAATGAATTTATTAAATTGTGAATCATTATTAATTTTGTAATTGACATTAAACGTTTTCAATATATATATGTATACATATATTATTTTTTCTTCACTAATTAAATTATCGACATCCGTCACAACATTTATATTTGAGGCTTAATCTTACTTTAAGTTGAAATTACTTGTTCTAATTTGAGTTTATACATCTCTATATATATTACATGTATGTATAGTTTACGCATATATTTCGTATCAAATTCATTAAAAGTCTTAATCACATTCTATTTTATTGTTTCAATCAAGTAATGAATAAAAAATATGTGTTTATTTAATGTGTTTATGCATACTGGAGTAATTTTAGAGTCAAATTTAGCTAGTTCACCGGAGAAAAAGAGCTCAAGGAGCTGATTTGATTGCACTTCTTGAATGTACATACTGCCCATTTTTAAAGCTTCCAGTCGAAAGGAATACAAGAACTTAGGTTAATAAAGCAAATACAATGCTAACAAAAAATGGATACAGACCAAGTCCTCGTAATAATTCTTAGTATTTTAAACTGTATTTTGAGCCCAATATTTTTAAAGACTTTACATTAAAACCTAAAAACAAGTATTCTTTCCTTTGATTTAGTTAAATACTTTCAATGTATTTTTGAATTGTACCTATCTAAAATGGGTCTAACACAGAAACTCCTAACACTTGAATGGATTTTCCTGAGTAAAATCTAAGGATATCTAAGGATAGTCTTATGAATGGCTAAGTTATTGGCCTGAGCAGAACCGTAATCGTATGTTTTGACTTTGTAATGTCCCTTTAATGATAAATTTTCTAAACTTTATCCTTTATGCAAGATTGTTGCTGGTCTACAACTTAATACTCCTGGATTTGAATGCAGTTTTTCCGCTCTTAAGCTCGTCTAAACTGATTTGTGTTTAATAATGACAAATAAGTGCTTGTCAGTATGAAAAAAGAGTAACTCCCGGAATTGGAGTCAATAGGGGAATATATAGCTAATATCTCAAAACTTTTAGAGTATAAAATTGGGTTAAGGGGAATTGGTTTGATGGTTCTGGGAATGTCCTCGCAGCCTTTACTTATACGAGGAAAGTAGAAACCTGAAGCCTGAATACTTTTATTAAGATCCGATTCCCGGGTAAGTAAGGAAGAGAGGGAAAGGGAGAATTTATTCAGTTTAGCACCTCTTGCTCTGACTACTTTAAAGGGTTTTTCTGATGGAATTATGCAGGCAGAGCCAGGGAGGGACTTACTTTGCCGTGAGGTTGGTATGGGAGGTTTCCCATGGCGGGGCAAGGGTGGCTGAACAACAGGGTAATAGTCTGTTAACTTTGTAGGTCTTCTGACTACACCACTGTTCAAGGGTGTCTCATTGACATCATGAGAGATGTCTGTTAGTTTAACAGAACAAAGTTTACAGACTGCAGGTTCATATTGCCTATCCTCGATTAAGTTAATGGTAGACCTGATCAGTTGGACCTCTGGGGAGTCCCTTAACACTGGAGACTTTTCCATTAAGGTAACTGCAGAGTCCAAATGATCCATAACTTGGTCAATTACAGGGGAGTGGGTGGGGCCTAATGGTGAGGTTTTTGGAGTTATGTGGTTCCGGATTATTTGCAGCTTGCTGCGGTATTTGGGGTTGAGTCTGACCTTCTTAACTGAAATCTTTGGCCGGTATGTAAAATGTGGGTAAAGTTTCAGTGAAGAGTCGTCCTCAGTGATGTTGGAACATTCCTTGTAGGCATTAGTCTCCAGTTGAGCCAACATGGTTAGCTCAACATCGGACCAATTGCCAAAGGGCTTCAAATCGAAGATGGTCTTCCTTGTGTGGTCATCGATTTGATTGGCCCCACTGGCTTAAGAAAGGTCATTCTGCAAAGAGGAGTAAGGTGCATAACCTCTAATCCTTTTAATAGTGTCAATATCATAGGGGAAGAAGGTTGACAAGCCAGCCGTCAATATGGCTGGCAGCACACTCCACCCTAAGTGACATTAACCAATGTTCCATTGTAAGGATTCTCTTCAGGATGAATTGATTTGGCTGAGAGGAAGAGGGTTTGTAGGTTGCCGCCTGATAATTTTCCTATACAGTTGGGTGTTGGGAGTTAAGATAAGTCACGGAGTCCATTATTAGTAGGGCTAGCAAAGTGACATAGGGGGCATTCAGTTGTGCCCATTGTTATTTTAATGAAAATGGAAGGTAAGGATAGTCTTATGAATGGCTAAGTTATTGGCCTGAGCAGAACCGTGATTGTATGTTTTGACTTTGTAATCTTCCCACTGAACAGGATGTTTAAAGTTCAAGTGGACACACAACCCATTATTTGATGTTGAGTTAAAGGGGCAAAGAGAGAATGAGGTAGTAGTGTACCTGTAGTTATTTTTAAAGTATCACCCATAATAATAAGAAAAGGTTGACAAAATATGAGAACACAAACAAAATAATACCAGTGGAGCTATGTATCCCAACAAATAACTGAGAGATGAAATAAGAGATGATGCCTACCTTGTATGGAGTAACAGTCCAACGATGGGAAGGTGTTGAGAAGATAGCCGCCTCTGTAAGTAGTAAAGATGTCTTAAAAGAAATAGGCAAGAAGTACAGAAATTTCTAAGCAATGAAGGGAAGGGGGGGAGTGAAGTAAGTAGAGATGTCCGAAGGTTAATAATTTAGAAGGAAACAGATCCTAGCATTAGTACTATTTCTGAAAGGATGCCCTGATCACACTGAATTTTGACTCAAACACAATGAAATTTATACACAGTTCACTTAAGTAATTGATGGTAAAGGAGTGTGCAAAGGAGAGTCTCAGATTATAGGTTTGGAAACCTGACCAGAAGCTTTCGATGCGAGACTAGACAGGGTGATGAACAGTGATGAGTAGAAATAGTGTATTAAAATAGAAGTCTGAAATTCACTATTACGGAGTAGTTATAGACCAAAAAAAGATTTTGTAACAATTTATGTTGAAATTTTTAAACAGCTCTAGAGGCCACAATAAGCCAAGCAGAGGACCAAAAATATATAATATAAAATATGTGATGAAAATTTCAAGGGGCAAATTCCGGAAAGTGTCCGGTAGGGAAGGGAAAAAATTTGGAGCCAGGGCAGCCAAATTTCAACATGGCAAGGATAAAGAAAGGAGAAAAGGATATATACAAATAGAAATTGGGAAAGATCAATAGGGAAGGAGTAATTGGAGAAGTGAAAAATTTAGGTCTTACTTTGAAGCTGAATTAAGCCGAAACTAGATGACTTTACTAAGTTGTAAGTTAGAATTATCATCAACTCAAGTTGAATGTACTTATAAGGATAAAGAAATTGAAACTCTGAGAAAAGATGTGATTTTTCTATCAAAAAAGTCAAACATCTATAGAGAAGAACTAAGAAAAGTACGAAAGGAAAGCATGGATAAGACGGAATTCTCGTTAGTAGTTGGTAAAGGTGAGAAGAATTTGGCGAGACCAAAATCCGGAAGTTTCAGAAGGGCCGGACATCCGGGACACCAGAACCGGACCAAATTTCGTAGGGATGTAGAATAGTCCGTAAAAAAATGAAATTCCAAAAGTTCGAAAGATGTCAAAAGATGACGAAAGTAAAAAAAAATTCTCGTAATTCTCGAGAGAAAAATTATCCTAAGGCCACAGGCACTGGCTTTAAAGCACTTTAGAAAAGAATAGAAAGAGAAAGCACTGCATTGATAAGTGATACACTATGTGTTAGTAGAAATAATAAGGCAGGCCCTCACTTTTATCAAAAGCACTTTTTGAAAACAGTTCACTTCGAAGTCTTGAGAGTGAGGTGGAAGTGTGTATTAGAGCTCCTCCTTGTCGGGAGCACCAAGGATGTGGAGAGAGGCACTATATAACAAGGATTGCTCTGCAGTCCAAACGACTTCACACCTCAAGTAATAAAAAAGAACTGAACAATAAAGAAGTCAAAAAAAACCATATATATACTACAAGACTGTCCTGCTGCAACTAAGAATATGCAGATTGAGCGCCATGACTTAATTCAGAAAATGCTTACTGACTCTTTAACAAAGACTGGTATTAGGTACTTTATTAATAATTCGATCCCTGTTCGACACACTGTGACCAAACCAGATATTATTGCAGTAAGGGGCAATAGAGTTCTGGATATTGATCCCACCATCATATCATCTTGTCTTGAAGGCAACTGAAAGGCTCTGAGTATTCCTTGTTGCATATTTAAGTGCAGAATTCAAAAACAAAGGAATTTTCAGAAACCCCTTCCACCTTCCTAAAGGCCTTCTGAACGTTATGTATATTAAGGTCACACAACCTCTTGGCAATGCACCTGTTAAAGGTCCTTGAAATGTGCGGGAGAACAGTAATTGGCCTGTAATCAGACCAGGAAGAAGGCTTTTTCACCTTGTACAGAGTAAGAAAACAACAAGTCGATCCTACATAGAATCATCAATATACTAATTTTTTATTATAGGTGTCGAGGTTGCAAGGTTTTAAACGCTTATATTCGACTGGTGCAGCGTTTCTCAACCGGGGTTCCGCGGAACCCTAGGGTTCCGCAGACGGTCTTTAAGGGTTCCGCGAGAAAAATGAGATTATATAAGCAATTATACTTTTCAGTTTTTTCTACAGTCTTTTTTGCGCAAGGGTTCCGTGAGACATGGGATATATTTTGAGGGTTCCGAAAGGGAAAAAAGGTTGAAAAACGCTGGACTGGTGTGTAAAATGCTTTTTTCTTCTTTTTTTTTTTTACACAAGCGATCTTGTAAAAATGGTGGGGGACGCGGGAATTTTTCAAATTCACAGATGAAGCTCGAAATTAAATTATAATGATCATTATGCCTCGATTATTATGTATTTTATACATATTTAAATTTGGCTCTAGCTTCAAATATATATTGTTTAAATGCTCCGTTTGTAACAAACTGTTAGCTATAGATGTAAATTATACATAAATGGCTCCACCAGCAAAATAGATTGTGCCCTACTAGAGTTGATAATGTACCATCAAAATTATAAAAGGGTCTTTGTTTCAATTTAAATTTATAAAATGAGGCGTTTTTCACAAATTGCAGTCTAATTTTCCTTTGACCAAGCTATTGTTGAGATTGTTAATATACCTTAAGTCAAATGAAGGTACAAGCTTTCATGTAAATTAAATAAAATCCATGACTTTACCTATAGTGTGTGTTTTTGGCATTTTGAATTTATAATATATTAAAAACGAACACTAAGGGTTGTTCTCCTACAGATATTAAGAGTTAATACACATATAGAAGCCATACATAGAAGCCATTGGCTCAGGGAAGGAAAATAGGAGATCTGATGAGTTGGAAAAATTGATTGAAATATATAAAACATATGTTCCAACTCACCCGATATGACCGGGAGACTCCTGGTTTCGAACGAGGTCTCCTGCCCATTATAATCCTTTTTATGACTGTATTTTTTTGTTATTCGGGGAAAAAAGTATCTAATACCATTTGAAATAAATTCAATCAAAATTCCTTTTAACTCAAACAAAACAAAACTCTCCAGGGTTTGTTGTATGTAAGATAAAACTTGAACGAATTCTTCTGTGTTTTTGCCAGACCTATCCACATAAGAATATTGTCTAAGGTAATTGACCGTATTGTGCGTACAAGGTTAAAACGGTGCAGTAGGTTCAGGGGCGAACCTACTATTATTCCGTTGGTTGGGCCTTCCACCTACGGGTGACACTAAATTCAGTGACTCCCGCTTTGCAAACTTTAAAGGTATGTACAAGGGTAGTTAAAGATTCACCATTATGAATGACGACGCAGAGTGATGAGTGACTCATCGTCCAACCTTAATCATCCCCGGGAGTCCCCCCTAACGTCAGATGGGCCAATCTCCCCGCATGATGGTTTACGTAGACTGACTAAGGAAATCAAACATTGACAGAGTCAAATCGTTTCTTTTGGCAAAGAACGTTAGAACTTTTTAAATACTACTCTCAGGAAGAGAATATAATCCCAAAAGCTAAATTAAATGCTTAAGAGTAGAAAGATGGGCTCCTCTCTCTCATTCCAAAGGGATAATAATGACTCCTTAGATGTAATAAATAAACTGAAAAACGAGAATTCTTCCCTTCAACATCAATTAAAATATTTGTAGTCAAAGAGTGTATCGGATCAGGCGATTATTTTAAAGTTAGAGTCAACAATTATGGCTATCAAGACGACTTCAATAAAGTTAAAAATATGTGAAGAAATGTCCGAGGCTCTCAAAATTCAGACAGCAAAGTTACGTCCCATCTCTATAAGTAATCAAAAATTGTATTGTTCACCCAAGAAGGTAGTGAGACCTCTGATGGAATGCTCATTTCGAAAATAAGGCACTGATATATCCATATGTGGAGCAGAGTTATTTGAGGGGCAAATGGATTATAAATATCTTATAATGTAATCTACTTAAGAAAAGACACAATTATAATGACATTAAATAAATTGCATCATTTTCCTTCCCTGAATCACTCAACATAATATTTGTAAATTATCATCATTTTCTTGCATGAGATCCTTATTCGTAAATATCAAAAAAAAATGCAAGACTATTGATGTAGAAAGGAAAATGGATAACATCGTCAGGCAACTTTTATAGTATGTAGGATAAATATCTACATCATAAATAAGAGACAATTTAAGTTTCTCATGATAACAGTCCATTTGAATGTCTTCCAGACGAGAAAGCAAAGATCATACTCTCTGATTTTCTTGACCTTTTCTCCTCTAATTCATGCCTTAGCTCCATAATTGGGTCTTCTACGCCATAAATGTACGTACGATAGCACTAAAAATTACCCAAAATCTAATAAAACCATAAAAGGAGACAGAATTTTAATAGTTGTCATTCATGTGATGAAAATTTTTTTTCAGCATTCATTATTCTGTGCTTGAGATATAAAATTATATCTACGTAGAATAACCGGAAATTAATTTCTAAGAAAAATGAACTGTGTTTAAAAAATATTTACTGTAAATCGTATTATCAGTATTTATCTTAATCACATAAACAAATCACTAAAGGCAAATTAATTACATACATATAACAAACGCTAATTTCAACAACGCACTTGAAATTCATAGAAAACACAAATGATTCACTAAGAATATGCCAATTCATAAAGGTTATTCAAGAGACACGGAATCTATTAAACTTTTTACATGGCACCCTTCTCATTAGTTATTCGTATCCGTAGTATATGGATTCATTAGGTAATAAGTGGAAATAGTCTTTATTCACCAAAAAACACCAAATATTATCAGACGATATGACCAGGTCAAAGATTAAGGAAAACATCGACAATATTCTTTGTCGGCTACGTGAAAATAAAATTAAAACTTTCGAAACATTCTTTAGAACTGAGTCTGGATAGTTCTAGATGTGAGTAGATTAAACTTGGAGTTAAACTGAGTGTGGAAAGAAAGGCAACTACGGGAACAGGAAGAGGAACATGGTAGCGATGTGGGAGTTGGAGAAGATCTACAAGAAATTAGGGAATTTTATACTAAGGAAGTTTAACAAGAGCTACTATAAAGAATCTACCAAAAGAGAACCTAATTCTCGATATAGCACGGAAGTGGGAAGGTCATAACATGGAAAAAAAAGAAATTGAAACACCATTTGATCCCCGTAGTAATATCATTGACGATCAAGGGAAAATTTCTACTCTAGTTGTAGCGTTTTTTCAAAATATGTGCAAATGTTCAGATTGCAGTAAATATACCACTGGTAAATTTTTTAAATGAAAGTATCATAGAATTGAAAACGTCAGGAAGGAAAATTGATTTACTTTTAAACCACAGAATATGCCTATTCTTGAAGTGGATATAACGGAAATGGAAGTAAGAAACTATATTATGTCATACAAAAAGAAAAATCGGACTCCAGGTTTAGATGGCTTTCCAATGGAGTTCTATCAGGAATTTTGTTCATTACTAGCTCCTTTGTTAATTACAATATATAAAGAGGCAATTCTGAGAGGGAATTTGGCAAAACATATCACATGAAAGGAAAATTGGTTTTAATTCCTAAAGAAGGAAAAGATCCACGGCGGATTGAAAATTTGAGACCTCTCACCATGTTAAACACATCTACCAAGATTTATAGTGGTATACTTGCTCGTAGGATGAATAGAGTACTTCCCACCTTTCTTGATTCATCGCAGAAAGGTTTTCTATGAGACCGACATTTAGAAGACGTAGTAAGAGGGATCAAAGATGCGATGTCAGATGTTTTCGTGTGCATGGTTGGTGTATGCTTGAATAATCAATACACATTTTTTCGGACAAGAAGGACACAGTTCTACGTTGGTAGAGGTTGTCGTCGACAAGGAGACCCCTTATCTCCAAACCTATTCCTTCTGGCTTTAAATCCTCTTTTAGAAATGATAAATTCATACGAGAAATTATCGGTATAAAAGTGGGTTGAGCAAATAGAAAAGTTGAAGCCTTCGCAGACGATATCACGACACTCTATTCTGGAAGATGGGAGGACATAAATAGTTCAATGAGTTATACCTTTGATATTTTAACTGAATATGAGAATATGTCCGTTCTTCAAGTCAATTTTGACAAATCTAAATATATTTCCAGCTGTTCGAGGAAATTAATCTCTAATAGAATAGATGAGGTATCGATGATAAAAATATTTGGCACCTATGTTACACTGAATGAAGACGACTGACTTAATTTATAGATCAATCACTTTACTCAATACGCCGTAAATTTTTTTTCCTGAAATCTTAAAACGATCGACTGGAAAAATTTATAGGAAATATAATACCTAAGGACCAAAAAGGGTAGTACGATGAGGACATCCTACTTACTATCCAAGATAGACTCCATTAGTCGCGAAGAAGTTGATTTTGCCAATTTTTTATATACTTTGAAAAAGCCTTTGACACTAACTCTCACAAGTTTCACGTAAATCAGCTTAAATGTTGTAACATTCCATAGTATCTGGTCGGTAAGATATCAATGACTTAAGGAAACTTGAATACAAATTTTGACGTTCCTCCACTCCAAAGGAGATTCAATAAGTCAAGTGAACGCTATTTCTCCGTCCTTATTCATTATTGCTATAAATACCCTATGGAAAAAGATACAGATAGATTTTGATGTTAGAGGCGTCAAAATTCCTGGAGAGAAGCAAGTACCCTTAAATTAATCTTATATACAGAGGACCTCACCATTATCTGCTCTGGAGATCCACTAGTTATCATGAAGTAAGATGATTTAGTAATGAAAATCCTAAAGGTATTTGAGGAAGAATTTGGACTACGTTTAATTTCGACAAGACTCAAGTGATAACATTCGTTGAGCCACTAATCAAGAAAAAATTTACGATCTTGAGGGATACATCTTGTAGTACACTGCTTGGTATTTTCATTTCAAAGCGTGGTGACGAGTTTTCATCGAACCTAAACAAGAATAAGAAAATTGTAACTGCTACGTTGCTTTTCTATTAAACGTACTAGAGAAGGTAGAGAATAGAATTCAAACGTACTTCCCAAGATTGCCCACTTGCTTAGGTATGTTCTCTTCTCCACTTCTAATGCGAAAGAAATTCTTGAGGAATTTTTGTGGGCTTCAAATCGACCCCATATCTCAAGAGCAAGAATATGAGCTCCAATAGCAAAATGGGGTATGGAACTGATGAATGTTGAAAGGTTTTGGAAGTGCATGAACCTAACGTGGACGAAAAGAATAAAAGTCAAAGGTGATTCCTGGGCCATGAAAATAAAAAAAAATTTCAAGCGGACTACCAGATATACATATATTCGATAATAGTATTGCGACGAGTCCTAATGAGCTATTAGAGTAGGTCTAAGCACCTATTAGTTACTGGGATTAAATGTCCATATCATGGGCTTTAATTCCGGGAAGAATTCCTCCACGACTTGGCCCGGATGAGCCAGTGAATTTCAATTCAAGGATAAGTCCAGGAGACGCACTGTATACATAGATCAGACACCCAATCCAAATATGTGACAATACACTTATTCGAAACTTTCTTTATCTGAAAGGATGCAATCATTAAATAAACTTAATTATGATATAATTTACAGACATTCGATCCCCTTTTATCTGGCATTAGAGACGTTGAAAAACCAGGATATCCCTCGAACCATAAGGAAAACTTTGGGAACTTCCACTCCACGCCTAATAGTGGCAGACCAGTACGAAAGATTGAGTCTCCCTCTATATGAAGACATCATAAAAAACTCCAAGCCTACTATGAAAAATCCCCTCATGACTCATTAACAAATGTGGTTTCACTATAGAATGACGACTTCACTTTTTTATGAATAAATCCGTTGAGGAGGAAGCAGAATGAGAAACTCTGGTACATCCTCAGTTATGAAGATGTAGAAAATTCCATGGATCGATTCTACAATTATAGTTCACTCTTTGATCCAGGAACCCTTATCGAGCGATGTCACCGATTTCGTAGCAACGAGCCCAAGCATTGAATACATTTATTATGAAATTGAGTCATGGATTGTTAAGCTTAATTTTCACAGCTCGGTCCCCAAGCTCAACTATGCCATGTGGATTAGAGGAGATAATGAAGAGGCGTATAAAACCCAAGGACGCCTTTAATAGGAGAGTACTCAAGCCTTTATCTCTACGAGATGAAAATATTATTTGATAGTTTGATTTCGTAGCATGGGACAGATTAACGGGATGATCTCCCTTTTCCCTCCGAATGTTCCATCTCCTATCAATTATATTTATAAAATATTATATGATAGGACCTATGTATGTATATTTCTTCTTTTTATTAAGTTTTAATTTTAATCTTCTTTATAATTACTTCATTGAAAGAAAAAAAATTCATTCAAAATATCTTGAGCATTTTCTAATGTATTAGTCTCACTAAATATGTAGTAGGATATTCAAATATATGAATGTTTGATACTGTTTTCTGAAGGTTCTTAAAAGTTGTAAAAATATATTTTATTGTGAACTACATATTATGTATGTATCTGTTCCTTAATTTATCAATCAATAAAGTATCATTCAAATAGATGTACATATATTTGATTCCGTTTTCTAAAGGTTCATTTGAGGTTCAAGCTGGTTTCTGTATATTAGAAGGCATGGTTTACTTTAATATCATGAGTAGCTGTTAGAATAAAAGATATTGAATTATTCCATTTAAGAAAAATATAAGTTCTACTATGAACGTGTTTTCAATGTCTGTGCTACCTTGATGAAGTCAATATTGGGTTTTTATTTTTTGATGATATAATACTGAGTGAAACGATAAATCCTTCAACGTTTTAAATCCTGAAGTGGTCACAAAATGATGGCTGGTTATATGAAATATAAAAATCATATTGCTCCCACTGATACACAACATTATAAATAATATGTTCTTATTAGTTTAATTCCAAGTATCGACTCTCATAGCTATAAGTATGTAGTTTTACTTTATATCCATATGATAATGATCTTTTAATTCAATTTCGGTATATTTTATCGAAAACAAAAAAATAATTAATTACTTTAAAGTAAAATATATGTACATGGATCCCCTTTAATTCAAGCTAGAACATGAAAAATTTCCTTCATTGGAGTCTTTTATGTATCTAGATACAAAATTAACTATTGCTCTCAAAAAACCTTTTATCATTTCCAAGCAATGACTATCTACTTCCAAAATATGTATGTATACCCATTGAAATAATTGTTTTTCGCTGCAATGAAGTCAACTTAGTTTAGACACGGATAGAAAAATGCCTTATAAAAACTTAATATTCAGTCAATCTGACAAATTCATGTAGATTTAATATGTAGATATATCATTTCAAAGACAATGACTTTTAGTTTACCTCGATTACAATTTATATTTTTAGACATTAGAGAATATGGAATTTAAATTTGCTCATTTATAAATTTTCTGTTATGATTAAAAATATATAACCATAAAGACTTATTCCTCTTTTAATTATAATTAATTACATTGACTATAAAAAAGAAGGATAGAGTTTTACTTCTTAAGCCGAATCACAGTCATGAGAATTTTAGCCTTTTGAATGAGAACAACACGCAAAATAATAGTTTTATCGAATAAAAAGGGGAACGTATCGAGTTGCGAACCCCAAACACAACGGTTTGACAAGGCCAAGACCTTTCATAACTTTATTTTATTCTTTTGTCGCCATTAAAAAGGTGTGTGTCTCACTCTCAAGATCCTAAAATCTCCGAATGGAAGGGCCAATAGAAAACAAATTGTCAGACAATCAAAGCAACTTGGATACAAAACAAGGAATTAATTAAGGAGCTCACTTCCTTCACTCACAAAGTGGAATGAGGAAGGCCCAGAAAAAAATGATTTGAATTGAATTTGAGTCTATTAAGAAATCTCTATAAAGAGAGCATCTGAAGAAAAAGTCTTCAATAGCTCACCCTCCATTCAGGAGAAAGAGATCCGAAGAGCTTGAAAGCCTCTTAATGACTGATGATTTTTTCAAAAATTGAATATATATTTATTAATATTTTCATTTTCTACAAATTATAATTTTTATTTTTCTTATTTGTTATAAGTCATATTCATATATATTATTACAAATTTGACTGTGTGGAGGTTTAAGAAGGCCTATTTGTAGGAATGTACTACTACGATAAGATGCGTATATATTCATTTAGTCATAAACCATACTTCTTAATTGGATATCATGAAGAAGTTTTATATCTAAATATATAATTAAATCTTTTCCGTTCGACTCCTAGCAGGATTATATTGGCAAAAACTACTAAATTCTTGGTGTGTATTCTCTTGTTTGCATTCCAATATTTAGAGAAGTTGCAACATTTTTATCCTATTAAAATAAGTAATTTACAAAGAGTTTTGACATTTTTACAGTTATATTGAAGTCATTACTATTGATAGATCTTAAATATTCAGACTCATGGATCAAATCCCAGAGGATGAATCTCATTTGTTCTATTAGATCTTGAACATACCATTGAGTGATTTTTCTTATTTTTAAAGATGTTTCTTGCCAAATATTAAGCAAGAACTTTAACTGGATCCATCAAAATGTAAGAAGATAACAATGACTGTAAACACTTGATTATATATAATTTTAGGATTGTTGTTGTTTTTTACAAGCCTTAATTTTTGATATATTTGGTAAGAACATGTAAAAAATGTCTATACATATTTCAATTAATGATGTACTATCACATGTTGTAAGGGTCCTTGATTATTGCCTCAACTTAGGCTTTATTAAACAAAAGTTGACTATATTATTTATATAAAAGTACATTATTCAATTCTTTCATTGTTCAAATCCAATTGATTAGAATATCAAAATGCACACAATAGGTACTTTCTATATATAATTTGATTAATAAATCAATTAATCCGGAAGCAAACAATGAAGAATTTGACATTGAATATATTTATCATTCAAATGTGTATATATATTTATTTGATTCTGTTGTTCAAAAGTTCTTAAAACGTTTTCCAAAGAACAAACTAAAACTTTTAGAAAACGCTCATTTCTTGTTGACTGGGCTGGGACTACAATCCACTAGCATTTTAAAACACTTCAATACAGATTAGTAACACATGTATTGCCATTAAAAAGTAGTTATAATAGTATATATTTTGTGAATGATCGTCAACTGTGTTTCGAATCACAATTTGATGATATAATATTTTTTGTAGGCATTTTATATTTTAAAATGCTTTCAGTGTTACTTAGGGGGCAGCTCTTAAATATAATTTCAAAGTTATCGGGGATATATATATAGTATATACAGAATTGTTCTCCAAAATCCAATTAACTATTGTTAGCCGTTGAATAACTATTATAATTGATAATGAAACAAATGATCCCAAATGGCTTATAAATATCTTATAATGTAATCGACTTAAGAAAAAACACAATTATAATGACATTAAATAAATTGCATCATTTTCCTTCTCTGAATCACTCAACATAATATTTGTAAATTATAATCAATTTTTCTTGCATGAGATCCTTATTTTGGAAAATTGCAAAAAAATGCAACACAATTGATGTAGAAAGGAAAATGGATAACATCGTCAGACAACTTTTATAGTATGTAGGATAAATATCTACATCATAAATAAGAGACAATTTAAGTTTCTCATGATAACAGTCCATTTGAATGTCTTTCAGACGAGAAAGCAAAGATCATACTCTCTGATTTTCTTGACCTTTTCTCCTCTAATTCATGCCTTAGCTCCAATATTGTTTTATCTTTTTCATTATTGAGTCTTTGGAGATCACAAAGAGTTGTTGATAAATGTTTTTCATTCTCTACTCTCTTCGCCTCAAGTAGTTTTAAACCCTCGGTTAGTTTGACTATTTCAGCTGACTTTTGATCTACAGCGCATTGAAGAGAACGGATCCGCATAGTTTTCATCATGGTTTCACATTCAACTCCTGAAAAACAATCAATTGCAAAAATGAGAGTCAACAACATAATATTATGTTTGTGGAACAAAAAATACTTCAAGAGCTTATATACTTTTTAGTAGCTTTTTTATTTCGATATCCTTGGCTTGAACATTTCTTTCCTCAGTTTCTTTGGCTGTTTTCATTTGAGCTAGAAGAGATTCATGGATCTCCTCACTATTTTTGAGCTTTTCTTTCAAATTTCCAATCTCTTTCATATTTTTTGCATTCACATCCAAATAACTAGAGTTTTCCATCCGGCACGAGTATAAGGAATTTAATAAGGAATCTATTTGCTCAAGAAGTCTTTCTTTTGACTTGACCATCGCTTTAAACTCACAATTTGAGGACTGCAAAAAAATATTATTATTATTTTTTACTAAGAATTTCCTCTTAGAAGAATACCCAATTACCTGACAGTTGCACGGGGGTAAATCCATGACCATATTTGGTGATTATTACAGGCTGTGATATAATTGATAAACAATATATTAGACGTCTTGGTCATATGGACGGAAGTGGTGTCGACAATAATTTATTTATAAACATCGAAGGCACACGCCGGCATGATACGATAGACAGTACCTCAACCCCCCTTAGGGATTAAGAAATAATGATGAAATAGATGGAAAATAAAGAATATTGTACAGATTGCAAACCACTAATAAAATATCGCACGCGGTCAAATGCTTGGTATTTACAGCTCTAGTGGACACTTAAAATATTCAGTCAAAAAGTACACGAATTAAAAACAATTAAACGGGAGATATACGTGGGCCGGAGAGAAGGAAAAATATTCTTCCCATGTCCTTCAAAAGACTCCCCCACGGCCCTGGCTATACTCTCACATCCTTTACCAATGTGTGAACACCAAAGGGCTCGCTAGTTCTAGTCAGGGTACCCGAAACTTTCCTTTTCTTGTCCGTGGCGACATGAATGGTAACAACCCGGAACTCGACCCCACTATCGTATCGTGCCAAAGCTAGCTCTTTGAAGCAAGGCAAACTAACTAAATACGATAATGATGTCGGGAAAAGGTCTATACTCACCTTCCTCCAACTTTCCAAGCAAGCAGACGTCGACTTTAAGGTTATTCCCTTAGTATATATTTGGCATGACATTACAAAAAATATCCGTATTTACATTGTTATCTCATTCTAATTTTCAGTTCGATTGTCTGCACAAAACAAGGCTTTTGACTTCTTTGAAGAGATAGATTGTTGTTTCAGTGGCGTTTGTTTCTCTTGCTGGATCTAATAAGGCAACTTGTTTGCTTTTAAGGCACGTTAACATAGATCCATTGGCAAAATTATAAGGATTAGACAAAGGAGTATAAATAAATTGGTAATAATCTTGGTCCATATATATATATATTCTTAGGAATTGATATGACTCATGGGTCACGTCTCAAGGAGTGTTATACATTGATTGGCCAGTACTACAGAGGAAAAACCTTGATGCAGACTCGTAAATACGTGGAGACTCTTCTTCAAAGTTATTAACATGAGTGTCCTGTCCAGAGGCTCAGTTTTATGAAGAAAAAAAACCCCCAAACAACAACTTACCTTTGATATTCACCACTTTCGATCAATTACCTAGCGAATATATTTATGAAGGAAATATAGGGGATTTATTATTTACCGAAATATCTTTTTATGATTTATTCTCATCCTTAAAAACAAAATATTAATCTCCTTTTAAATATCTATTTAAATAGTCACTCTCCGGCTATTTCTCTCAAATATCTTCTCATTACAGTTGTGTGACTTCAGTCATATATATTTGAATTTCGTACGTTATTAAATTCATATTTATGCTCTCCTTAGCCGAAGAAATATCAACTTATTCAATGCACCTCATGAGTGGCTAATGCGCCCCATTCCTAGAAGGTTGAATGATCTTAATGAATGCCAAACTCGGGATTGTTTAAATTTATTATAAGTACGGATATGAGATGCTCAAACTTTAAACAAGTAAGGCATTGATCGACTTGAAAGAGTTAATAATATGTTATTAAACTATTATTTTATGTCAATATGTTATTAGGTACATATATTGTTCGTTTTGAAGGCCTAGTGTAATTTTTAAGAGGAAAAGCGATAATGCGATATTTTTTGCTTTGATTTTATTTTTTCTTGAACTTTCCCTCATGGATTATAAATATACACAGTTTGTATTGAAAATGTAAAATAATTAAAGAATAAAATGCCTATATATTAAAGCATACATGTGTACTTGGCAATATATTATATTTTCTTATGTGCTCTATTGAATTAGGTATATTTGTCTATGATTCTTTCATAGAGTGCTACTCAAATTGTTATATGCATTGCATTCCCCTCATTTAATGCTATTTAGTTTGTGCACATTTAACAAATGTGTCAAGTCAAGAAGAAACCAAGTTGTTCTGAAGTATTTCAAAAATGAATGTGAACTGCCCTTCTCATATTCCCGAAGAAATTCTATTTCCTTTGTATTAATAGGTTATTTTGATGAATTAAATAATGACTCCAATAATTTGCAACCTATTTATAGGAAAAAAACTACCAACTAGATAAATCTCAGGGGCTATGAAAAAGATGGACATTCTTTCAGATACTAACTCGGCTCTTTATGCAGTCGTGTCATTTATCCGATTGCTCTATTGGATATTGCGGGTGTTTCTCGATATAAAGTGACATTTTAGACATAGCCCTGCGGTACATAGGTCTGTAAATGACTCCGAAATATTTGGCCGTTATATTTATGAAGACAAAAAACTACTGTAAAGTGGATTTTTTCCTTTTCATTATATGAAAGCAAAAAACTTTTGCTTTCTTGTTAACTTGAAACAAATATGCTCATATTTTAGGGGCTTGATCCCTTAAAATGTAGTTTTCGTACTTGATCTGAAGATAACTTTTTGAAGGTCTTGGTTTTGAGACCCAAAGGATCTAGGATATTATCATAGGATATTATCATAGGATATGATGATAGTAAGTATTGGATTGAAGACCACATTTTCAAAGACTCAAGGACTGAGAGGAAAATAGGAACCGAGACCTAAATAATATTTGATTTTGCCTTTATTTTTTATATTTGACTACTTTAATATTCGGACTACGGATCCGAAGTTCTATTTTTGAAAAAAAAAAAAAAACTACTTTTGGATTCGACTGTAATAATGACAACGGCAAGGGTGGTCGGCCTTTACTTTACGCAAACATGAAGTGAGATGGGGAAAATTAAGGGTGCAAATGGAATGAAATATAAAAAATGGCCGACACGTACATTAGGATGCCCCCTTTTTGGGTCAATTCGGTATTTTGTCTGCAACAAAGGATTTTCTGCTGCCTAGCTATTGATGAAAAAATGAGAATTGGAGACTTTTATCTTTCAAAGCCCATTTTTATAACTTCAAATTATTATTTAAAAATGACCTTTTTCGAAGGAAAATTAGCGGTTTTCAAAGGGCTTGAGAGATCTGAAATTTAAAGAACTAAAGTCCAAAGTTTTTCTGAACCTCCTTTGAGATATCATTTTTCAGAAATTTAGTTTTTAGTGCAAGCTGACAATTGACATCTTTTTAAATTTTGGGCCTACAAGTTGGCCTAGGAAGGGTAAAAATTGGTGTGTACAGTAAAGCTAAATTTGAAGTAATTTTTTTTAAAAGAATGGTCATACAATGGGAAGTTCAAAATATCATTAGATTATTATACCTATAATTTACTCATTATACGAGAGATATTTATTATAAACATTTTTTTGATAAGAGTACGTTTAATTTCATGGGCTCCTGATTCTTCATGAGAATTGAGGATACTGCAGCATTTTGACGATATTTTCCTACTCTTATTTGACTTGAAATTGAGCGCATGTTATTAATCTAATCGATACTAAGAAGGCCCTATAGACCTTATTCATCAGCAAATTCTTTAACTCACATAAAGAATCAGCATTTCAATTTAATTAAAATTACTAAATATCTTGTCAGTTCTGATCCTGAACACGTCAACAAAAAATAAGCATAAAATCTCCTCGTTGTATCGCGCAATGACTCTTCAATTGTAAATAAATTTAGCTCCGATTAAGGAAATAACCAATGAATAATAATTACAATTACTATTATGAAAATTGAAAGGCCACAAGTTTACAGTACTTTATTACTTTGGCTTGAACACGATGATAACTAATAGTTTAATAATAGTATAATATATATATTTATAAATAAATAAAGTAGAAAAACAGTATTATTATTATTTAGTAAACTAGAATAGATGAATACATACAGACATAGTTTTTGAATGATTTAAATTTCTCTGACAAGGGCATGGAACAATGTAGGTTATTTAGGGTAAAGAAGACTTAAAAATAATGAGTAATAAGTATGTGGTAATAATACTTGGAAACAAAAAAAGAGGGAGAAAAAAAACATCAGGTACTTAATTGAGACGTACATTCTTTGAGCAATTAAATGAAAAATATTTCAACATTGTTTGATTAATCATTATCATTTTTTTTAAAGAACAAGAGCTCAAAAGGCACATCTCACCAGTGCCCTTAAATAATTAGTAAGTAGTAGTGATTGATTAATGAATAAAGGGAAATAGGAGTCATCATTCATAATTACATATATGAATAATACTATTCATAATAATAATCAGCGTATATCTTGCATTATTTAACTCATCAAAGCAGACTGCTAGAAATTGTTCAATCCTAATCTTTTGGATAAAGTACCCGCTCAAAAAAAAAGAAAGAAAAGGTTTTATACATTTGAAAAAAAAACCTCAAATTTTATCAACCTCATCAAGATCCGTTTCTAAATATTTTTTATCTGGATCCTTTTTAGGCTCTTCTACAGAGAATTGGGTTTGCGTTCCCATGGATAATTTATGAGGGGAAACTCCAACAACTAAATCCGAAATTTCTTCAAGACATCTTTGCATTTCGTCTTCAACTGTAATGGCTTGAAGAGGTTCATCCTCTTTTAAGCAGCAGAATACAGGGCATGATCTCCAAAGATAGCCACATATATGAACGTCCATCAATCTTCGGCTTAAATGGTAGCGTTTATAGTAGAGGATTAGAAAAACAAGGCCAAAGCCAAAGGTACCCAGTCGAATGTCCCATGAGTAATAATGCATTCCAGAGCGCATAACAAATCCTCCATTGGAGAGCTCCACGATTAAGGAGAATAAATTGATAACAAAGTGAAGGCAGAGTAACCAAAAATACTCATGCTTTGTTCTACGGGGATTGAAAAGGGATTTATTGACAAATCCATTGTTAATTAAATATTTCAAAGTAGTCTCCACAAGATCGGGGTTAATGTTGTTGAACTTTGGTGGGAGCTCTTGGAGCGTTTCTTGGAGTGTCAAATCCCTTTTAGGATTCTTCCACCAAATCTTTTCGATTTCCTCTGATAACTTTCCCACTCCAATGATCAAAGGACCCGCAATCATGGAGAGATCCAGACCAATGGAATTAGGTTTATCTTGTTCAAGCAACTTTGAGGCTTTGATACTCTGGGCTCGTTGTCGAGAAACAGATCTTTTTAGCTGCTGAGGTCCATTCGTCTCTTGATCCCACCACCATGCCTCAGCTTTGGCAGGAGGTTCGTGCGGCACATCCCAGGAAGTATAAGGAATGACAACCAAGGTATTAACAAAGACGTTCAGAACTCTCTCAATGAAATTTCCATCATTAAACTCAGGAATGAATCGACTTTTGAACACATAAATAAGAAGAACTTGCAATGTAAACAGCAAATAGGTAATTATAGCAGCAGGGAACAATGAAATAATGGGCTTTTCTCCACTTTTAGCATTTTCTTCGGCGGTCGAAAAAAGAGCAATAATCACCGTCAGTCGGCAGATGCAGTGCATTGAGTAATATAGACTAAGACAAATCTGTCCATTTGTAGACATATTCATCACTTTAGACTGGTATACATAGCGAACTAGAGAGGAAATCATCATATAAAAGGAAAAAGCCATGGAGGCCATGAAAACAAAATCCCCAGCAACATGAAGAGATGTTAAGAGTGTATCAGAGCTGAGTGCCTCTCCACTCAAACCACAGTCGAGATCAAAGAATGTACAGATATGTTCCTCTACTCCAACAAAGAGTTTAATGGCCCTTCCGGATCTATTGGACACGATCATAATGAGGGAGAGTACACAAACCACAGCAACGGATCCGATCACTGCTTGAGAAACTCTATAAAATGAATAGATTCTTCGAAACAAAAAGCTACGGTAGCGAGCTCTCATCACCTTATTGAAAAGGTATATGCGGTAACCATATCGATAGTAGTCGTCACTTTTTCTTTTGTGGGAATCCTTAGCTGCGAGGGCTGTGACACTAAAGCTCTGAAGCTCTCTTTTGGCACTATAAATCCGCTCATTATAATAGGCATGGTTAGCTATTACAAAGGCTGGCATTAGAGGGGCACAAACCGTAGAAATAATAAAAAACAGAGCCTGCTTTCCATTAGAAGCGGAATGTTGGCACATCTCGAAAACAGTCTTTGAAAAGTATCCGGAAATGACGACAAATATAAATTGAACCGTGCAAATGGCACTAATAAGGGATATCACTAAACTGATCTCAAAGCAGTAGCTCATGTGCCAAAAGTCACCCTGAGTCATTTCATAGAGGGAAGTGTAGATGATAAAGGCAAGGCACATGTCCTTGCAAATATCAAAATATAGGGATGATGCAGATAAAAAGGGAGATATGGAATAGTATATAACTTTAAGAACTCTATAGCACCCTTCTAAGCACTGTCGGAACCGTTTTGGAGTGTAGCGCCTCCTTGCGCTTCGAAACCATCCCTTATATGGGACAATTTTATCGTGGAATATGCATTTCATGGGTAAATTATCCACTAGAGATAATTGAATCGCCTTATATAGTTCACAGCAGCCCAAATGAAGTCTAAGACATGCCTCAACACTTCGAGGATCCTCTCCATGAAATTCCATTTCCCAACGATGCAGTGTCTTTGTCACAGAAGCAAGATCCCGACCATTTGAGTAGCGAAAAGATATATAAAAATACAAATTCTTGAAAAGGACAGGGTCTTGATGAACTTGAGCATATACATGATGGGCCTTTACACCCAGTTCACTTATTAATTCACGAGAATTACGCCAACTTCCTTCATGTTCAAGGATGTCAATGAGCTCTGATGGGAGTACAGACTCTGGATCTCCTATATCACTAGGAACATAATCTGCATCCACAGACTCTCCATCGTTTTCATCCTCTACCTCATTCTTGAACGTTTGAAAATTTTTATCATCCTCCTCGAGAGAATTCATTTCAAGGACCACAGAGGACGACTCCCCCTCAGCCTCTCCATTTTCAGAGGGCTTTTTTACTGGCGTTGAAGACTGTGAACGCTGTCTTTTATACTCAATGAGTTTATTAAGTTGACAAGACTCGCAGAAAAAAAGTTGTTTCTGAAAAATATATGTATATTTTCAATTATAACAAAATGTGTTCTTGTAAATAATCAAACTTACTTCAGAATTACAAAAGCGATAAATATGTGATAAGGAAAGTCCGAATGCAGTGATACCCAGAGTGATGAGTACTAATTTCCACCATCTAAGATTGATCAAATATTCATCAGAACCATCTTTGCAGTCCTTGATTCCAGTTCTCACAAGTGAACTATTAATGCATTCCCCATCGTTACAGCGCCAGTCATCCGCACTAGGACAGTCCCGACAACGCCCTTCCTCCGCATACTTTGGAAGAGTACAAACAGCTATAGAAGTATTTGCCTCCAAACACTGAATGTACTTTTGACCATAGAGGGATTTACAATTAGTTTGAGGGAATATATTACAGCCCTCGGACTCATCAGAGGCATCCTTACAGTGATTTGTTCCATCACAGACCTCTGATCTAAGAATCGTTAGACCGTCTTTACATTTCCAAACCACACTATGTTGAAACACATCTGAATCAAAAGGGCGAGAGGAGGTGTTGGGAGTTTCATCTATGGGGAGACCTCCACATTCCTTCACATGCTCCACGCAGCGCTCGGGATCATTACTACAAATTTTTTGATGACGACGACCGAACCAGGACTGACATCCCGTATCAGGGAATAAATTACAGCCTATATATGTATATAAATCCATGGGAAAGAAACGAATCCTGTATTAGTAAAAAAATTCTGAATACTGTCAATAATTCATTAGTGAGACCTTCAATTTCGTCAGATTTGTCAGGATCCGGACATTGCTCATTCCCATCACAGACCCAATCCTTCCAGATACATTCCCCGCTATGCTTGCATCTCCAACCCTCCGTGAGATCAACCATAGAACAGGAGTCTCCATGAGCTAATCTACATAAAAATACAAGTTTTTAGTATTGGCTCTAAGTAATACAAAAAACCCAAGGCACTCACGTCCAGATCCATGGTAAAAGAATCCATTGTACGATCCTCATCCCGATTCGACCGTCTCCATAACGATATATTATTATTATTTGTATACGAGCGTGAAAATCATGAACGAGCGTATTTTTATTTATGGACTCCGTCTCTATATACCAACATTTGGGTAGGAACAGGGGAAAAAGTCACGTGGTCTGTTCACACATCCCTCACACACACACACACCTACCTAATATTTAGCTTCACAATTTTACTAAGTAATAATAACATATACTATTTAGCTAGATATTTATTCCATCCTCTCAGCTAGGACTCCTTATTTAATAATACCAAGGATGAGTAACTCATCCAGAAAGATGTTCTCCGTAGCACTCGTATTTTATACACTATGATTAGTAGAATTACTCATGAGTAGTCGCAGAATAATATAGTATTACTTGTTCCATTTGTATTATAAATATTCTAGCAAACTATGTATTCGTCGGCCTTCTTACCACCAGGAATAATGACCCAATTCATTTCATTTGCGATGTGAGAGGTGTTTGACTAATAATAAATAATCTCTGCGTGTACGCCTTTTCATTCATATGAAATAACTGAGTACTCTGAAATGGAATGTCCATGTTATATATTCATAATAATAATAACATAATTAATAAGTAATAGCTCATATGTAAATAAGCTATTAATCATTGATTAAATAAAACTCTTATGAAAATGCAAAGAAATGTACTATCTACATATATTATTATTATTATCATTATTATAAGAATTTAGCTACTAATAAAGGTAGAATAAATATGTAAAGTCACAAAATAAATTTAGAACTACATATTTTCACTCCATCATTCTGACCTGGATTCCATTAAGAGATGCAAGCACACAAAAAAATCTCTATTTTTGTACCTCGATAGCAAATATTATTTATTTATTATTATTATTGTAATTTGTAGGTTTATTTGAAAGAAAAAAATAATCACATCACTATATAGAACGCTGTGTTGTTTAATAATGTCTACATTCATGAGAGTGAGCAAAGAAAAAGTACGTCAATATGCTGCGGCCTTGAAGCACTCCCCTCTTTCAAACAAATCATCGTAGCAAACAGTTAATGAGTGATACAATATTCGCAATTTAATGACTCAATCATTCATATGTATTCTGTCACTCATAAGTAACTAACTAAGTGTCCTCCCGCCTTCTTCATCTTCATTTATTAACTGTCAAACTGACGGATTCAAAAAAACTGTGAGTTATAGAGGCAGTTTTTTTTAAGGCGTGTATATACGGACTATAATACATAATGTAATATAAATTATATGATTGCACCATATTGCCGTCATTTATCTTGATTCATTATATAATGTAATTATTAATGACGACTTGATAGTTGATAAATTAATAAGTATTTATCTACATAATACTACATAATGTGGACAAGCGGAGATCCTGGATGAGTCATGCTGCATGACTTACTACGTAGAGATGCTACAGGAATGAGTAGGAATGTAAATAATATGCAAATCAGGCTTGTAAGAATCAAAGAAAGAGAAAATCATCAACCTGGTTGTAACTCTGACAATTTGATGAATGTTGAGAGGGAAGCAGCAGCTTGAGCTGTCATTACGTTCTACTGAGCATCAAGCTGCTATTCTCTTTTATATATGTATACAAATGAAGACATCAATAATAAATAATAACATTATGTATGTACACCATAGATGAGAGGCGGAAAATTAACTCAAATTAATGTCAGGAAATTATATATCTTTAGCTTACAAGTCGTAAACCTACAATTATTACGAGAACATGAGCCCTTTTCTAACATTGTATTTGCTATTATTGTAGATGTTCTCCCCTCAGCAATAAAGGAAAAATGATAACAGCTTTGAAAGAAAACAAAAAGTACTGTTAAAAGTGCCAACTACATAAAATCTAGCACGCGGCATTTTGCATATTTTATACATTCCGATGGGTGAGCACCTTCCCTTGATGACATCAAAAATGATATTATAACCATTGTTTAATACAGCTTATTTGCGGTTCATATATATATATACGACAAGCTTTTTTGTTCACTCGCAACCTCGACTCACTAAATGGAAAGGAAAAATTTAAAAAAACAACTGGTAGCTGCTAGCTACCCTTCAGTATTTTCCTTGTTACCAACTTTTACATATTGAGTAGAGGATTCATTATTTAGATATACTATACATTGATAAATTCTACCAATCGTAATACAAATCAATAGTTAGTACTTGTATAACATTCGAAAATTCAAAAAAAGGTCGCACAATCCTTAATTTAATATATTTTTTATGTATCAAAATCATAAATACAACTAGTAATATTAGTATTTTTGTCTATCCCAAAAACCTCGTCGTGGATATAATACTATGAATGTAACATTGACAGTCTTGCCGCAGGCTCATGACAGCTGTTCTTAGACTCATGGTATTAGTTAAGTCTAAATTAAATTGATGTTTTAGAAATATAAAATTGAAATACATACAAACTGTGGATATTACTTTGAATAAGCGGAAAATTTTCATAATTTCAAAATCCGTTCATTAGTTTTGAATTTATTTGGTTATTTTTCAAAAATAACCAAAAACATTGCTAGAAAAAAGTGGTAGAAAACTGGGTTACACGATTGAACTTCATGGAAAAGAAATTGAATTCCCTCCTTAATTGTAATTGAATGGTCTTCGACACTCAAATAAGAAATTCGTTTATATCTCAAACCCTTTTCATTCTATATATATATTTAAAAAAGATCGCTTATTACTTATTGAAAAGCGCTTTTCAATAAGTAATAAGCGATCTTCATATATGTATATCACGACGAGCTTTTTGGGATAAACAAAAACACACTGTATTCTCCCTTCAGCTGATTTTCATCATTTGACTCCTTTGATTTAAAGCAGCTGACCCTACGTAATATGAACTCTAAAAGGGTATTATTATTATTTCTGATGTTGATGCATACAAAATATATTAAATCAAGAATTGCACGGCCTTTTTTTGAATTTTGAATATATTAGGAGTAGTAACGATTGGTTTATGATTGGTAAAATTTATAAATATATAGTATATCTAAATAATAAATTCTGCCAAATATTAACAAGTTGGCAACATGGAAAATACAGAAAAGTAGCTACCAGTTGTTTTTCCAAATTTTTCCTTTCCCTTTTGTGAGTCGAGGTTGCGAGTGGCCAAAAAAGCTCGACGTGATATATTAATATGTATAATTTAATAAAAGAGTTCGAACAAGTTTGTTAAAAAAAAAACCCGGTTCTTCACTAATTATTTTCAGCTAGGTATCTACGTATATATATATATATATATATTAAAGGAAAACAAATAAATAAACTTCTCTATTGACATTTGCAGTCTGGATTCATCCTTGGTTCATTAACTAATTAATTATATACCCTTCCTCATTCTCTTTAAAATGGCAGACTCGTCTTCCTTTGAGGCTCGTATGGCGTCTCGAACGAAAAAGTTGAAAGAATTACATCAAAAAAGGAATGAAGCACGTCAATTGAATCGAGTGGAGGTTGTGGAAGAGGATCGGCGGCTCAAGGAGCCCAAATCAGCTGAGGCGAGGAAACGGAGAGCACAGTATGTTCTTGAAGGTAATTTCCTATCTCTGATATAATATTGAAATGTGTCAAGTCAACAAAAAAAGAAGAGAAAAACCACTTTACAGTAGTTTTTTGTCTTCATAAATATAAAGGCCTCAAATATTTGGGAGTCATTTACAGACCTATGCCGCAGGGCTATTGCTAAAATGTCACTTTATATCATGAAGAAACAACCAAGGAGGATTGTTGTCCCTCCAATAGAGCAGTCGGATAAATGACACGACTGCATAAAGAGCCGAGTTAGTACCTGAAAGAACGTTCATCTTTTTCATAGCCCCAGAGATTTATTGAATTGCAGTTGGTTGTTTTTCCCCCATAAATAGGTTGCAATTATATTGGAGTCATTATTTAATTCATCCAAATAACCTATTAATACAAAGGAAAGAGAATTTCTTCGGGAATATGAAAGCAGTTCACATTCATTTTTGAATAAATATTTCACATAAACTTTCGTTTTATTTTTGACTCCTAAGTTCAAAATGACTTACTTTGCTCTTATTGGAGCTCTTGGGATTTCGTAGAATTCTGGGGTTAAGCGTCCCTTCTTCAAAGAGTATTGGGGGGGGGGGGAGTAATGAGACTGCACGCTTTTTAGGTGCATTCTATTGCGGTGATGTAGAATCTCTATTCAATTTGTACTCCCTGCATACAAATTTGTCTTTGCAATGGATGGATCCTTCTGACATTAGATAAAAGACCTATGCCTCCAAATCGTATATTCTAAATACCGTGTATGTCAATATTCAATATCCCCATATTGAATTTTGGGATTTTTACTTATTATTCTGTATGCAGTTGTCTCATTCGACGGTTCCTTTAATGTCAGAATAGTATATAAAATGCTTGATTATATGTATTTAATAAGAAAGTCATGGATACAGTCTCTCCTCATGTTTTAAAACCGTTTTTTTTATTATTATTAGTATTGAAGTGTCGTCAAAGTCCTCTTAATAGTGATACGTTTTATTAGTAAAAAATTTAGCCAATTGAATTCCCCGCTATTCATAAGTCGGACATTGTATTTATGTACAGAAGTTCGAGTCTCATTTACATGTATCTGAAGACGAAGGAAATTTTGGAACTCTGTACAATTTTCCGTTTATATTTTATTTTCGTGTTCATTTGTGGCACTTAATCATTCTGAGTAGGTATATGAAAGTGTGGGATTCACGGCAGATCTTTCGGTTTTCGAAGAAATGGGCTCTCAATCCCCTGTAACGAATTATGTTTGAGTACTAAATTATTATTGAATTAGCTTACTTTGAGAATGTATTAGTTAATGAGACTGATCAGGTGTTGTGAGTTACTATTATTTTAATAAAATTGAAGGAGATGCAATTGATTTTTGTTTTTGTGATTTGTTGAATTTTTTACAACTCTTGGGAGTCCAAATAAATGCTAAATTTATAATTAACTCGCAAGTGAATTATCATATTTTTTTCACTTTTTTTTTTTTTTTTACTTTTGTTAAATATTTTACAGAGGTAACTTGTGAAGTTCCATATTTCAAATCAAATTTGTTCTACTGAATATTATTAATTAAGAGTCGTGTGTTCATTAAGAAATTAAAAAGCTGTATATACTTAAATATGTAATTACTTTGCAGTGTAAGAGAGACATTCATGTCAGAAATACATATGTTATAAAAATTATTGTTGAATAATGTTCATGTATTTTTGTTAATTTGATGAATTTTCTGTCTAAATAAATATTTTTGGAATGTATAATTTACAATTAAAAGTTGCTCTTATTCAAATTGAATAGTACTTAGACATTTAAATTTCTTCGTTCCTAGTTTTGCTCCAGTAACTGAACTGACGAGTATTTAGCATCCCTTAATTTTCAGTCTTACATTCTTCATCTGAAATCAAAATATGTGTGTTGTAGTAAGTTCTTAATCTATAGAATCTAATACAAAATTAAAATGTACTTATAAAATAAGTAAATGTTCTCTAGATTCTCAATCCCTTTATAAATTCAAAAGTTGAGTACCTTCACTCACAAAATCTGATTCTATCAATGTGCTTACATGTTACATTGAGTCTCCCTCAATTTAAATAGTCTTTTGAATGCAGGGACATGTATTTATATTTATTTTTTAGAAGAGGGAGTTGCTTGGGGCTTTTGCTTTTGTCTTAATTTCTGGAATTGGGTTTGAGTTAGATATGTCTCTGTATACAATATACCAATTTTTGACAAATTATGTTTAAATTAATTGAGTCAAATGTTAGTACTGTCCCCGTAGCCCCCGGTATGGTTGCAAAAGTTACAAAAATCAAGTTTGATTACGTACAAATTTTGTGGGATGGTAATTCCCTACATATTTTTTGTAGAAATATGTTCAGTAAATTTAAATTAACTTGGATTTTATGTGTAAAGGCTCTTCATTTCTTCGGAAGTTTATTTTTATTAATATTAATCAACCTCTCACAGATGTAGTCTAATAGTATGTTACAAAATTGTAATAGGTAGTTAGTTATATTTTTCAAATTTCTTGACACAGGAGTACATTAGAATCCGACGGTTTTCGAGAAATCGGCCCCTACTTTTTCAGCTTTTTTGGCCCATTTTCTTAACTTCCACTTCAATTTGAGCCTAGAAGGATACAAATTGTGTGCATTAAAAAATGATAATTGGTTAGTGTATTTAATGCAAATTCCATTTCCGGCCCGATGAGAATCCGTAACTACTAAGGAGAAATCGTCCATCTAAATGTGTAAATCTTCATTCAATTTCGACCAAAAATCCACTACAAATCTAAGAATCACGGTAGAGCTACTTAAGGTTGTATTAGCAGGGAGAAGGATCTCAGGTGATTTCTTAATCCTTCTGCGATCTACTAATTAAGTAGCTCTACCGTGAGTCTTAGATTTTTGAAAGTTCAAATTTGTTGACTTGTGTATTTAGAGGCCGTACATCGACCCTAAAGTTTCCATATCTACTACTACTTTTAGGACAAGACTGACTTCTTTTAAAACTCCAAAATATATATTACGATACAGCACTTACAATCAAAATAAATATGAGGGTTTGATCTTGTTAAAAGTATTTTAAAAACCTTCTTCCTAAATCTACAATTTGGGGAGGAAGGGAATTACTTTTGAGGTAGCAAAAGCTATTCTTCGTATTCTTAGATTTTATAGGAAATTCATTTCATTGATTCATAATTTAGAACAGAAATTTCATTCTTCAGAGAATTACATACATATCACAAGATTTTGGGTTATTCTGCAGGGTGGAATCTGCAAAAAATCTAGGTACTTCATACCATTATTTGTGAGTTGTACTACTAGGAATTTAAAAAGTAAGTGCATTGAACGTCAATCAACTTACTAATTTCAAAGGTATGAGTCAAAGATTTCATGTGCTGCTTGCAATGTTGTTTTCAGCTCTTTGTATCCCTTTTAGGCATTTTTTTCTTTTTAGGAATAGTGGATTTTTTTATAAGGTTGAAATAATAAAAAGTAGTAAGGACTGTTGACATTGAGTCCATTTCAGGCACCTTATTTTTTCAAAGGGAATATGCACTAAAGTATTTATGTGGGCCATTAAGTCCTATGCGACAACAACAATAACAACATTCAAATACATATTTGACCAATGACTTTAAGCTAGCTGGCAGTCATCCCAAATTTATTAATTTCAAAAAGAATAAAAAATAAATATAAGCTAAGGTAATTTATGTTTGTCTTTTAATTTTGTTTAGCATACTCAGACATTTCATTTTTCGTTTTATACATATATATATATATATATAGGCTCTGCAATTTAAATTACCTCTCTGCAATCCACCAGGAAGAGAAACAATGGTTTTATGACTTAATAAAATCTGACAACCTTTTCATTACTGCCTGATACTTTCTTGATAATGGCAACTATCATTTCAAATAAAAATTTGTATTTTTGTGTGTGTAAAAATCTGATTGAGGTTGTTATTTTTACTTCTTGAAAAGTTTTAATCCACGCAGCCTGAGTTAATTCATTCTATTATATCCATTTCAAAACTATCCTCTAATCCGGTTGTATCCGAACTTTTACCATTTGGAAGTTCCAATCCATTCAACTTTTTTAACTTTACTATTTTCTCTATACGTAATTATTTAGAACAAAGTTTTAGACCATATAGACTCCTTAGCGGGGCTTGGGGCGAAAAAAAATAAGAGGCCTATATTATGTAGACGGTACAACATTTATTTGTCCTTTATCTTGCTCTGTTTTGGCGCGCCCCTCAAAAAATTACATTTATGACTTCAGTTATCAACTATGCCTTATTTTTGAAACCCCAAGAGGAAAAGTAGCCCATGTTTATTGCAATGTCAAAAATGAGGATATTTGCCAAAAATGAGCTGGATTCATTCATTAGTTTTATAGTCTATACTTAATAATCATATTTATTAATCAATTCCTTTGTCTATATGTATTAACTATAATTAGTTAATTAATTATTTATTATATCCCTTTCAGAGGAAGAACGTATTTCCAAGTGCTTAAAGGAGGGCAAAGATCCCGTTCGAGAAAAACTTCGTCATGTTGGTGCAGACGATGCGGCGAGAGAGGCCCGAAAGTCTCTTAAAAATCCTGACCCTGGTTTCAGCTCATATGAGAATGCGAGTTTCCGCAAATACGAAAGTCTTGTGAAATCCCAAATTAAACCGGATATGGAAATATATAATGAGGATAAAAAGAGACATGGAGAGGATGCCTTTTATGGGCGTGCAGGGGCTATAGTTCACGAAGTACACAAGGATACACCGGAGGCCATTGAGCGCATGGCCTCTGATGTTGAGAATCAAATTAAAAAGCGAGAAAAGTATTCGAGGAGAAGAAACTACAATGATGATGCAGACATTGACTTCATCAACGAACGAAACATGAAGTTTAACCAAAAGTTGGAGCGATTCTATGGGAAATACACCAAGGATATTAAAGACAATTTGGAGAGAGGAACGGCAGTGTAGTGGATCATATTGTAATTATCCTCCTCCTCCTCCTCCTTTGGTTTTATATATATATGTATATATTCAACAAATTTAATAATGTACATACAACAGTATAATTATAACTCTTAAATGTGGTTTTTGAAGGTGTTCAAAACTCCGCTTCTTGTTTCGAGGTCGATTTATAAATGTAAATTTATCAAATGTAAATTTGACGCATAATAAAACACAATTTTTGGTCAAATAGTAAAATATTTCTCTATTATAATTTTCTAAATATCCTTGATATTCACCCCCTTGTGTCAACACACGTCGTTTCAACTACAGTAATAATAATAATTGTAATAATAATAATAATAATATTTAAACTTTTGATCTCATTCTATTCCATCATCGGCCGTGAAAACTTCTTCCATAAAACGCCTTCGTTACGCAAGGCTAAAAAAGAAAAAAAGAGGGAAAAAAACTGAACCATAGAAGAAATTTGATTCCTACAATATGAAAATACTCAAAAAATATTTGAATTGAAGGCACGCCTTTTGTTTTTGTTTTTTTTAGCGAAATTCTTTGAAGTTGTACTTCATGTGTTGATGTATTATTTTATATTATACTACTAACATAATAATATATATATATATATATAAAATTACACGCAGGTGGTGAGCTCAGCGATTGAAGTCAAATAAATAAATAATATTTTTTAAGTCAGTAAGTTGGATGTCATTCTTCTGACTTTTCAAAAAAAGTTTTTCATACAAAAAAAATACAAAAAAAAGGAAAAAAAAAGTAGGAATCAAAAATCATATTTTTTTTTCATTCTTGGCAAAGGGAAGAATCTTCATCATCATCATCATCAGTGAGGATGATAGCCTGTTTTCTATTCATGGTTATTCTTCTTGTTTCCTCTGGAGTAGAAGGGATTGTGAGTGCACCCTCAGCCCAGGAATATTTGGGACGATATCAATTCTATCGGTATGTAATTTTTGTAAAACATTATGTATGGGTCAAAAAGGTACATAGATCCCGGATCGAGTCAATGCAGTTTGATTGCAATGATTTAAAAAAACCATTTTCTCCTCGATAACATTCGACGAGTTATTTTAATGTATTAATTATCATCGATCACATAAAACTTGAATGGCCTTAATTAAGTACTTTGATTATTCGAGTTATCTACACCACTAGACAGTTGTAGTAGTTCCCATGACTAAAGGAAAGCAAGTGTTTGAAAACAGTTTAAGAGCTACTGAATTACTATACCCCAAGGGATGGGCATTTTGTTAAGGTGAGAGAGTGCAATTACTATCTGGTAATCTGCATTGTATCTGCAGATTCTTATTTGACAATATTAAATAATACACAAAAGCTACTTATAATATAATTTGATGCAATATCTAGAGTCAAGAATACGGAGAAGACTGAATTCAAATCAAGCATCAAGATAGGAGTACCAACTGATATTTCCCTCCCCCCCCCCTTCCTTCCTTAAACTCAAGACTATCTCAACATTTTGCCCATGTCTACATATATTAGTCTATATATATATATATCACTAAGAGTTAACGAATTAATTTGATTCTTTTCAAGAGGTTGGTCGAATAAAAGGAGACTCCTTATTGTATCTGGAAAGGACAGTGAGCTCCATGAGGTCCGTAAATCTGCCAGCTATGGGTATCGATGTCAAATGGCGGTTCGCAACATGAATTTAGGTAAATATATGTACTTCAATAAATAGTTGGTTTGCTCTTGTCACACTGTTGTACATAGGTATGTAATTTGTAACTATGTATATCTGTGAGGACTCCCCCACCCCCCCAACCCCTGTCTCCCAGCAAAAAGATTCCAATTTCCCCTGAAATTTAATTAGAAGGTTGCAAAACAAAATTAATCAAATTATCCCCATCGAGTTACAACCTTCTGAGTGTGTGTGCGGAACATTTTTAAAAGTGAAAAAATAGGGGCGCAGTTTATAAATCCATCAAAAGTTGCCAACGTTTTTTTTTTTTTCAATTTTCAAAACAGTGTCAAAATTTGTATTTAGTCAATAATAATAATAATTATTACAGATCAATAATTGCTGAGTTTTTAGAACTGCTATTTAAAAAATTAAAAATCAATTGGTTGAGACTAAAGTTATGTATCTCGAGAGATATAAACCCCGGATTCACAAAATCTTAAAAGAATAAAACAGTTTGTAATATTATTATTATTCATTGTAAACGGTTTGGTGTGGGCAGCATTTCGTTAAATTTGCATTTGTGTCATCCTCTGTCAGCCATTTTAAAAAAGGAAAAATTCAATTTTAACCATGCACAAAGGGACGACGTTTTACTCTAACAATAATGAATATTTTGACAATGAATTTGACACAGATATCAGTAACAGGGGAGCAAGCATCAAAACAAAAACATTTATCCTTTACAAATTCAAATTTCCCGGTATTTTTTGGTCATAGTAGTAAATATATTAATACTTTATTAATACATTTACTGGATCCACTTTTTTTTTCTTTGGAAATCAAGAAACTTACGTACCCTGATATTCAAATGTAGTATATAAGGGCCTATACATTTTATAAGGTGTAAGTATGTATATCCAAAAATTGCATTCTAATTGTGGAAAAGGCAGTAGCAAACTATATTTAAATATACCCCGGGTTGTATATTTTCAAAGAACAAAGGTTATGCAAAAAAAAACACACTATACAAATGCTATACTTTTTATTAAAATGTCAAAATGAAATTGTATTTTACATAATAGAAATTATTATTATTATTATTGTTATTATAAATCATTATCCATGTTCAATTTCCATTATCTGCATGTGAAATTATTCCTTTCTTATGAATGTCTTTTCATTATGAAGACAGGATTCATAAAATGATTCATTATTATCCAAAAAAAAATTTTTTTTTTGTCAAATTCATCGATTTCAATTCTATTGAAATAATACTTATTTAAGTACATGCATACCTAGGTCAAATATAACAATTTACTCAATGCTCACATCCTTGTAACAGACTTTAACCTTTAATGTAGATAATAAACGGAGTTTATAGCATTATTTTCATTCTATGTAATAGTTTCGTTGATCTGGAACTAAAGTGAATATTATTCGTTTGTTTTGGAGAAGTACATATATGTATGTAGAGGTTTCAAAGTCAAGGTACAGAATATCATGACCCCTGTTATGTACATTTTTTGACACGTGATTTTACAATATATGTAGACATTGATCATTGAATTGATTTCCCCTGAGGATTTGCATAATAATAATATCCTTAATAAAATCCACAAATGAACGAATAAAAATTGACTTGCTGTTTTATAGAGAGTTTGAATTTAGGGCGGGAAGTCCCTCAAGAAACTACTCTTTTAACAAAACAAAAAATCAAATCCTTCGGACATGGATGTATTTATTGTACGTATATTGTACATGTTAGAACATACTATTAATCAGAGTGAGAATCACATCAATAATGTGTAGTTACAGTACATAACGAATCCTATTAGTAGAGAACATTCAACGTACTATCAAGTAAAATCCTATCAAATCATTAATACTATGTCGCAAGAAGATATTGACATAGAAATTTAAGATATATATATATATATATTTACAAATTCGGAGTCATTCTCTTATGAAAATCCTTGATTCATTCCTTCTTCATTGACTCCGATGTATTATTTATATTTTTTTTGTATAAAAGTTGAATCAAAACATCATGATGTGTGTTCAACTTTCAGAGAAGGATTCAAGGTTAGTCGTCCTTCATGATATATCTACATAAATTGTAGATGATGGCGGCTCAAATTCTTTTCTAATTTATATACATATATATGTGTATATAGGATTTCTTCACAATCAAGCTGCTTCATTGTTAGAAAATCCAGTCCTCACGATCACACGGCATACATTTGTTTAGATATTGAGGCAATTCATGGATTAAAAAAATTTGTTTTTTTTTTTCTTTCTTTCTTCGTTTTCTCAATGATAATCATAAATCCATGAATGAATGTGAATTTAAATACATAACGTGTGTAATTATATACATATAAATATAAAGACCCCTATTCCTTGAAAACAACAACAAGGATCCGTTTTTCCTTCTGATTCTTCCCTTTTCTCCATTAATTATTCATGAATTACTCTGCAAAAAAATATAAATATTTTAAGAATAAAATTCTGTTTATGAAAGGATTTGAATAGATTAAAATATGAAGAAAGACCTTAATAATAATGATTTGAATTCTAATCATTTTGTATTATGTATGTAGCTATATAAATATATGTAATGACTTAGAATGATTATCAATTCTAATGAAGGTTTCTTCATTAGTGTACCCCCTCCCCCCCCCCCCCCCCGCTTTCTTTAAATCTACATAAAGAAGACCTTACTCAAAATCCCTTTCAAGGTGAAGAGGCTCAGCCAGTCAGTAATGGATAAATATGAGTATCCACCTCAAGCAATAATTTTCTAATAATAATAATAATTCTCCATGAATCCTTTTTGTGACGGACATTACTTCTGTCCGTCTCATTGCACTCATTGAAATCCTTCAAATCCTTGAACAAACTTAAGAAAAGGAATTACCTATTTGAGCCTCTCAAATATTCAAGTATTCATCATTTTAAAAGGTTTCTCAGTATCATTTGTATCTAATGAAAAATGAGTTGATTGCATGGATTGTATACATTTTTTTAATGAGGTATTTGCAAAGTTAAAGCATTGAAGGGCAAATTTGAGCACCGCAGTCGTGGTTTCAAAACTGAATATATGTATGTATGTATGTATTGAACAAATATAATTGTTTCATTCATTTAAAAAAAAACACGCAACACAACAAAAATTATTGATGATCAAATTTCTATTTTTGCATTTTGAACAAAAATGAGGTTTCTATATAATCCGAATTTATCTTCTGTCCCGAAATAAGTATTTAGATTATAATTAATTATTATTATTTAATTTCGAGTCCCTTTACCTCCTCTCTTTCAGAAATGACCAAGTTACTTTTAATATTATCTGTATATGTTTTGAAATATTAAGAATACCAATAGTTAGAGTAGTGTAAAAAGATGCTATGGTCAAAAAATATCGGGAATCAAAAATCTTTATTTAACCATCATCAAAATTCATTTCTTCCCCCTCAAAAGCAGCCCCCCCCCCCCTCCGATGTAATGATCATGTGCCAACGTTCTTTTCCAATTTTCAAAACAGTGTCAAAATTTGTATTTAGTCAATAATAATTATTACAGATCAATGACTGCTGAGTTTTTAGAACTGCTATTAAGATTAAAAATCGGATGGTTGAGACTAAAGTTATGTATCTCGAGATATAAACCCCGGATTCACAAAATTTTAAAAGAATAAAACAGTTTGTAATATTATTATTATTCATTGTAAACGGTTTGGTGTGGGCAGCATTTCGTTAAATTTGCATTTGTGTCATCCTCTGTCAGCCATTTTAAAAAAGGAAAAATTCGATTTTAACCATTCACAAAGGGACGACGTTTTACTCTAACAATAATGAATATTTTGACAATGAATTTGACACAGATGTGTCAAGTCAACAAGAAACGAAAGTTGTTCTGAAATATTTCAAAAATGAGTGTAAACTGCACTCAGTTTCTTGAAGACATTCTCTTTTCTTTGTATTAATAGGTTATTTTGATGAATTAAATAATAACTCCAATAATTGCAACTTATTTATAAGAGAAAAAAAAACCAACTACCACTAGATAAATCTCTGGGGCTATGAAAAAGATGGACGTTCTTTCAAGGACCATATCGGCTCCATGGCCAGTCGACATATTCATTCGATTGTTTTACTCGATAAACAACAATCCTTGATGGTTTCTCCATATAAAGTGACATTTAAGTAATAACCCCGCGGCATAGGTCTTAAAATGACTCCGAAATATTTGGCCGTTATATTTATGAAGTAAAAAAACTACTGTAAGGTGGTTTTTCTCCTTTTCAATACTTGAAAACAAACGACTTGCTTTCTTGTTGACTGAACACAGATGTCAGTGACAGTATTGTTAATTTAAAAACAAAAACATTTATACTTATCGGAATCAAAAAAAAAAAAAAATTCAAATTTCCCGGTATTATTTGCTCATTTTATATTATCTCCAATTTCAAAGTTATTGAAATGGTCAAATCAATTTCCACACTCAATAATTATAAAAATATTAAATATGATATTTAATACACAATGGGGTATTGTATAATATTTGGTATTAACCAATTCGTCATCAAATCCTTTGGACTTCCAGCTCTTGAGCAGAGAACCAAAGATCGAAGGAGCTATGATATGTAAACTCATACATTTAAATCGTATACAATATGCATATACTTGAAACTGAAAAGGGGTTCTTCCTGACCAAATCCATTGATTTACATGCATTTACTTTGTTAATACGCAACTTTTGGTACCGAGTATTTTGAGACGAAGAATATTCCAGAAAATCAAAGAATGCTTAATTAACAATATTCGGCCATGGCTGCCAGGCTATGACACGTTACTACAGCACGTTAGTTCAAAGCTGTAAAAGGGTTTCATTGTATAATTTTATTATAAAAATAACTATATAGAACTGTGAACCATTGAATTTTAGTTTAAGTGTCATGCTGTCACTCATTGGTCACTATTACTAGGGAGAATATTCTTTGATTTGATTCAAAGAAAAGGACAATTTATGGTCCGAGATATTCAAATGATACTCAAAGTGTACTCAATGAATAATGGTTCCTTTTTAAAAGCTTAATGATATGAAAAATGAGGGTTTGTGGTCTAATTATAATATAATAGTTTTGGTTCATAGATACACATGAAATGTCATAATTATCAAAATTTGGATGGCCCACTTACAAATTTATTGCTGCACTCTTGATACCAACTGTACGTGGATATATGTAGACTCGTGAACAGCTAGATAATTATAAAATGTATCCATTCCATGGGCTAAATCATAGAATGTGTACAATCAAAATTTGATTTTATAGAATATGGAAAAGTATTAAACAAGGAAATAGTCCAAAAAATCAAATCCTTTGATATTACTCCAGAGTCAGAAGGATCCATTTTAATATGCGCACGTAAACAAGATTTAGAGTTTTTAATTTAATTTTTCACGTAGAATCTCGAATCCGAGCTTTGATTTTTACGCGAATAGATTAACAGCAATTTAAAGCTCAAGCTGTGAATTTGAGTTCACGGTTCTGAGTCCAATATTTGCTCTTCTTCCTGTCTTTTTTATAAGTGTCAACTGTTTCTTATACATCTCAGCTTAATTGAGAGAAATGAATTGTTTTTACTTTTGTTTGCTTGCAATGTAATCCAAATATCCAAAAACTGTATTGAGCGGTGGGTTTCTATATTCGATTCGATTAGTTGCAACGGATCTAAATCTGCACGTGGGTAGGGTGACCGGTAAATTCATGGATATCAATTTATGAACGTTAATTCATTGAGGGGTAAATTTATCGACCGTAAATTCATCAACCATCAACTCATCGATTTGTAAATTCATCGACTTTTTTCTCCCAATGAATACGTTCAACAGCTTAGAGAAAATTTGTTTGGCAGGAGGGTTTTTCACATGAACATCAACCAGATTAAGATTATATAAAGACATTTTGTGCATAAAATAACAAAAATTACTATTTTAATTGCATATTTAGAACTTGATTTTCCAATAATGAACGACAAACAACTTTGAAACTCTTACAAAAAACCGTAAATTAGATTTATTTTTAGATTTTGAAGGGTGTTATTTTGTTATCCCAAGTTAGCAGAGAGTCCTTAAACTAATTAAACCCCTCTCCTTGCGAATGGAATAAGGTTTATTTCCATCAAAGTTAATTAATTATTTAAAATAATTACCGACAGATTATAACTTGATGAATGAGTAAAGAAGCACTCAAATAGGAAACGACAAATTATAACTAAAAGCTAGTTCATAATGTGGTTAACAATCTAACGAGAGGCAGCAACAGGCTTACACGAATTGACTCTAAGCGGTTGAAAGTATTCATTAGTAGAAAAAAGTCGATGAGTTGATGGTCGATGAATTTTCTTGGACTCCGTGGATAGTGTAAGAAACATTTATGATATAAACATTACTTCAGCAAAATGTATCTACATATTATTTAACTGAGCTTTTAAATAATTAATTAATTGACACTAATTTTCTTTAAATACAAGGGTATTCAGCTACGATTTTTAATTGGGTTTATTTTTACCCCCTTACATAAATGTTTTATATTCCTAGTAATCATTTTCTTGTTATATACTTTTTCATATTCTTTAAGATCAAATTTCAAATGTACACATTCTATGATTTGTCCGTAGAATGTACACATTTTACATAACTATCTACATTCTATACGACATAAATATATATTTTGACAATTTTGAGTTTAAATTAAATTTCAAAATTGTATGATTTGAATGATCTTTGAATATTATTCATAACATTCTATTATGTATTTATTAGAACTAGGAATCATCATTGATGTGTAATAAAGTTAAAGATATCTATAAATAATAATAAATTATTATTTTTGAAATGGATACGATCCATCATTTTCAATGATGAGACAAAAAAAAAAATAACAACCACTAACAATCCATCTTTCAAAAAATAAATAAATAAAAAAACTATACCACATTAAGAGACATAAATAAAATAATATAAAATTTTCACCGTTTGATGATTTATATATAATTATTTTTATGTATAATAGCCATTTATTTTTGTTTTTAAATCAATGTGTAACAAATAGTTTATATAATATCAAAAATCATCTCAATTTTCACTCTCATCACACTTGATGATATTAGAGTCTTTGAGGCAGCAGCTTATACATATTTTACAACATTCTGTAGACATATACGTACATAGAATAGAGTCCTACAATAGTGCACGAAAAAGTTTTTAACCAATATCATTTCTTGTATTATATAATATATGCTACTTTTTTGGGTGGCTGAGGTATCAAATCCTTCTCCTCCTCCTCCCTCCCGGCCTAAATTTAATCATCACAAATCTTACAATGATCTAATTTGTTTCTCCTAAACTTATTTCCCTTTGATTCAAACGTTCATTATATATATATGTAAATGACTAATTCAACAACTCGGAAGATCAAAGTTTTCTTTTAAAAAAAACATACCTGATCTATCTATATAAATCAGTCTTTCTCAAACCTGTTTGGCTTTGTTATCCCAAGTTAGCAGAGGGTCCTTTAACTAATTAAACCCCTCTCCTTGCGAATGGAATAAGGTTTATTTCTATAAAATTTAATTAGATTGACGAATCGAATAAAAATCTCTTCGTCCGCCCCTTCGAGTTGTTTTATTTTGGTAGGCATGATTGCCAATTTTAGAAGCCCTGGCCTCACACTGGATTCCCAGTCCCATGATGTTCTGAATCATAAATTATGATTCATAATGTATTAAAATGACGAGATCCCTGATTATAACAAATCCACGCAGTATATGTATATATTTTGATTTAATGACCATTTTTTTTTTGTAATTAGTTCTCCTCGGTGAAAAATTATCTCAAGAGACCTTCTTTTTCCACAACGAGGACACACATGGTAACTACATAAGTACTCGCGCCCTTACACACAAACTAAGAAAAGATATTCGAAGTCATTTGGAGTATTTGTACGATCTTAAGAAAGGGGCATTTTGGGCCATACTAATAGGATATGACGGTGGACTCAAAATTTCATTCGAGGAGACACCCAATTTCTGGATTCTATTTGATAGAGTGGATAAAACAAGGACACGACAAGTGGAGGCAGTTAAACAGGAAAGGGATCGTATTTCCTGCTCTCACTAACGAATACTCAAATATCCGAAATAGAATAATTGATATTATAAATATAATTAATGATGCAACGTGTACTTTATTTTATTTTATTTAATATATCAACACAATTAATTAGAGGAATGTTTATGCTTTGTTTGTTACAATAAAAAGATTTTTTCGAAAATTAAATTTCTGTTCTCAGAAAGCAAATAATATAACATTCCTTTGTTTTGAGTGAGTCATAAGAAGTCTTTTCGTTTTTGTTCCAGACCCATGAACTTTTCAAAATATATTTACAAAAAAGCTCAAATTTGAAGTTTACATATACTAAGAGTAGGAAATCTCGACTTTTGAATTATTACATGTACATAAATAAGTAAAATCCTTTGTTGAGTTATCCAATAATATACGTACAATCTACCTTCCTCCAATGATTTAAATTGTTAATTTTTTGAAAGCCTACTCGTGATAAAGTTGATCCAATGCAAGAAAAAGAATTAATTTAGGTAGTTTAAAGAACAACGTAAAGTGTAAATTACACAAGAAAAGTTAGAAAAGCATTAGTGTAGAGCCTGTTTCCAATCAAGTATTTGATGATTTCATAATAATTTATATGAACGTCATCCCAACAATTTCAGACTTTGATCCTTAAAAAGTCATAGATTATAATAATAATTGAAAACATTTTCATACTGAAGTGTTCAAGTACTCGTGATGAGAATGAATTAAAAGGATCCGTGTGGGGAATTCTAAAGAGTTTCCCTAATTTATGTATGTATATAAATATTCACCATTCGACTATTTTTGTTAATTAGGATAAACGTTAATATATAAATAAATATATATGTATATATATATATATTTAATTATGTATGAATGTCTCTATATTTCTTTAAAAAATTAATGGAGATTAATTTAAATATATGACAATTAATTCGTCAAAGATTTTTATAATACAAAATTGAATAATAAAGATACACGCATTATATGTATTGTCTATATAAATGATATATATGTATATATAATTATTACTATTATTATAGGTCTGGTGATTTCATAGCCTCGCCGCCCCTTTAGCCGGGGCCGCCAGACAAATTGAAGGGATCTGACCCACTAAAAATGCCTGAATTAACAAGTCACGCGTTATAATATGAATTCACTAAGTTAGATCCAAGCATCGATCACATATATGTACATCAATCACTTTTCTAGCAGGAATATAATGATCAAGTAACTTATTGGTTGATTTTTTATATCTTTTGCGTAGAGAGAAATCAAGCAATGACTTTAAAATAAGAGACTCTACATATAGAAAGTTCAGACATATCATGGGCAAGTATTCAAAAAAATGTACTGATTGGTGAGGAGCATTAGATGAAAGACAGTTTTTATTGTGACTCTAGGCATATGTGTCTTGCTGGGGAGTAGTAAATAATTAATTAATGTATCAATGAATGAATGAAGTTATGATTTATGTAAGGCAGCAGAGTAAATAAAATGAATTTAATTTTATTGATATTCATGCATAATCTGTTTTAAATTTGAATACAGAAATGCCCTTTTATTAAAAGCATCATCAAGGGTTCAAAAGGCAATTCAGACTCAGATGTTTTTTTGTGTGATTTCTTTTTTTTTCTTCAATAATTTAATTAACAAAAACATACCATAAAATAAAATTAAGTAATAATAATAAAAAGCTCTGAAACGATTATATACCATTCTATATAATATCACTTATTTTTGAATAGTTTTAAACAATAGTCCCGTCCACTGTCGTTGAAACACTTCCGGGAATATTGTTGCAGCATGTTGATGACGACAATGAAGTTGAGGATCTTGGAGGGCTCCCAGGACAGAGGGAATTCGCGGCGGCGTTTCCTACGTTCTAAGATAGAGAAGAAATTATAAATTAAAGCTTAAAACACCACCAGAGGATGCAATCAACCACTAATAATCTCATACCATTTTTCCAGGACGCGCCCAAGTACGAACAAATCCATCCTGACAAGCTGTGACCAAATATTCTTCTCTAAAAATTAAGGCTGTTAGTCTTTCATGAGCTACCTTTCTACTAACTAGGGGCTCAATCACAGGTATTTCATAGATGCGAGGACATTGCTGGGATCCTAACTTGATGGACTCTTCAGGATATCGATCATGACAAGAGCTTCCACAAGTGTTTATAGAAACGCTTGCAGAGGAAGAACGACTAGAACTTTTGGAAGAGTTTCCACCAGCCTTCTTATCTTTTTTATCTCCTCCACCAAAATTGAGGGAGGCAAGCCTATGTGTCAAGGATGTGTGATTAGAAGTGCTTGAACCTGCGTCTGTGATCACACCCGAATCTTTAGAACAAACTGAAAAGGATGTGGACGTGTGGGAGGCATTTGTCAACGCACCAAGACTAGAGTTAGGAGAACTCGCGTTGCTTTTTCCACTATGGCAACTTGACGAAGAAATTCCAGACAGAACACCAGCTGAAACTGGTATGCTGCTTGGTGGTGATCCCTTAAGGATATCCTCAGTGATATCCCATAAACAAATAAAAGTATCCTGTCCCACGGATCCAAAACGATAACAAGTCACATTATTGCCTGTACTACTACTGTTAGCACTGTTACTACTGTTGGGACTTGAAGAGGATAATTTTTTTCGCCTCCTCCTTCGATCACGCTCCTCTTCATCACGATCCTCTTCAGATGCTGAGAGATCAAAGCCGTCTGGAACTTCACCAAAAGACATATTATAGGGATCAAAGGCAACAACAGAGACCCAGGACTTGTGCCCTTGGCCCCGAACCACAACCCTTTTCTCCAAGAAGGAATAAACAGTGACAAGATCATCCTCTCCTCCACAGACAATATATTTTCCATCCGGAGACCAGGATACACAGAGCAATCCTCCAAAGTAGGATCTAGCTACACCCACACATTCCATGGCATCATAGTTAAAAATACGTAAATAGCCATCTTGACCTACGACGGCCAAGTAGCGAACACAGGGACTAAATGCAAATTCATTCACACTTCCTTTACCAATGGTCCATTTGCAAATAGGATTTTTAGACGGCAGTCCCTTTCCGGTTTTCGTCTGTGCATAGACAGAGAAGCCCTCACCTTTTTTGAGAAGAGCATACGTTGGGGCAGAGAGATTACAAGGGAGATCACGGTTATAAACATAGATATGGCCCGAGGCATGGCTCGATAAAAAGAGATCTCTTGTTCCGGGACACCACTTGACCCTTGTGACTTTTGTTTTATCCACGAAGCGCTCTTCGTTATAGAGCTGGGATAGTTCCTTGATCAAAGGGTCTAGGAGTTGTATTTGTCCCCCGGAGAACCCCACAAGAAGGGAAGGGGACTCCTCCTCCTCGTCTTCCGAAGCAAAGTCGTGACATGTGGGACTGGTGCCCTTGTAGACTCGCTTGTCCAGAGGTTTCTCCAATATGGACCCATTGCTGTAGGGGTACACGTAGAGCTCTCGACCAACGTTGAAGGTCATCATGTTCCCAAGGAAGGAGACGCGAACGGGGGGAGCAGAGGAAGAGACAGAGGAGCTGTTGTTGGAGGCGGTGCCGCCATAGCGGGATCCGTGACTCGAGGACAAACTCCCTCCACTCACGGCGTTCAAAGAGGAACGTCCAGAGCCACTAAACTCGGGAGTCATGACTAAGCGATATAAACCCTCACTCGTTATAAAGGAGCTCTTGATCTCGGACTCCTCTTCCAGGCTAAGCAATCCGTTCATCCTCTTGGAGTGACTCGAAGAAGAAGAAGAACTCCACTTCCACTCCGGAGTACTCCCATTCACACATTGACATACAACCTCCTCCAAGCATCAACTCACACATTCAGGAAACGCCTCAATAATTCCTTAGTGACACGCTCACACTGCTCACACTTTCTTTACTACGAATCCGACGAATTGATTATTCCAGGGACTCAAGACTCCATCAATTCATCGATTCTTCTAAATCTACTCCAATCCAATCCACTTTTCTTTTTCTTCCTATGAATTCTCTCTCACTCTCACTCTGTCCATCCCTTTCTCTCTCTACCTCTCTTTGTCTTCACTCGCTCGCTCGCTCGCTACCTTCTAGCGGCCTGCTCCCTCCTCCTGCTCTTTTCTCTTTTTCTTAGCTTCTATTTTCTTAGCTGTCTCTCTCTCTCTCTCTCTCCCCCTCCGACCAGTCCCTCCGTTCTTTCTTCCATAATAAGATAATTAATTCTTCTGCTCCTCTTCCTTTCGAATGGAAGAAAATAAAGAATGAGAGATCAGTTTGAGATCGATAAAATGAGAACGAGGGATCAGGATTCAAATTCAAAATTTCCCTGGTTAGTCACTCACAAGTACAAGGTACGGATTAAACAGTCCATGGAGAAACCTCATATTTTTTTTTTTTTTACTCATTATGAGGTACAGTTTATAAAATATAATATCTCATAGTCTCAATAGATTAGAATATCTTATATCAATTGCCCTTTTTTAGATCAGCCACTAAAACTAAATTGTATTCATATATTATAATAACAAATATTAGACATTACTGAAACTACTAATCAAATACATATATTTACAAAAATACAGGTTGCAAAAATCCCATTCATAGTTGGAAGAGACTTTTAATATAGTCAAACCTCTAGGGGGATGAACTCCTCCACCTCTTGTTGTCATGGGCCATTCGATAGGAGCTAATTGTAGGATTTTAAAGAATGAATGACTAAATCCAAGGGGTGAGTTGTATAGTAATAATATGTTTAGTTCAGTCTCAGCCAAGAGTGAGAGAGTCAAATTTGCTTAATCCTTTGTGTTTCATAGAGGTTCATATTATTATGATTAAACAATACAAAAAAAAAAAAAATTCTTCGTAACTCAAAGCACAAATAAAACAGCTAGGTAGATAACCCAAGGTCCAATGAGACCTGGAGCGAGACAATCTCGTCTGTGAGACGAGATTAGAGTCTTTATTTGATTAAAAAAAAATGTACATAGAGGCATTCTCGGAAGTTTGAATAACGTGATGGCTATGCCGTATTTTTCAAGTCCCGGATAACAGCGGCTAAGAAATCCATTGAAATCAAATGGGGAGAGTCAAGGTTGGGGGTGGGGTATATGTGATCATTTACGCCAGTATAACCATCATTGATCTTCAAAAGAAGCATAGGGATATGGATATCCACACTTCATTAACAGTTAGAAACACAACTGCTTCGTATATCAAACGTATCAACGACCTATAAACTATGAAAATGAACACATCCGGAACGTGTATCCAAAAAACAAGGAGTAATGTGAACATGACGGTTATTGCCTTCTTGACATGACTCAATTATTTACATACAATCTTGCCAGGTCTGCCATGAAGCAAAAGTCAGTCAAAGGGTATATGTACAAAAAGTAATAAATTGTCATATTAGTGCAGGGCTTCTCAAGCTTTTTATCCTCTGAATGTATGTATGTATCTATAAACCAATTCAAAGTCCTTGGGATGCACCCTCCACCAACGTTTGTGATCCCCTTTCTTTTAAAAGGAACACATTTATTGTTTTAAATTAAATTAAAAAACCTATGGGGCCATTTGAGAAACCCTGTGTTAGTGGACAGTTTCTTATTATGATAAACATTGCTCAACAGTATAAGGCATTCCAGGCCTCACATTTACCGCACTTTACTCTCTACAAAGGATATCCACCTTTTTTGTTTTTTGGAAAAAAATTTCATTTTTTTTCTTTAATGTAGTCAACTCAGGCTATATTTTCATGATTTTTATTGATTTTTACTTTATTCTTTTAAGGTTATTTCTGCAATTTTGCCCTCCATAAAGACCGTCCTTTATTTAAAGGATCCTTTAATCCACCTTGTTCTTCGCCAAAGATCGACCTTCCCTGACATTTTGTAAAGTGTTTAAAACACTTTGCCCTCCATAAAGGCCGACCTTCCTTGACAATTTAATTAAGTCATTTTTGATGCACTCTCCTATTCACAAAGGCTGGCTTTTTAATACTTAATACATACTATTCCATTTGCATTCTCCTTTCTCCATTCTTTTCTACTCAGTACTGCCCCAGTAAGTCAAGCAATGTGAGATGAAGTCCCCGACCCCACCTAGCCATGCCATTTTACCGCCTCCAAGGCCAGTCACGTGTCGAAAATTTTTTTAGGGTCTGAAAAGTACCCGTAAGGTTTAAGCAATAATAAAGCCCCTAAAAATTTTGAAGGGGTCGCCTACTCAAAGGTTCAGTTTATTTTAACAAAGAAATCCACTTTCCTCACTTCCACTCTCTCTATTTTTCCTTAATAAAAAAGAGGTTGCGTGACCTTGAAGATTCTCTCAATAACCTTGTTTGAATCCAAATCCAAATGAATAATAAATAATAAATAATTTTTTTATGGTGTTATACCGAATAAAATACCACACCAAATCAGTGTTTAACAATGCAATTTCCTCCATGAAAGAGTGGTTTTTTCAATAGCAAGATAACGCATCTTATTTCCAAAAGATTACAACTCAATTTGACCTTTATTGATCATGCTATACTCATTTGAAAGTTGAGGTGTTGCACCATTTCCATCCTCGACCAGCGGTCACTCAAAATAATGCATACAAATATAGTAGATGATGAATATGCTTTCACGGTCACTTTTTTTATGCGTTTACTCAAAGCTCGTTACATACAAAACTTTAGAAGTTGTGCACTTGAAATAGAAAGAATTAATTAATTATTCCAGAGTGTAAATTCCAATCCCGGTCACTTGGAGATGGACTGGAGATGAGTACTTATTATGCCATATTTTTATACAAGTACTACGATCGTGTATGTATAATTCGGATCTTTTAGGCGTATAAAATGTGCTATAAATTAAATATGTTAGGGTCGTACATTCCTCTCTATCATCTATCTATTTGTGAATGAATAATATGACAGCCCTAACAAAGCTATGATAAAATCTGCCATTGAATTAAAATCACAGATGACACATATTTACTTGGCAACTCAGTTTGAGAAATCGAAACTTTCAGACATTTTTAACCCTTTCGAACCCAGGGGACAACACTGGTGTTCCATACATTCAAAATGCTCCTATGCGCTCCATTGCCAACCGATGTATCTTTTCTTTGGTTTTTGTTTGATAGCTAAGGTGTCAAACTGTTGTTCATATTTATTTCATAGTTAGTCAATAATAAATTTGATTTGAACATTTTTCAAGGTACTGAAAGTTACAGATTTTTACAATTGCAAAAAAAATATTATTTAAACCAAAATAACTTTATCATTTTTCAAGGAAATTATGTGTTAATCAAATATTTGTTCATATATGTATACACTTAAAGAATTAAGAGATTAAAATATCTTTTAGCTCTAAAGCATACATTAAAAATTATTTTATTATTCTCAGTTTTTTGGGACACAGGTGTCTTTTTGGGTGTAAAGGGAGTTTTTTTTAATATTAATATATCAACAGAAATTGCTTCATAGAATAAATATCATCTGTAAAATGTACATAACATGTGATAAATATTTTTTATTTAATATTTTTTTTTGTCAAGTAGAATATAAGAATAAAGAATAAATGTACCCTAAGATACAATAAATACGAAAAAGCACTGTTAAACTGTTACTTTTATTCTAATTTGTATACATATATGCATTTTATCTGATAAAATGTAAATACAAGTTTATTATTCGATACAGCTTACTTTGCTGCTCTTGTATTCTTTTATTCCCCATTTTTCAATTTATAATTAATTATTAAAAAAATAAAACCTGGTTTAGTAGGTAACCTTCACTAAACGGTCACTTTTAGAGTAGTTTCACCTTGCATGGCCGCTTAATACAGGTTCGGTACCATTTGGTTTTTTTCACAAATCCATCATCTTTCTAGCTGCCGAGAAGAGAAGTTCACTTTGTACGTACTACTGTTTAGGAATGTAAAAAATATGCAAAATGCCGCGAGCGAGATTTTGTGGAGTTGGCACTTTTAACAGGTCTTTTTGTTTCCAAAGCTGTTATCATTTTTCCTTTATTACTACTGAGGGGAGAACAATATCTACCTGATAGTAAAGATCTTGTATGAAGGAAGTCATGTATTAAGTTTAATAAAGCAAATAAAATGTAAACAAAAAGGGCTCAAGTCCTCGTATAATTATTATTAGTTAAAAATATATAATTTCCTGACATTCATTTGAGTTAATTTTCTGCCTCTCATCTATTTATTATAATAGTAGCTATTAGCTCAGTAAACGTCATGACAGCTCAAACTCCTTCCCTCTCAACATTCATCAAATTGTCAGAGTGGCCAGGTTGTTGATTTTCTCTTTCTTTCTTTTTATTTTACACACCCCATTTGCATATTTTTTACATTCCTATTCATGTTGCATTACAATTGGAGAAAGTTATTCTTGGCTTAAACATATGTATGTATGTATGTAGACTCATCCATCTATCCTTTATGTTTCCTATCTTTCTTATGTACATACATACATTCTGACAGCTCCGTAAATGAGTTTTTAAATGATTAATTGATAGCAATCTTTGGAAGTGTTGTACATTATCCATTCCGACTAAAAAAAGTAAATCCCTCTTGTCATTCTCGTAAGAGTATTTTATGTGATGATAATAGTTTATTTATTATCATCATTACAAGGAGAAAGAGGCAAACAGAGAGTGTCTTCATTCGCAGAATGAACCTTTTAAGATAAAGAAAAATACATTGATTTATCCCTTCTGCTGTTTTCTATACACGTTGACTCTTCTGATTTTAAATCTACTCATCTACTATTCTCCCTTCAGCTGATTTTCATCAGTGGATTCTTTTGATTTAAAGCAGCTGACTCTACGTGTTATGAACTAAAAATGGGTACTCTTATTATTTATGATTTTGAGAATATAAACAAAATATATTAAATTACGCGCCCATTTTTTGAATTTTCGAATATTATACAAGTATTAACGATTGGTCTGTGATTGATATAATTTATCAATGTATTGTACGTATATCTTAATAATAACTTTGCTCAATATTAACAAGTTGGCAACAAGGAAAATACAAAAGGGAAGCAGCTACCAGTTATTTTTCCAAATTTTCCCTTTCCCATTATTGAGTCGAGGTTGCGAGTGGACAAAAAAGCTCGTCGTGGTTTTGAACTAAAATAGGATATTATTATTATTATTTTGATATTTAACAAATTAATTAAATCAAAGATTGCGCGCCTTTTTTTTGAATTTTTGAATATTATATAAGAACTACTAATATCTTCTTTGTCTCAAAATCTCTACATTAAACGTTTTGAGGGACAAAGACAAGGCATGGACCAAAGTGGCCCAATAGGAATATTTAAATGACCAAACTTCAATTTAAAATGCTTATGTTATGTGGATGAGTTAGCACTCATATTTTACGTGGGATTTCGATCCAATCTACTACTCATAAAACTGATATATAAAGAAAGTCCTTACAAAGGGTTTACTCATAAAGGTATGGTCATAGTCTGTCTAAATATAACTAAAGCTTACGTCTTTAGAATCTTTTGGATAGAGACTCAAAACGTTGTACATAGAATGAATGAGAAAGGTATTTATAGGATAATTCAACTTCTAACTTCTCTTCTTTGAGCTTACAAATAATTGGTTGTTACTTGCATAATTCATAATTTTATTAATTTAGAAACTACTTTCATCAATTTAAATATTATATAGGGAAAGGATGAGAGATGAAATGAAATGAATGCAGTAAATGACGAACTATGTATAGTACTCTACAATTGGTTAAATTATGATTTAAAAGAAGAAGAAGAAGAAGATATTGTTGAATAAATTAATTATAATAAGAAATTTTTTTATTCTTCACAAGCAAGTCTTTTGTTATGTTCTTAAAGAAAAAGAAATCTTGAACTTTAAATATATCATATATGCACACTCACAAATTGAACATATTATCATTCATATGCATGACGGCTTAGAGTTATATAATTTTGAGACCCTTTGGGTAAATTTGATTGTAACTTTCTATGTATGAGTAAAAGTAACGAATACAAAAAGTAATTTAAATCAAGGTGTTTTGAGTTAAATTGCAAAAAATATATCAATACTTATAAGGGGATAACCGTAAATATATTTTACACCATTAGCCTCTCTAAGCCCCTATGACAAAAAAAAAAATCAAATAAAAATCAAATGACCTTCTTCACCCCAAATATTTTCCCACTTCTTTATTCAATCATCAAATTCATACGAAATGTATTATGACCTCTATTTGACTCCCAAGGGAGTGATGTGCATGTATTGACTCTACTGGACGGATTGAGTTGATTGTTCGCATGTGATGCCGCCTTTGGAGCACGTCCTTGAACATTGACTAATTTTATTCTTCTGTTTCTGCTAACCTCTTGGCATTTATATAAAAAAACTTTTTTTGTACAAATATCTTGGTCATACATACATATATATATACTTAGACTCTAATTTGGATCATTTTTGAAGTGCTCAGTTTGAAAACTGAGACCTTAATAAATATATATGTGTCAAGTCAACAAGAAAGCAAGTTGTTTGTTTTCACATATTGAAAAGGAGAAAAAAATCCACTTTTAAGTAGATTTTTGTCTTCATAGATATAACGGCCAAATATTTAGGAGTCATTTACAGACCTATTGGTCACGGTTTTTGCTAAAATATCACTTAATATCGAGAAACCAAGGATTGTTTATATCATCCAATAGAGCAATTGGATAAATGTGTCGACTGCACATGGTGGAGCCTAGTTAGTCCCACAAAGAACGTCCATTTTTTTCATTGCCCTATAGATCTATTTAGTTGCAGTTGGCTAAAACCAGTTCAACGGTTGAGGAACTATTCAGAATCCCTTACGTCATAGTAACTTCATAGTCAGAAATACTAGATGTTTTTTATTCTTGATTGCGGCAGTTGTTTTTTTTTCTCCATAGTACAGTTGCATTAATTATTGGAGTCATTATTTAATTAATATAAATAACTTATTAATGCAAACGAAAGAGAATGTCTTCAAGAAACTGAGGGCAGTTCACAATCATTTTTGAGTAAATATTTCAGAACAACTTTCGTTTCATGTTGACTTTACACACATACATATAACTATTCTATTTATTAATCAAGGATTTATGTTAAAATAGAGTCACATAAAATAAAAGTTATTTAGTCGATTTTTTAAAGGAAGGGTAAAGAGTATGACTTAGAAAAACTGAGTTTACATACAACCAGGAAAATATGCTCTACATATTTAGAAAGTAGATTTAGTAAAAAGTTATAATTTGTTTATCTAATATCAGACGAGATAAAGCCCCTCTCTAGTCTTACATCAAATCTATGCATCAATCAATCAGTTTTAATGAAATGCCTCTCTTCTCCTCCTCCTCCTCCTCTCTCCTTTCTAAACCTCTTTCAATCGGAATATGCAAATGAATATATGTATGTACATTAGTTAATGTATGTTTGTGGATTAAAAGCTCTTTAAGAGATGGCTTCCGGTCAATGTTCCTTTGAATAATATTTGTAGAATATGTACATGTTATTTTGTAGGGAATATCAATTATAGTCAAATATTTATACACAAAGTATGTACATTCTACAAACTTCAATAGAAAAAGTAAAATGTAGGTAAAATATTTGCAATTGTGGATGCAAACACTAGCAAGAAATTATATTATATTATATTATAAAGAAGTATTGAATTAAATTGCATCTTGTCAATATTTAATTCTCCCTCCTTTTCAAAAAGCTTTTTAACAATTTTTCAAAGGGTTTATATATATATACCATTAATTCATTCGATTAATAAATAAGTGTATAACTTATATCTTTTGTCAAGTCGATTTGTTAAATAAATGATCATAAAATTTCCCTCCTCTTTGTTTCAAAGCCAGAAAAGTCGATAAATATTTTTTTTTAAATAATTAATTAGAGGAGACAAGACACATACATACATAGATAGGCCATATGCAATTCATAAATGCTTAGAAGACGAATGATAATTATCATTATTGACAAAAGGAGCCATAGTTTCCATTTCATAATGCATATCTTCATTGTATCTCTTCACCTCTTGTTGTCTCTACAAGGAGAAAGTTCAAGGCGGGTCCTAAATTTTATGTTCATAAATTGAGTTAATATTCAATATGTACAATGTTCAATTTTCATTTGATTTACTATTCATTTTTTTTTGTTTTTGTGTTGTTTTAAAATAAATAGGAAAGACTCAAACTGATAAAACATTTACATAGTGTCTCAAAATGACGCAAAAATCTCGAGTCTTAGTAATGGGAACTAAGTATAGAGTAAAGAACACATCACATCCATTTGTTTACATTCTATGTACTATATTCTCTCTCTTCAAATTTCTTAGTATTAGTGGATCAAAATGAGGAAATACACTCACTCTCAGCAAATTGCGTAAAAATCTTTAAAGCGTATTTTCGATACAAAAAAAAAAAGTAAATTTTTGAGAAAGTTTTAAGGTTCCGAATGAATCAGCTGTCAAATGATATTTGTTTTCTTCAAGTGTTTGAAATGGAAGGAAAAAGACAAGGAGTTCCTGATTTGCTGTGGACCAGGCCAACAATGCCCACAACGTCAGGTACCTTTGCCTTCTTTCTGGGTGGATAAGGTCCACTCAATACCATGAAGTATCCTGCATGATGCTCAGGGTAGTGGCCTGGATGAGCAGCTCCCGTATTTGTTCCCAGGGTCACAGAGCCAAAAAATACCTTGAGGTCAGTGAAACAGTCGTGAAGCCCTTTTTGGATAAGACATATCCTGTGAATAACTATGTGCGGCAGCAAGATAGTGCTCCAGGGCACAAGGGTAGTGCCGATCTAATATGGATGATTTCTGGCCATCCAACTTCTGGCCCCCCATCATCCCCTGACTGTGCTCCCCTCAACTTTGGAATCTGGGGCTATGTGGAAAGTAGAGTCTGTGCCATCTCCTACTCGTCTGTGAATGCTCTTATAGCTAGCTGCTGTTGAGAAGCAATGGGCTGCCATATCAGACAACTACGTTATGAGGGCTTGCAGTGGCTTCAGGGACAGAATTGAGAAGACCATGGTGAAGGCAGAAGGTGAACATTTTGAGCAATGAATGTTGAACATGCATTCAACAAGATTTTTCTACCACGACCCTCCTGCTGCCTCTACGAAGCATTGAACTTGGCTCAGTTTTTTTCCGTGATTCGCTGACGCCCACTGTACATATATATACATATAATAGAACGAGACAAAATAATAATGAATTACTTTTGTAGCTTTATTTCAATGGAATAAGTTTGTGCATCATCAGATAAGTTTACATGACATAAATGTAATGTTTTTACCTTTTGTGTAGAAGTATAATTTATTGGTTGAGCTAGTTTACATTTATTAATTAATTATATTATAATGTCTATGTATGTTTGTATTTAGAAAATGATTCAAAGAAGCTTTGTATTAACTAATATACATAGTTATAATATATGGCTTTGTATTTATATATCCTTCTCAGACAAATCTCAAAAATGTTTATAATAAATAACTTGCGTGTAATCATCTATAAGAATATATGGCGACACTGAATCATTTTAGCAGTAATCATTACTAATATATAAGTTAGATACATTGCTAAACTGAAATGTTTATTTTAATCAAGAGTCAATACTCTAAGCTCTGTATTGTTAAGGAAAAATATATTTTTCAAATAAATGCATAAAATTAAAAGGGAAATGCACCATAAAATTGCGACCAATGCGAGTGTTGACTTGAAATTTACCCATAATTTAAATGTACTAAATTGAAGCAAATAACTATAAAATAAAATAAAAATTGTACTCAAAATTTGAGGGTAGTTTTATAAGAAAAACTGTAAGTACCTAATTTTGCCCCTTATAGGCCAACTTCTAGGCCTAAAACTATAAAAAGATGCTATTTGCCAGCTAACACCAAAAATATTATTTGGAAAAAATGAGATCTCAAAGGGCCTGTGATTGCTTTAAATTTCAAACCTTTTGAAAACAGCTCATTTTTGTTCAAAAAGAGTATTTCTCAAGCTTTAAATGGCTTGAGAGGTCACACACAAATGGTATTTTAAGGCTAAAACTGTTCAATTCTCATTTTTTAATCAAATCGCAACAGAAAATCCTTTGATGTAACAAAATAAGGGACTGACTCCAAAATCGAGACAGACGACAATAAGTACTAATATCCGTTTGAATACAGCTGCTTAAATTATAAAAAAAAATGTCAGATGGTGGAAACAGTTAGTAGGATAATTCATAGATTTTTTAGTCTATTCCAGAATCTAGTCATGATTGGCAAGAGTGGGAGAAAAGCTGACAAATCAATGCACATAGGAGCTACACCTTAAATGCTTTAATGATATCATTGTGATGAAAGCGTTGGCCAAACTGTTGAGCCATGGACTTCAACTAAATAAAAAGGGTAGATTGTCATGAAGAGTTATTTCAATTTGATTAGGGAAATAATTCAAACAGAGTCTGTGAGATCTTAAATGGTAGATTTTATTACTAAATGTGTCATAAATTTAAAAGCTGGTTTACCAGCCAAGTCCTGACTGATTAAATGCAGATCCAATTTATGATCTTAGATCTAGTGCTCCTCAATGGTGTCCGGTAAATTTATCAACATCAATTCATTGATATCAATTTATCGACGTTAATTAATCGACCATCAACTCATCGATTTGTAAACTCATCGACTTTTATCTCCCAATGAATACTTTCAACGGGGCTTAGAGAGCTGTTAAATTTGTTTGGCAGCAGGAGAGTTTTTTACAAGAACATCAACCGGATTAAGATTATATAAAGAGTTTATTTTGTGCATAAAATATCAAAAATTACTATTTTGATTACATATTGACAACTTGATTTTCCAAAAATGACCGACAACCAACTTTGAAACTCTTACAAAAAACTGTAAATGAGATTTATATTTAGATTTTGAAGGGTGTTATTTTGTTATCCCAAGTTAGCAGAGGGTCCTTTAACTAATTAAACCCCTCTCCATCAAAGTTAGTTAGATTTAAAATAATTACTGACAGATTATAACTTGATGAATGAGTAAAGAAGCACTCAAATAGAAAACGACAAATTCTAATAATTAAAAGCTAGTTCATCTAACGAGAGGCAGCAATAGGCTTACACGAATTTACTTTAGGGCTGTTGAAAGTATTCATTGGGGGAAAAAAGTCGGTGAATTATTAGTACATTGCCACATTTATCTGAAGAAGAATGTTTTTTTCAAATAAAAGTTTTATTTTCAACATCTTATAAACGTTTATTATTTAGTTCAAAACACGGGAGGAAAATAAGTTATTAAGACTCCAATTAAATTGATGTGAAATACAAACTTATTCATTTGAAAACTACTCAAATAATAATAATAATAATATTATACATATATGAGTGCATCCCATTTCTGCTTTGAATTGTATGTTCTTTGTCGTCAAAAAACAAAATGCAAATCCATGATGCTAAAAGCAGTAATCTCATTCAAACATTATGCAAATGAAAACGATTACGTAGGTACATCTATAAAAATATGTGGAAACACCGTGTTAATATATGCGTAAAAAATCAATACATTTTCTACACTAAAATTCCTTTGATTCTTTATATATGTTCAATATAATATTCATAAATAACAGTATATAAACTCTTTAGTTTAGTGCTATTCACGACGAGCTTTTTTTTTGGTCACTCCCAACCTCGACTCTCTAAAGGGAAATGAAATTTTTTGAAAAACAATAACTGGTAGTTACTACCTTTCAGTATTTTTCTTGTAGCCAACTTTTTAATATTGGGCAGAGGAGTTATTATTTAGATATACTAGTCGTTGATAAATTCAACCAATAATATATAAATCAATCGTTAGTTCTTGTATAATATTCGATAATTCAAAAAAAGAGCGCGCAATCTTTGATTGAATATATTTTTTGCATATATATCAAGATCATAAATAATACTAATACCCTTTTTGAATTCATATACCCCCTAGAGTCAGATGCTTTAAATCAGAAGGGTCAACTGAAAAAAGTCAGCAGAGGGGAAGGAGACACGACGAGCTTTTTGAATGTTATTTAAGTATTGATTTGTAAATTGGAGGAATTGATAAATCTATAGTATATCTAAATAATAACTCTGCCCAAAATTAAAAAGTTGACAACAAGGAAAATAGTGAAAATTGTCCTTTCCCTTTGTCAGAGTCGAGGTTGCGAGTGCACCAAAAAGCTCCTCGTGATCGTACTAATATATATATAGTCCATATCTATAGTGTGAGTCCTTTTGTTTGACCAAGCATCATAGGAGTACTTGGATGTAGAATAGAAAAAGACTAACTTGACACAGAAAAGGCTTTTTTTTCGGTTTCCTAAGTTGTTTGAGGTCGCTAGAGGCAGATCTTGAGTCCCTAATGCGATTTGAAGGCTACGAAGATCGAAAAGCGAGTTTGCTTATGAAATCAAAAGTTTCAGAAAATGGTCGATTACGGATATTCAAGGGAGGACAAATGACCTCTACATGATCTCTGAGGTCACTGTAGACTGTTTTGAAATTCCCACTGATTCTAATATAATTTAATGCCAAAATAAAAACTTTAAACGGCGTGCTCCAAACTTCCGTTTCAAAAATAGCCATTAATGTTTTGTAGTAGAGTGAAACATCGATATAAGGCGCATATACAATGAAGACGTATAATCAATTGGGCACAATGGGGTCTCAGGTCTCAAATTTCAAAAAATATATAGTGTGAAATCGGTATAAGGCGCAATCAGATACAACGCAGTCGATTTTTTTTGTGGATCACAACTAGCGCTTTATATCGATGTTTTACTCTAAATACATATGTATTTCTGATTCTTTGACAATCCACACACATGGTACAATAATTGACTTTAGTTATGTTGTATATATATTCAAAGTTAATAATCCTTTTTAGGGATGATGGACCTTTAGTAAAGTGGTGAAGAGGAGGAAATGGACATAGCAAACTATTGTCTTAATTACTCTTTGTTGACATGAGTTGCTTGCTCTATGATTTGTGAGGGATCAAAATGTTGTACATAAGAATCTTCATAATAGAGAATATGATTTAAGTTTTGAATGCTAAAAATGTTTAATGTACTTTGAGGGACTCGTTCAGAAAATCTCTATTTTGGAAACGCGTCGACTAAGTATTTTAATCTGTTTCCTATTTTCATCTTCTTGTATAGGTTTTTGTTTTTCTTGAATCTTTAGTTATGTGTATATATATCTTTTTGCTTCGTTTCCCCCCCCCCCCCCAGAATAATCATAATATATAATATTTTATATAGTTCACTTGTAAAATGTCTTATTGCAGTTTGCCCATATGATAAAGGGAAGAAAGAGTCTTTTGCAAGATACAGAAATAGATGTGTTCACTTCAATGATTTAATAAAAAATGAACCTAAATCAAAAAAAGAAAAGGTTTTTCCTTCTTTCATGATTTATCTATATTTTCTCTCTGGATTTCTTTACATTTCTTTACATGTTTTCCGGGAACAAATTTGATATCTTTTCCTTTGACATAAAATAAAATCGAAGATGTGGGTCTCAATAAATACCCTTAGTATCACTATAAAGTACCCCGAACCGTAAGCTTTGGCAAACTGAAAAAACAGATGACAAACCAATAAATGGGTTGCCCATGTGACTGACACATACGATAGTAACGTCTAGAAAATCCGACTTAAAGTCGTTTACAAAAACCCCAAATAGGTCCATGGTCAAAATCGCCGAGGATCAACGAATTTACTTCCCTACCCTGTTACAAATTGCGAGGAGATATCTCAAAATGAAATCTCTGTAGTTGTGTAGGAGAGAATTTAACTGACAAAATAATGACTGAATCCTAGTTTGACTCGGTCAAAAAAATCCCCATGGAAGATAAAATCATTCCCTATCAAATCAATTGTTCTTTTTAAATATATAGGAGATCCTTCGAATGAGGTAGGACTCCAAACACTCCAAGGTTTTAAAATCACTATTCCTTCCCTGGATTCAAGAGCTAATATCAGTGAACCGTAAAATCCCTTTTAAACAGAGTAGTGCACCTATTTATTCTATCATCTGCCCATATCCCATAAGGTCTGGAATTCCTTTTTAAAAGAAATCGATAGTATCTCCTTATACATACATAGTCTGGATATTACATCCCTTGATTATTTGTATTATACAGTACATATCCGTAGTTAAAGGTCAAGTTTCGCTCTGACAATAGTTTGGTTTCACTCCTTAAAGCAATAAAGTTTGTATGGGAGGAACTTCCAATGGGGGTACTTCATTCCACATGTATTTATTGAACGTTGTGAACAAAAAGGGATCCGGGATTACATCAAATAAATCTATAATAAGGTACAGCATATATGTATGTATTACTGTAATAAAAAAGTAAATCATTTAAAGCTCCCGGGCATTAAGAAGGCAGATAAACTTTTTTTCCTAGGTAGGTAGGACTGTCTAAAACAATTGCCAAGCGTCTCCTTGTCAAAAAGTTTAATTATCTCTGAGTGACACTTGTTTTTGTAAACAACCAAAAATAAATTTATCGATTTTTACAATGGGGGACTTTGTTGAGCAAAGATGAACTTGCATCAAATTTTGTTTGCAAAATGAATATTCTCGAGCGGACACATTGAAAATGTTCTGAAAGGCCTTTAGTGATCAAACTATGACACAAAAAAACATTTACATGTAAACCAACGAGTTCAAAACGGACCGAGAACGCGTTGAAGAAAAAACCGCGCCCTGGACGACCATCAACGTCTACTGACGAAGGCCACGTCCAAAAAAAAATCAAAGATCGGGCGCTTCAAAATTGACAATTAGAGACCTCGTTGGTAGTATTAGAATATCATTTGGCTACGCCCAAATCATTTTTAAAGGATGTGTTTTTGTGTCTCAAATGCGTCAAGTCTCGACTGGTACCAAAATCTCCCAATAAAGTATCGCGTTGATGCAATTGAAACATTGCTGTCCGATTATCAGAACCACTTAAAATACATCATTACTGGAGACGAGACTTGGATTTACGACGTAACACCCTGAAACCACTGATCAATCCAAGAGGATTGACGAGATAAAAACCGAATGCAAGGAGGTCTTGAAAGCTAACCCGCAAAAAGACTATTCCGACTGTTTCGAGGACTGGAAAAAGTGTTGACAAAAGTGCGTTTTAGATGAGGGGGGGGGGGTATCTTTGAAGGGAATGATATTGATTTGGAAGAGGCGCAATGAAAACTTCACACTGTATAAACAAATTCACCTTACTTTTTGATCACAAAAATCACGACGAGCTTTTTGGGATAAACAAAAACACACTGTATTCTCCCTTCAGCTGATTTTCATCATTCGACTCTTTTGATTTAAAGCAGCTGATCCTACGTGTTAGAAACTCAAAAAGGGTATTATTATTATTTATGATTTTGATGTATATAAAAAATATATTAAATCAAGGATTGCGCGCCCTTTTTTTGAATTTTGAATATATTACAAGTAGTAACGATTGGTCTGTGATTGGTAGAATTTATAAATATATATAGTATATCTAAATAATAAATTCTGCCAAATATTAACAAGTTGGCAAGAAGGAAAATACAGAAGGGTAGCAGCTACCAGTTGTTGTTTTTCCAAATTATATTTCCTTGTCCTTTTGTCAGTCGAGGTTGCGAGTGGACAAAAAAGAGCTCGACGTGAATATACATATATGTAATTTCTAATTTTTCTCTATGATCTTGAGTTTGATATGAAATAACTATTAAGGAGATGAATGGGCTTTAAAAAGCTCAGTTTGTATCTATAAACATCCATCCATCCGTAAAACTTTGCCATTGAGCAATGAACATCCTATTTGCTGCATGATAGTAAATCTACAACAGTGATAGAGGTAGAAAGGAAATAAGGAGCTGTTGCTGCTATTGAATTACTATTGAATAATGATTTATTACAAATATTTATTTATATCTAGTATATACATATACATATATAATATATTTTTTGAATATTTTGAATACGTATTTCAAATAAGATTACTATTCATAACACAACACCAGCAGTTCACCATCCACCAAAAGGTCTAATGATGACACATACCCTCCTCTTTCTCACTCTCTATTCCTCCTCAACAAAGAGGAGGAAGAAGTAGAGGAGGAGGAGGAGAAGAAGAAGACTTACATCATTTCACTGGATGAACCACATCCTATTATTATATTTATACAATTACATTTATTGAAAATTGATTTTGGGTCACAAGGAGGAGAAGAGGTCACTAAAGTGAGTTAATATATTGATGTATTTTCATACAAGTGGGTGTAGTATTAGTAATAATAATAGGGGGAATACATCATATAAAGAGAAGATATATATATATATATATATATATCTGACACTTCAACATAAAGGCAGGCGTGTTTGTTTCTTTCGATTAGAATTTTGTATGCATGTATGAATGTATATAACATTAATCAAATTGTTTAATTAATTGCTGCCAAGGATCCGAGTTTGCTATTAAAATGATTTCTTTTGAGAGGAAAACCTGGGTCTTTTTAAAATTCTATAAAAGCCCACATACTAAGAAAGAAATTAATAAGCTTCCCTCATATTTAATAAATAATAAAAGCAGTTATTATCTCTCTCTTTTCACTCCCTAAAATCAACTCGGTTCCCCGATTTACATTTGCAAGAGCCAATAGTAGGTGACATGTACACTTTGAAGAGCACTTTACACAATTCACATCCTACAAAGTGCGCTCCCTGGACTAACTAGTAACTACTAATCTACTAAAATATCTAAAAATAATGTTAAATCATATACAAACATAGATGTGCGTGCATCTTCATACATAAATTGTCAAAGAGAAAATAATTCCAGCCTGCACACTTATGATGTTGCCATGTACATCTTTTATTATTTTTTTGTATATCCCCGTTACACCCGTTACATTTTATAGGCCTACCAACTAGTATAATATAATAATAATAATAATAATAATAATAACCACTCAAGTTTTCTAATTATACATCATTTGAGAGAGGGGGGGGGGGAGGGGGACGACGACAGTTGACTTCTTTCTTTCTTTATTTGTATCATTATTATTATTAACATTAGACGTCATCATAGTAGGCAGAGTGATCCATGATCATTGTATTTTTCACAGACTCCACTTCTTCACGCTCATTTTTCGAGAGGATTTCTGCCAACATGTGTTTGGGGATTTCGGTTCCACGGAGTTGGATTGTATAGCAAGCAGCCTCACACTAACGAAACAAAAGAAGAATGAATATAGTTATTTCAAAGTTTTGAATGTAGTAATAACATAATAAATGTGAGAAAGAAACATAAAATAAGTTATAATTTCCACCATCCTTAAAGTCGGACCAAAACCGTCTTTTTAATTTTTTTTTTGCTTTTTACTTTTTTCTATACCTTTTTTTTTTTTTTTTTGAACAATGTGGTCTGTTACTTATTGTTGAGAGAGCATTGAGTTTAAGGTAGGAAGGAAGGAAAGACAAATATCAGCAGTTGTGTCCAGTACTTTAATGCACACCCAAATTGAATTTAGTCTTCACTCTATCGTGGAGGGGAGTAATTTGCATCAATTATGCATTAAATAGATCAATTTCCGATATTTAAGAAAGCAATCATGCTAAAGAAAGGTTGCTAATTCTTCTCTATTTGTTTGAGCCCTCCTCTTAGTTTCTATCAAAAACATCATTTAATATTATCAAATAACAAGGAATCGATGATAAAATGAAACAAAGTTAGCAAATAGTCATTGCAGACATGCTCTATCTAAAGCAGCTATTCTTCATTTAAGACCCTTCATCTCATTTTGAAGTTGACTACAATGATCCTTGTATTTCATGTCATCATGTCTAGGAATGTAAAAAATATGCAAAATGCCGCGTGCGAGATTTGGTGGAGTTGACACTTTGAACATCATCTTTTTGTTTTCCAAAGCTGTTATCATTTTTCCCTTAATTACTGAGGAGAGAACATCTACAATAGCAAATACAATGTTAGAAAAGGGCTCAAGTTCTCGTAATAATTGTTAGTTTAAGACTTGTAAGGTAAAGATATATAATTTCCTGACATTAATTTGAAAATTAATTTTCTGCCTCTCATCTATGGTATACATACATAATGTTATTATTTATTATTGATGTCTTCATTTGTATATGTATATAAAGGAAAATAGCAGCTATTAGCTCAGTCAAACGTCATGACAGCTCAAGCTGCTTTCCTCTCAACATTCATCAAAATGTCAGAGCTATAAGCAGGTTGATGATTTTCTCTTTTTTTGATTCTTACAAGCCCGATTTGCATATTATTTACATTCCTAATCATGTCTGCGAAATCCCAATTTGTACACTATGTGCCAATGTTGAGATAGCATTGAGTTTAAGGAAGAAAGAAAAAATATATATCAGTTAATATATGTATATTCAGTGTCTTCTCTGTATTTTTGAGTCTAGAGAGCTTGCATCAAATTATATTATAAGTAGCTAACGTGATTTATTTTCTATTTTATTTTGTCAAATAAATATCAGTAGATAAAATGCAGAGTTTAATCAGAGAGTAACTCCAGGCCTACTTTCTCACCTCAACAACAAAATGTCAATCCCCCTACTTGTAGGCATAATAATAAATGTTTCAAAAAACGTACACAACCTTAATTTGTCCTGTGATTTCACTATATTTATATGTGTTTTCCCTCTTCAATAAGGGGGGAAAAAAAAGAATGAAATACCCACAAGGAAAGGAAAGAGAAAATTAGTTGTGTTTTTTTTTGTAAAGGGATAATCTCAATACTTAACCGAAAACTCTTTCTTTTTTTAAAAAGGTTATTCTCAGCTCTTGTACAAATTCTACTTATTTAATTTATTGGAGAGAGTGGACGTATGTAGTAAAATCACATAGAATAATAAAAATAATAATAATGAAAGGTTGCGTTAAGAGTAAAACCTTTCAAGTAAAAGGGACATTTAAAATATAACAGACCATACAAATAATAATAAAAACAAAAGGGGAGAAGAACAACTCTAAACAGAGGCCTTTTACACGACGAGCTTTTTGGGATGAACTAAAACACTATATTGTATTCTCCCTTCAGCTGATTTTCATCATTTGACTCTTTTGATTTAAAGCAGCTGATCCTACGTGTTAGAAACTCAAAAAGGGTATTCTTATTATTTATGATTTTGATGCATAAAAATATATTAAATCAAGGATTGCGCGCCCTTTTTTTGAATTATTGAATATATTACGAGTAGTAACGATTGGTTTGTGAGTGGTAGAGTTTATAAATGTATAGTATATATATCTAATAACTCTGCCAAATATTAACAAGTTGGCAACAAGGAAAATACAGAAGGGTAGCAGCTACCAATTGTTGTTTTTCCAAATTTTTCCTTTCCCTTTTGTCAGTCGAGGTTGCGAGTGGACAAAAAAGCTCGACGTGTTACTCCCTTCAGTGAACACCCTCTAACGCCTTCGATATTTATCAAAGACATACACTTTTTGGATAAATAATTGTACATATTCTGGGCCCCAATAATAATAATGAGAGTTAACTTCAAACATGTACAAAGCTCTAACAACCCAATAAGTTGATTTAGTAAATAACAAATGAATTCATTGATTATCTCTACACCACAGTTCCTTGCAAATCCTTATTTAAAATAGTAGGAGGGCCACTACCTTTTTCAAACTATTCAAAATCGTCATTGTCTTGGTTCGAAGTTCCCGACTCTCCAGAATAAGTCCCTCAAAGAGCTTGAATCCATAGTGTACATCATGAAGGAAATCCGTGAGTTTGAAGCAGGTCTCAGTGTCACCAAAACCAATGGAGTTGATGACTCTTCTCATAACTTCTCCTAAAATAATTGAATCAAATCAAATTAATAAATACAAAAATTATTTCAAAATTCTATAACTTAAATTGTGACACATTTCTATTCAATTAGTTACAGGTATAAAAAACAAAATACTTTAAGTTTATTATTTTGTGTAATTTAAACAAAATAAAAGAAAAACAACAACTTTACCGATAAAAAAAAAAAAGAAAGTTTATTGAGTTAAATCCCGTTGCGTCAAAAACTTTTTTAATTCTATTAAAAATTCATGCTTTAAACAATTATTATTATTATTAGTGGTTCTTATGTTTTTTATAGAGAGAAAAAACTAATAAATGTATCGTCATGACAAAAGCAAGCTAGGAATATTTTTGCCCTTTCCTCCCACAAAAAAAAAAACAAAAACAAAAAAATCTGGTTTATATTTCGTATTCTTGAACTCTCATTAACTCTCATTATATGAATAGATTATTCATATGGGTCAATCTCCCTTCAGATTGTTCTTAAATATTGCAAAAGTTTGAAATGATCTTAATGTTTATGATGTTTATTGAGGGTACAAAAATATGAGGAATCAAAAAATCATCATTATGTCATCATCAAAATTCATTTCATCCCCACTCAAAGTAGCCACGCTTTGAACATGTGTCAACATGTTTTTTTATTCAAACTTTTAAAACAGTGTCAAAATTTGTATTAATTATTATTATAGAACAATAACTGCTGTAAGTTTTTTTTTTTTTTGAGACATAGTTTAAATATCTCGAGAAATAAGGCACAGATTCTCAAAATTTCAAAAGAATACAAGAGTCTCAAATATTATTCGTTGTAACTTGTTTGATTTCAAAAATATTTACCTCCTACATTGCATTTGTGTCATCATCTTTGTGACATTTTAAAAACTGAGTGATTCGACTGTCGCTGTTCAAAATCTAATGGATATTTGAACGAGTCATTTAGCACACACATGTCATCAGGAGTGACAGAGATGTATGTACCAACTACACAAAAAACAAAAGTATTTATCAAATTCAAATTTCCCGGTATTTTTGTACCATAGCAGTAATAGTAGTAGTATATACCTATTAATATTTTCAAATGAAAGCTTCTTGTTGGTCGGAGTAGGCCTGACAGCCACGGATCACTACTCTAGGCAGCAGTAGCTAACCTTTCAACCCAATTCAACAAAATTTGAATATACCCGCGTCCAAAAAAAAAATGGATCAATAAAATACTCATGACCATGAAATATTAGAGAGCTTACACTTTTATGAAATTAAAAAAAAATATAACTATTTGGGAATTTCTCATTTTCTGGTTGTTTTTTATAAAAAAAATATATTTGTTTTGATATGACGACTATGTAGACAAAATATAGCTCTGAAAAAAGAAAACCAACTTACCCGTTAGATCCCCAATTCCAAGAATATAATCCGTCCGTGGAACCGTTACAAGTAAAGGCTTTCTCTGAGACTCCATCTCTTCTTTTGAAGACACATCATCCTATTCACAAAAAAAAAAAGGTTTAGGGATTTATTATATTATATGTATATGTAAGGTCATCAAAGTTAATAGATGAAAAAAAGAAGAAGAAGAGACTTACTAATTCATTCTCCTTGGAGGAGACTCCTCCTTCATCCATTTCAAAAATCAAATCGCTTTGAATCTAATAAAATAATATAAGAATTGACGTTAAAATAGTTTGAGTAAAAGGCACAAGTGGTACTAAGGCATGTATAATTGTTGAAAAAGAGGGATTCCCGGCGAAGGCTCTTGATAACATCGAATATACTTGTATTTTTAAAAAAAATTATTTTTCTTTTATCATTGCTTTCCTGCTTTTAAGTTTCAAATGTCATCCAACATATATTGTTTAGGATAGAATCAAGAAAATCATTTCTTGACAACTCCATAATAATCGAAACCCCAACACAAAAAGCCTCAACTTTGTAAGTTATATTATGAATGCTATTGCCAACAATATAGCTGAGGACTCCTCAATCTTACAAGTGGAACCCTAGTAAAATTCAAATCTTCTTAAATTACAATTTATGTTCGACTCAGACATGAATGAGAGATTTGAGGACAAAGTGCTCCAAGAAATAGTCTTTACAAATATATATATATATATATATATATATATATATATATATATATATATATATATACATTAGAGAGTTTTAAAAGTACATCATGGAATCATGAGAGGACATCATCATGTTCTGGTCATGTTCATGTTCACCTCAATATTCTACAAGCATTTAATGTGCTGCTTCAGATGCGTGTTACTTTTCTTCAAATGAACGCAGAAAATCAACAAAGTTTGCAAATCCGTGTGTGTTTGTGAAGGCATTAAATTCGACATTTTAAAGAACGAACAAAAAAAATCCATTGTGGGTTGAAACTTCAACAACGCTGCACTGAATAGAAGTTGCCACCACATAACAATGTCGAAAAAAATTAGACATTGTGGATGGTTTAGAAATACTCCTAGCGACATTTTGTTGTCTAAGAGCTGAAAGTTTCATTTCATAGGCAATAATTAAATACCTAATAAATCAAATCTGACGTCGGTGTATACCCTCTATACCTTTTGAATATGTTCAATATGGGAAAATACGTAAAGGTTTTATTGAAGGCTGACTTTCCTAATCGTCTCAAAATTGTCCAATCTTGTTTATGGACACGAGACTAACTTTAATCTCCATATTTCAAGATCACTGGTGGGTTGTTCACTACGTGTAAGTAGATGAAGCTCTACATTTGAAGCAGCCTCTAAAGGGGCCAATGTTGTTGTTGTTGTGTTTGGATGTATTGGTCAAGCCTTGGGGCTTGTTCATCAATAGGTGAAAGGAGGAAGTTTATAAAAGAAACCAGCAATGGAGTGGGTGTGTGAATGCTTAAGAAAAGCAAAGAATCGTTCTTTAGATACGATTAATTTTATTGACATGAGATTCTAATAAATGAAATGAAATATGACTTTTTAAAAACTATATTTAATTTTGCGTCTATATTATATTTTTTTATTATTATTATTTATAAAATTTATTATTATCTTTAAATTTCCTGAATATTGTTTTTCATTATTTAGTCTCATATTGAACTTGCCTATTCCCATATTGAGTTTGCTTATTCTCATATACCTCTATTAATTGGTATGATCTGATAATCAAATATATTTAATGTGATTTTAAATAGTTCTAATGCTATCATTTCTCTTTAATCAACGTTCAGAGATAGTTCTATATTATTGTCACAGAGGTGAAAACACAACAAGATTATTGGCACTTTTACTCAGCGCTCCGCGATTCATCATCAAAAGGGACCTGATTTTAAAGTATATAAAAATGTAGCCAGTTGTTGATAAGGAGAGGGGGGGGGGTCAAAAGTCACGTACAAGGTGATGACGTAATAGATGAACTGTCCCTAAGACGGTCAAGCAGAAAATTATAACTATTTAACTTAGTGCAAAGTTGACGTTAATCAAATGTCCCATGAAAGTTGGGCAACAGTAGATTTAAAATCTTGTGTCTGAACATTAATTCAGCACTAGTAAAAGGGACAAATAGACATAGATATGAGATCTAGCTGAAAAGGTACAAATCTCTTGTATAACAACATAGGGTCGGTCCCTTGTACTTAGCTCGAATTTTATATTTATGGAAAGAATTGTCTTTTATTTCAATTTATGAGACTCCGGGTTTTTTCTTTTAATTAATTTTTTTTCAATTAATTAAGGACATAACTTTTTATCTAAAAAAGGGTTACTTTCAGAAAAAGCAAATTAACAAAAAAAAAAAAAGTTAAATAAATAATTAATGTGTAATAAAGCCAAGTTAAGAAATTGTACTTCAATATACACTTAAATAATATTTAATTAATGAATCTGAACCACATTTAATTAATCTACAAATAACACTTCATAGAAACTTTTTTAATGGGATGCATCAAAGTGCCTGATAGGGCACATGTGGGCACGTTGTTGTTGGCCCAATTGAATGTATTATCTAAGACAGTTTTTGACTTATTCTCTAACTGGAGCTCACATTTCCTCATGTTAATTTATACCTTTTCAAATTCAATATGGAAATTGAAGATGTTCTGAATGAAGAAGAAAGAGTTTTCAATTATCAAAATTGTGAGACTCGGGTCTTACAGTCCCTTGCTCAATTCAATTGAGCATATTTGATCACCAATTAAGAAAAGGGAATTAGCTATATGTATAGAAAAATTGAGAATATTTTAAATGCTGAAGGAAATGATTGCAGCAGCATTTCGGAGCAAAGATCAAGAACAGCAACTCTGGAACAACAATTAATTGCAAAAGGACTATATAAATGAAATCACCTCAATGATTCGTAACTAATAATAATCGTATTGCTAGACTCTAGAATCGTTTTGTTTATGTATAGATGTGATTAATTTTGTTGAGAATGAGATTCTAATAAATTTATTACTATATTAAATTTTCTGAATATTGTTTTTCATTATTTATTCCCTTAATTTGATAAGTTACACATTGACTTATATCTACCTAAAAGAAGAATATATTCTCCTATGAAAAGCACATTTAAGTTATTAGAGTATCTTCTATTATCACGAAGGATTGTCACTGCATACAATACAATGTCGTAGCACATTCTATCTCTAAGCTAAACAAATGATTGTTTGCCTCTACAAACTTGTGAATACAAACAAACACAAAGTATGGAATTAAAAGATGGAAAATCTCTTCAACTCAAATGCATAATGATAATAATAACAACAACAACACCCTTGATACTTGACACTCTTTTTCTCCACATTTTCCACATCAACAAAATAAAATATGAAGAGACATACTATTATTAATATGTATGTATATGTAAATAAATCCCTCTACGTATGTGTGTACATAGTGAAGAGAGAGAAAGGACTATAATACTTATATTTGTAGAGTCATTTCATATATATATATATATATGTACAAAGAAGGTCGCAAAGGCTTGAAAAAGAAAAGGAAGAGGAGCAACTATTTTCCTTTTACAAGGTTGTATATACATAGACTTAATATTTAACCAAACATATTTTTATATGATTCATTACCTGCTTCCAGGAAACGAGCTCATTGTAGCGGAGAAAGTGATAAAAGGAGACAGCCTCAATGTATTCTTGAAGTCCTATGGAGTATGTATATAAAATGAACATATATAAATAAATATACATTAAACTAGATAGTTGTTTAGTTTTGTACGTAAAGTTTTTTTTTGTTTTTTTGGTTTTTTTTTCTTCACATAACTATGGTCAATAAAAGGGGCTATATGAGTTCAGTCAACAAGAAACGAAAGTTTATTTGAAATGTTTACTCAAAAATGAGTGTGAACTGCCCTCAGTTTCTTGAAGAGGACATTCTCTTTTCTCGTTTGTATTAATAGGTGGTTATTTATTTATACTAATGCAATAATGACTCCAATAATTAATGCAACTATATTATAGGAACAAACCAACTGCCACTAGATAAATCTCTGAGGCAATGAAAACGATAGACGTTCTTTGTGGGACCATATACGCTCTATGTGCAGTCGACACATTTATCCGATTGCTCTATTGGATGATAGACAACAATCCTCCTTGGTTGTTTTTTCATGATATAAAGTGACATTTTAGCAATATCCCTTTACAATAGGTCTGTAAATGACTCGCAAATATTTGACCGTTATGTTTATGAAGACAAAAAGCCACTTAAAAGAGGATTTTCTCTTTTTTTCAATATATGAAAACAAACAACAACTTGCCTTTTGTTTGACTTGACACATTTGTTAAGAGTTGTACATACTCATTATGTTGCTTTAAATAATGGTTTTTCAAAATAAAATAAAATTATAACTTGAGGCAATTAAAGAGGAAAACATTTTAAATTGAACGCTTCTTGGCCCAACGAGCTTTTTGGGATACACAAAAACACTATCATTGTATTCTCCCTTCAGCTGTTTTTTTTATCAGTTGACTTTTTTGATTTAAGAACACAAATAGACATTATTATTATTATTTATGATTTTGACATATTATAAAAAATATATTAAATTGCGCGCCCTTTTTTTGAATTTTTGAATAGTATACAAGTACCAACGATTGATTGAATATTGGTAGTATTTATCAATGACTAGTACATCAAAATAATAACTCTGCCCAATATGTAAAAGTTGGCAAGAAGGAAAATACATAAGGGTAGCAGCTACCAGTTGTGGTAATTTCAAATTTTCCCTTTGTAGAGTCGAGGTTGCTAGGGGGAAAAAAATCTCGTTGTGTACTCTTTAGATTTTTGATATTTTAAATATGCAGTGGTTTGTTTTTGTCCAGGCAAACATAATGAGACAAATTTTGAGACAAAAAAAGCAACTTTCTTCATCTTTAAAGTAGCAAAGTTATGCAAAGGATTGAACATTTTGCAAATAGCCTTGTTGTATTGATATTTTCTAACAGAATAGACCATAGTTTCGTAAAAAAAAAAAAAAAAACCCACACACAATTACACTATAACATATCTGATGTGAATCTCATTTGAATTGGACTCACCCCCAGTATAGGCCCGAAGAAATTGAAAAGGACTCTCTCCTTTCAGCTCCTTTGCGACTCGGATCCAATAAGTAGAACGAATACCTTTCAAACGCTTCTCCGCCTCTTCAAGGGTAGACATTTCCTCTTCTACTCTGTAATAACATGTAATTATATTTATTAACCCTTAAGAGTCTGAATGGGTAATTAATTGGCTCTACGAATTTACGAAACGATATTAAAGGACCCCGCTTTACATATTACACATAAACATTCCATACTTTTTACCCTACACTATGTATGTATATAGTTTTGATAACTATGTTAAGGGACCATGAAAAACAAAACAAAAATAAATAAACGAGCAAGGGAGAGACTCATCATAAAAAAGTGCCTATAAAGAAAATAGGCATTCAACTTCCTTGTGAACTTATGTGTGTACATACTATGAAGAGTCTTGTCTTTTTTGAAAGGGTCGACGTTTTACTGTCATTCTTTTACTTAAATATGTTTATGTATGTAAATATGTATTACAAATTTCACAAGGTGCAACGCTGGACTTGCTAATATTTTTTATTTTATTTTTTCTCGGGAGAAAGAAAAGTCTCTTACTTTTGAATACGATGAAGATGAAAAATGATTCGTTTGCTCTCAATGGTAATATCCCTACTGTATTTAACAATCCTCTCATATTTGTCGTGTCGCTGATCCAATTCCCTAATTTGAATAGAAAAAGAAAAAAAAGTGAATTCAACATATTTATGTATTGAATACTTGTAAAACATATGTACTACTATGAGCAAAAACCCCGGGAAATTTGAATTTATTTTTGTGGGGAGATTCTGTCTGATAGGGGGATAAGTGCTTTTGTTTGTTTTTTTAAGTTGGCATTCCTGTCATTGACATTTGTGTAGAATTCAAAACGTCAAAATAGTGGTAAGGGCCATTAATGACTGATATATGTACATAGAAATGTTTTAAAATGTCTGAAAGAAAGAGAGTGATGAAGAATTCAGATGTAATTTAGATAAATGTACTTAAAACATTCAAACGTTTACATATTTCTCGAGAACCATAACCAATAATTATTATCAAGAAACTGACGATCCGACGATTTTTAATTTAAAAAAAGCAGTTATTGCTATCTAATTATAATAATTTAATAAAAAGTTCGCCACTGTTTTTTTAAAATTGAAAAGCACAATAAACATATTATTAGCACATTGCTGCTTTGAGGGGAAGGAAATCTCATCAAGTTTGAGGATGGAATAAAGGTTTTTTGATCCCCGATATTTTTTTGCCCATGGTAGTATGTATGTATGTACATATGAGTTTAACAACAACAACAACAACCAAATATATATACTTGGAAAGACCAGAAAACATTTGCACAATGGGACTATCAGTTAGATCCTTAGGGATAACTTTTGACGAGGAGGAGGAGGAGGAGTTCTTTTGTCCAGGCCCTTCTCGATGGTTTCTTTTGACAAGGCTGCTGGAGGAGTGGTTAGGACGAGATCTCCAGTCTTTTTTGTCGGAACCTGCAGCTATATAATAAAGTAATAAATAAATAAATAAGATAGTAAATCAAAGGCATTTATATATTTTATTTGACATGATGTCAACAACATATGTACACAAGCAGGTGGTGAGAAGTATGTAGTAGTTTGCTAAAAATGACTTTTCTCTCAATTTTATAAATGTTTTTGATTAGGTTACTACACAATAGTTCAAGCCACACTTTGTCTGATCTAATTTAAAGGAGTAATTCAATAATATCCTAGCTGCTATTGTGAAGTATCAATCACCTCATGGCGCTGTTGTGGATGTCAAACGGTGAACAGAGAGAATGAATAATAATAAGTAGAAATTAAATATGGAAATACATATTTCTACATAACATATTACCATTAACTTTAAACGATAGCTCCTTTCAAGACATACAATTTCATATAATATGAACAGCCCTCATTGTATGTAGTTGTTCCTTTGCAGGAGCCAACATATACTATGTATATAAAGAACACTAAATATTTAGATTATAAAATCCTATGATCCGGATCTAGGAAAGTTTATAGAGCTTAATTCATCGACTTTTTTCCCCCCAATGAATACTTTCAACAGTCTAGAGTAAAATTGTGTAAGCCTATTGCTGCCTCTGTGGTTAGATGAACTAGCTTTTAATTATTAGAATTTGTCGTTTTCTATTTGAGTGCTTCTTTACTCATTCATCAAGTTATAATCTGTCAGTAATTATTTTAAATCTAACTAACTTTGATGGAGAGGGGTTTAATTAGTTAAAGGACCCTCTGCTAACTTGGGATAACAAAATAATACCCTACAAAATCTAAAAATAAATCTCATTTACAGTTTTTTGTAAGAGTTTCAAAGTTGGTTGTCGGTCATTTTTTGAAAATCAAGTTCTCAATATGTAATCAAAATAGTAATTTTTGCTATTTTATGCACAAAATGTCTTTATATAATCTTAATCTGGTCGGTGTTCATGTGAAAAACCCTCCTGCCAAAGAAATTTAACAGCTCTCTAAGCTGTTGAAAGTATTCATTGGGAGATAAAAGTCGATGAGTTGATGGTCGATGAATTGATATCAATGAATTGATGTTGATAAATTTACCGGACACCATTGAGGAGCACTAGATCTAAGATCATAAATTGGATCTGCATTTAATCAGTCAGGGCTTGGCTGGTAAACCAGCTTTTAAATTTATGACACATTTAGTAATAAAATCTACCATTTAAGATCTCACAGACTCTGTTTGAATTATTTCCCTATTCAAATTGAAATAACTCTTCATGACAATCTACCCTTTTTATTTAGTTGAAGTCCATGGCTCAGCAGTTTTGCCAACGCTTTCATCACAATGATATCATTAAAGCATTTAAGGTGTAGCTCCTATGTGCATTGATTTGTCAGCTTGCCTCCCACTCTTGCCCCTTCATGACTAGATTCTGGAATAGACTAAAAAATCTATGAATTATCCTACTAACTGTTTCCACCATCTGACATTTTTTTTTTTTATAATTTAAGCAGCTGTATTCAAACGGATATTAGTACTTATTGTCGTCTGTTCTGATTTTGAAGTCAGTCCCTTATTTTATTCTCTAAGCCCCGTTGAAAGTATTTATTTGGAGAAAAAAGTTGATGAATTTACAAATCGATGAATTTACTGGACACCCCCCCCTCCCCGAGTATGAAGAATCCTTTCTTTTAGAGTCAAAATAGTTTCTTTTTAATAATTGCAATTTAAATTTCATTCAAACTTACAAGGACAGACCTACATATAGTTACATATATTAAGTACTTAATCCTCCTCCTCCTCTAACCCATCCATCTTCTCGTAAGGCATGGGAAAAAAATCAACAAACTAGTCAAAATGAATATGTACATATGCGTAAATAATAATAATATAGGTACTATATGTACAACATACATAAAAAGGCAAGGAATCAAATAGAAAGCAAATGCATTGAGGAGGCACGTTGTTGTTCCTCTCCTCCTCCTCCTCTCCTCTTCGATAAATTGGGATTTATTTATTTTTTGTTATTGTATGTATTAGTCACTTTTGCATTTTTATTTTTATTTTTTCTTATACATATTTCTTAATAGAATTACATATATTATTATTATTATTATTTATTGATTTCAGTTTTCTTATAATCAAATATGTACATACTTAAATGGATATTTTCTTAAGCATGCATGGATTATTATGATTGTTATTATTATTATTATTATCGTCGTCTTTGATTCATTTTATATACAACATATGTATTTATACATATATAAATATGTTGAAAGAGCTCTGAATAATATTGAGCCTTCCTTGAATGAAGTTTGAATCAAAGTATTGCGTGCACATATTATGATCATCACCGAAAAGAGACAGAAAAAGGATGCTATGACGAGAATGTTTGACTTCTTTTTTTTTTTTTCAGCTGATGATGAGCTATTCTTCATTTGTTTGGAGTATAGAGAGCAGCTTATTTGTGAAGCTCAGGTATATGTAGAATGGATAGGGGAATGAATCATTGACGTTGTTTCGAGAGAGACGCTATGTACATATTCTAAGACATAGTTTTCGTTCATTTACCGGACTTTCAATCCGTTATTTCTTTTTGAATTAAAGGCCGGCCGAAAGGCCATGTGATGCAATATATGTATGTTCTACGGGATGATTGATATCTGGTACCCCTGCATTTTATCTCCTGATTGTGATTTGAGAGTATTAAATAATACACGTTAGCTACATATACATATGTAATTAAAGCAAGCTCTAGGCTCAAGAATACTGAGAGATCGTCATTCAAAATGATCATAAAGATAGAGGTACCCACTGATATTTTGATTTCCTTTCTTAAATGCCTACTTATAGGGAATAGGGATGGACATTTTGTTGAGGTAAGTGAGCATGTCTAGAATCACTACTACTATTATCTGGTACCTCTGCATTTTATGGGCTTATTGATAGAGGTACACCCTGATATTTTGATTTCCCCTTCGTTAACGCTATCTCAACATTTCCCCCCCCCCCCATGTCTACACACCCCACCAACATAAAATATGACCTCGTATACATCTATATATATAATATTTTATGTCAGCTGCAGATTTTCTAATTCACATCCTGCCCGGTATATACATACTTTGTTCTGAACAGTGTTGATGAATTAAACTTCTATAATTAGTTTTTGTGGATCTAAGATGATGGTGTAAGGAATTTCATCAAACTCACCTCCTTGGTGTAAAAATTATGCTTACGTCCACAAAGAGACAACTGAACGTTCCCTACTCCCTCTAACCTTTTACATTCCCTTCCATACGCAACCCCTTTGTGCACACTACATTCGTGACCTTCTCTGCCGGTGTTTCTTTCTTTCTTTCTTCAATGTTAGTCGATGATCCTCCAAATTACAAATATGTATTACTTCCTGACTCTACTCCTTATGTACGTAGTAGGTAAGTCTTGCAAAAGCTTTCAAACTTTGATTCGTAGCCTGAGCATGCTCTGAACAATTGAATAAAGAGTCATGTTGGAATCAATTGAATTGTATGTACGTATGTATGGGTGTTTTTTAGATGAACGTATGTACGTCATTTAATTATAAATAACACAACACATGGGCACATCAACAAGTATTTCGATCAAATAACTCCTCCATTGTATGTACATATTTGACTTTATTGGATCATATATTAAAAACCATTCACGGGAAAAGGAAATAAAAAAAAGCAAATACATATTTGACATATTTTTTCAATATTATTCTACTCTGATTGATGAGTAATTAGGGATATTAGAGTAGTAGACTGACAACTAACTATGAAGGAAATGAGAGATCTCTATCTATCTATCTATGTACATTAATATTACAAGGACATGTAATATTGTACATCATATTTGGAGTATGTATGTAGGCGGCACAACCATACATATCTGTCTCATATTAATCATTACATATATGAGATAGGTATACGTATGAGAAAAGAGAGTCACCCCACCACCACCACCATCATTCCTTAGGAAATTCTATATAATAAATATATATATATGAATGAATGAAGATGTTTTTGCGTCTCTCTCTCTCCTCTTCCATTATTACAATTATACATATATATTTCTTGATTAATATGATGGTAAATGGTTGTGTATGGTTGTACAATCGACCTACCTTCTTCCACAAATATGTCCACATAAATCTTCTATGTAGTACATTCCTTTGTTGCCTCAATACTCTTTCTTCCAAAGGAAGATATAATCATATAAGAAGTTATTGGTTTGTAGTTATATATTTTATGTACATATACTGTGATATATGTACCTACATTTCTATGAAACTAGAAGAGCCTTTGCGTTTCGCAAAGAGATGGACATGGACATTTTGTTGAGGTGGGAGAGCATGCACTCAATATCTATCCGGTATCCCTTACATTTTACCTCCTGATTTCATTATTATTTTGGGTGATTTTACTACATATGTGTCCACTCTCTCCAAATAATTAAATAAGTAGAATTTGTACAAGAGCTGAGAATAACCTTTTTAAAAAAAGAAAGAGTTTTCGGTTATGTATTGAGAGTATCCCTTTACAAAAAAAAACACAACTAATTTTCTCTTTCCTTTCCTTGTGGGTATTTCATTCTTTTTTTACCCCCTTATTGAAGAGGGAAAACACACATAAATATAGTGAAATCACAGGACAAATTGAGGTTGTGTACATTTTTTGAAACATTTATTATACCTTCCAATTAGGGGGATAGACATTTTGTTGTTGAGGTGAGAAAGTAGGCCTGCAATTACTATCTGGTTAAACTTTGCATTTTATCTACTGATATTTATTTGACAAAATAAAATAGTAAATAAATCACGTTAGCTACTTATAATATAATTTGATGCAAGCTCTCTAGACTCAAGAATACGGAGAAGACACTGAATATACATATATTAACTGATATATATATATATTTTCTTTCTTACTTAAGCTTTCTCAGCATTGGCACATAGTGTACAAATTGGGATTTCGTATCTCAACTTCAAAAAGAGATAAAGTACTTTAAATGAAGAGTAGCAATTTGAAATACATACAAAAAGTGTAAATGCACTTGATAACCCTGACAGTTTGATGAATGTTTGGTAGAAGGGAACCGTCAGCTGTCATAATTGTTTTACTATACTAGCTAGGCTCTTACCCTTTTAAGTACATATATGGGAAGACTTAAGGTCGGTCTTGGAGAGGAAATTCAACACAAATTCATGCGTATCAAGGAGTCAAAGTTATCTCGATTCGACATTTTATGGGGGGTGTAATCCTCCATTACACGTGGTGATGTGTGCTATATGTTCTGTCCTCAAGAATTAAGGGAAAATGACAACATATTTGCAAAATAAAAAATCATGTACAGATTACCTACCAACTACTAAAAACCTTGCGGGTATTTGATTTTCTGAAGAAAGCGTCACATTGACACGACGTACATACGTAGACTCATTTGCAAAAAAAGTTAAAACCTTCCCCTTTAAAATTTCATGAGTAATTCCTATTAACTCGTTTTCTGAACGTGCTATGAAAGCACTGATCAAGTTTCATTGGCTCTGAGTAGTTGTTTGTTACTTGACCTAACTTGAAAGAAACGAATAATGAATGAATTAGCTCTCACAAATCCTCATCAAAAGTTAGGGGAAAGAAAGGCATGCCACTTTATGATACTCAGGAGGCTCAAACACTACACGCAAGAGGAAGAATCCTCTAACTTCACATGTTGACGTTAGTTAGACTCTTGGAAAGATAATTTTGTTCAAAAATATGTAAATCACTGAACTTATCAGTTCTCTTGAGCGATCCTTTTTCTTAACATGGCTTCTTTTCAATTTAAATCCTTTGCTCAAACCACATACATTCAGTGTTTTTAAGCCAATAAGTAAAATGGCTTTGACTTTATTTCATCAATAAATTGTAGGAATTGTCGTGAGACAGTCAATTTCATCATATGAGTAAGAACAGTTGATCAAAATGTGAGCATACTAATTTATTAATAGCACGGCTCTATGTAAAATGTTATAATTAAACAAACTACTACAAGACGTATAAATAAATAAATAGATAGGGATCACCTATATCATGAAAATATGAACATACAAATTGCAGATATTATATACATAGTATGTATTTATTTATATAAATAAATGAGTCAGGCTCATAATTAATTAATGCCCCACAGAATTATTCCATTCTTCTACGTACATATGTATTGCGGCGATCAACTCGTCTTTTGGGATTCATGTCCTATTTTATGTATGTACTATACATACGGTGCACACTATTAACACATGCCAATAAGCAATTTGTTCATAAAGAGTCCTTTTGCCTTCATTGAAGACCCGAATTTCTTTTATAAATAGGTAGTAGTTATTAAGTACTTACAATTCACATTTTAAATATTTATGAGCCCATAATAATATTTATTACGTTATTAAGTACATTTATTGTTCACCACAATGACTTTTAGGAACTTGAGTCATTGTTTTCTTACAATATGTAGTCATACAACGTGGATTCCCTTCCATCCATCCATCCATACGTCATTCTCTGGACAATATGATAATACTTTATGAATTCATTTTAGAAGCTGAGAAGTAGTAAATGGACAAAGTATGGACATTTTCTTAAAAAACCAATCAAAAACAAATAATATGCGGTATATGTTCCTCATTTTGAATGATGCAGAAATCAAAATTGACATTGGAACGAGACGATCAGACACGCCAAGGACACATCACCACTAAATCCACGAAATCTACTTATTTTAATCAACAGTTCCTTCCTCAATGATCCCTTAAGGTGTTAGATATGATTGATGACGTCAAGAGGACGGACGACTTGGCGTCTCTGCCTTACTTTCATGAATGGTCGTAGTAGAGGGTCGTATACTAACAAATGGTGGTGAGGTGGTGTGAGGACGACGACTATAGGGAGTCAAAGGACGGGAGGACGACCCCTTTCTTTCACCCTTCAAGTTTGGTTTCTGAATGGATTCTTCAGAACTTTCCCCTTGGTCATCTCTATTATTTTGACGCAAGACGAGGATGAATGATTCTTCGTTCTTCGTCTCAGGATCGTCTTCTCCTCCTTCCAAGGAACTGTTCCCACTGCTACAAACACTCCCCATAGTGATGATTTAAAGGCATTTTTGAGTGTGTCTCTGGAGTGTCTGAGAGGCAAGAGTGTTAGACTAAAGGGAATTGAAACTTTGTGGAAGAAGTATTTTGTATTATAGCAAAGTATTTATTTGTACATAGAACAAATATGTAGTACAACCATAGAAGAAGAAGCGTGGCGCATTTATTAATTATTCACGTGGCGAACTTTCATTTAATAGCAAAGAGTACTTGTTGTAGTCATGCTTGACCCACCAAAAAGTATGTATGTATATATATAAGTATATACTTATTTATATAAAACAATCGATAATTTTAAACATGACTCTATGTATTTCTCTGAAAACATTCTATGTACATGAGTAAAAATATATATGTACATATATTGAAAAAGAAAGAGGAGGGAAAAAACGTTAAGGAAGGAGATAAAACTCAATACCTCGGCTTGCTTGCTTCCTTCAATATATCCATACATATGTAATATGTACTTATGTACAAATATTTGAAGCTTCTTACGAAATAACCATTGCTCTACTAATGTATATACATACATTTCTTGTATAAATAGGAGGAGATGTGTTATTTGAAGATCTCCAAACAAAGGAAAAGGACGAGGAAGTAAGGGATTGAGAAGAGGAGTCTTTCTTACATTAGTTTAAAGTCCGCCATACATCATATACAAATGATGTATGTTCAAGGCACCTTCTTCCTTACTAAGGCATTTGACATCATCATTCCATTTGTAAAACATGAATTGGTAGCTTTGTACAACAGGAGAGGCTTATACATATGTACTTTATCTCCAGGATATCCGGAAGGACATGAGGAATGAGGACGTCATTGCTCTTAAAAGTCTTCTATTATATAGTAGACAGCTTTTACCTTCGAGTTGGACACACTTACTTAAAACGTCAAGATCTTGGGATCGTTACATACATAGATCCTTAAATTTAGGGATGGGTATTTTGTTACCATCTGGTACCCCTGCATTGTATCTGCTAATTGTTATTTGACAATATTAAATAATATACTATATGTATAGCTATCATAAAGGTACTAAAAAAAAGACTGAATTCAAATTGATTCTATAAGTAGTCATACCAACTGATATTTTTCTTTCCTTCTTTTTAGACTCTCAACTTTATTTCGACATTTTACCCGTGTTTATCTATATTTATCTGCATATATACAGTTAAGTACTAAACTCTCATTCCGTAATCAAATCTCCAGTCTACGTCAACACAGAAAAGCAAACAGCTTAAACAATTTCCAATTAATTAATGGAGTTTTACTTCATATATAAATATTTAAGCGGTACATTCCAATAACATTTGAGTCAATAATTAAACTTTATATTCAAATTCCTGGTCCGGAAATAGAGCCATGGGTTCAAGCGCACCAGAGTATCAAACTCAAGAGCAATGAATGACTTTATTTGGTTACAACTAACTCTTTTTCTCATTACATTTGTTTCCTCCTTGAGTTTGCTCTCCTCTGAGACACTGGTCAACATGAATTTAACAGCCCTGGTCTACGTACACAGTGCCCCCTCCCCCCCCTAGTTTGACTCCCAAATGAACCCTGTACAAAACCTGTGTGTGAGCCATTGCAATGTATTTTTTTTTCTTTTTTCTTTTTTTTTTTTTTTTGCAAATTGTGACTCTTAATTTTTACCTTTACAAGCTTGCAACATACCAACTGTATACGCAACCAACATTTACATACAGTATGTGCAAGGTTATTATGAATTACATACATATAGGGATTGAAGAAAGTACATATAACGTAAAACTTACGGGAAGTATTATTGATTTTTACAGCCATTTTAGTACTTTTGAAGATTTCGAACCCTCAGATGAGACTTGAAATGAAGAAAGGATAAAAGTAGAAGAGAGAGAGAGAGAGAGAGAATGAATGAAAAAAAGAAAGATCAATCTGTTATACATACATGTGGATAAATAAATATTGTTTTTGCTAATATTTGCAATATTTGTGGGCCAGGAGCTAATTTGTCACAAGACACAGTTTTAACAATCATTGTAACATTAAATAAATTGTTAAATCTACGTTCTCAAATAGTAGCAAACTAAAATACGTCAAGTGATTTTGAATTCTGAGAACTTTAATTCCCAATACTTTTTTTAAAAGTAATAAAAAACAACAACAACAAGGACTTGTTACAACTTGGCTCCAGAGCCACACTCTATGTATATTATAAAGCATGGATGGGCAACCTTTGTTCACTTGTGGGCCAAATTATTTTTTTCAAGGCTGACTCCGCGCCAAATATTTTATAATACTTTTTTTTAAACAATTATATGAGAATTATAGATTTCAAAGGTCTCCGGATGACAAGCTTCCACGTGCCAGATTTGGCACACGGGCCCTAGGTTGCCCAACCATGTTATTATAAAGTATAATAAATGGGATACTATAAACACAAAAGAGATCGTGCAGACTATAATCGATACATAATAGATACACTAAGTCGATAGGAATTTAACAAAAGGCCACCGGACCAAATCAAGTATCGGACCCGCAGCATTGCCTCTGCTTCATAAATAAAAATGTACATATATGTAAAATATAAAAATATCAATATTTTGTTTGGACTTGAGAGTTCATCTCTTAAATTTTTACACCCATCTAATAAATGCAGGCAGCATTGTCAATGACCACGCGCGGATGATACAAAATGAAACAGTAGATTTTTATTAATTAAAAATAAATGTATTGTTGGGCCGCCTTTGTGATCAAAGTAGGGACATTATTTGAGCTCTTGTTTTTGATAACTGTTTTTTTTTTTTTTTTTTTTTTCAAGAGTTGATTTGAAAAAAGAAAATTAAAGCTCCACCAATATGATTTTTTTTTTTTTTAGTTGAAAGGAATACCAATTACATATTTAAAAGGAATACATAATGGGGTAGAATATGGATAATGGATGAATCCAATAAAGTTGCCATTGATTAAACAATTTCAAAAATAAATTACTTCTTTGAAAAAGTATTTTTTGCTCTGGTTTGACAACTGGGTTTTTTTTTTTCAAGTGTTGATTTGAAGAAAAAAAAAACCGATCAAATTATCAATGATTGCCAATTGCATTATGCAGATCTAATCACTAGGGTGAGTAGAGGACAAATATGTATATGATCCAAGGTGAGCTCCACTGATATGGGCATTTTTTAGGAATATTGATAACGGATCAATCCATTAAGTAGTTAAATAATATCTGCTCAATAGATATTAATTTTTTAAATAGGTACATCTTGGATTAAAAGGAGAGACGTGTTGGATAGTTGTTGTACCATTTACATGTAAATGGTACAACAACTATCCAACACGACTACATACAAAGGTACATTTACATGATAAAGGATTTTGAAATATGATTATTAAAATAAAATATGTTGCTCATATGTACAACATCAAAGAGATATACAAATCTTAGCTCATAATAAAATATATGTACAAATGCAGAAGAAGAGGATAGATATCCTATTAAGAAATGTATTAAGAATACATTTCCTATTGATTCCTCCTTCTACTTAGGATATATTACTAATTCAATATTATTTCAAAATACATACATACAAAACCAATTCTCTTAATCTGAAAATCATTATCAAATGTATATATACATATACATATATATTATGATTGGAGATTATTCTCAAATAGTCAATAATCTCTTCTTCTCTGCTCTAATTAAAAAAAACAAAAAAAAAACAAAAAAAACAGGGGAAATATGTAATTTTTCAAATTAAAAAAAAAAAAGTTATCAGTGAGTAACTAGCAATAATACACTTGTGTTTAATTGGAGTCAAACACAACAGTCCCTAATATATGTGTAGAGTCAACAGGAAAGCAAGTTGTTGTTTCTTTTCAAATATTGAAAAAAAGGAGAAAAAAATCCACTTTATGGTAGTTTTTTTGTCTTCATAAATATAACGGCCAAATATTTCAGAGTCATTTACAGACCTATGCCGCAGGGTTTTTGATAAAATGTAACTTTCTATCGAGAAACCAAGAAGATTTGTTGTCTATCCAATAGAGTAATTGGATAAATGTGTCGACTGCACATCGTGGAGCCGTGTTGGTCCCACAAAGAGCGTCCATCTTTTTCATAGCCCTAGATATTTATTTAGTTGCAGTTGGCTAAAACCATCTGTTCATCTGTTGGTGAACTATTAAGAATCCCTTACGTCATAGTAACTATATCGTCAGAAATACCAGATTTTTTTATTCTTGATTGTGGCAGTTGGTATTTTTGCCTATAATATAGTGGCATTAATTTTTGGAGTCATTATTTAATTAATGGAAATAACCTATTAATACAAATGAAAGAGAATGTCGGTTTCAAGAAACTGAGGGCAGTTGACACTCATTTTTGAGTAAATATTTCAGAACAACTTTCGTTTCTTGTTGACTTGACACATATTTTTAAGGGTTTTAAGAACTACATCAGTATTTATTTTTGTTTGCTTTTGATACTATCTCAAACGTGTGTTAATTTCCTTATACGAAGTCTTTTTTGAGCACTCTACTACTCCTAATAACACATAATTTTCCATGTTGTATCGACAAAATGTCAATCCACAATCAAGAGAGTTATTTATTTATACATATATATATATTTAAAAAAAATAATAAAAGTTTATACTCAATGAGAAAAGATCTTCGTTTTTATTTATTTAGTATATATGTATGTATACAAATATCAGCCGTGTTGAAAGGATATGGGCAAGGGATCCACAGATATTTGGGGTTTTTTTTTTCTACAAGAATCCATCACTCACATTGAAATAATTACAAATATGGGCAAGAGAGGAGATCCACGGATATTTGATGGTTTTTTTTTTTGGATAGATCCATCACTCACATCGAAATAACAAACGAAATTTGGTTTCTTATTTTACAACTTTTGACTCTTAGGACTATGAAGCTGCTACTACTACTACTACTACTAAGGTAATTGTAGTATTAGTGTCTATATAGAAAGGTTGAGTCAAAATGGTTTATAGTGTACGTATGTAAACAACATTTATTCATGAGAACACATACATAGAACACATCTATTTACGTTATATAATAGATCAGAATACCTTTTCCAAGCATCCTACTTTTCTTGTCCTCAAATCCATATAAAAATAAAATTAATTGTACATAAAAGTGAAAGCCACTTCATAAGGGCTTTCTATCTATACCTCTCTATCTATGTATATGTAAGTATTCATTTGATGATTTTATTTAAATAGTTAATATCACTCTTACTTGTTTTTTTTAAGGCCAGAAAAATGAAATTTACATCAGATTTCATTTTAATTCATATAAATATGTATCGAGTCAACAAGTGAGAAAGTTGTTTGTTGTAAAATATTGAAAAGGAGAAAAAAATCCACTTTTTACTTCATAAATATAAGGGTCAAATATTTCGGAGTCGTTTTAAGACCTATGCCGCAGGGTTATTCCTAAAATGTCTCTTTATATCATGAAAAAACAACCAAGGAGGATTGTTGTCTATCCAATAGAGTAATTGGATAAATGTGTCGACTGCACATGGTGGAGCCGAGTTGGTTCCACAAAGAGCGTCCATCTTTTTCATAGCCCTAGAGATTTATTTAGTTGCAGTTGGCTAAAAGCAGTTCATCTGTTGTAGAACTATTAAGAATCCCTTACGTCATAGTAACTACATATTCAGTAATACCAGATGTTTTTTATTCTTGATTGTGGCAGTTGGTTTTTTCCCCCTATAATACAGTTGCATTAATTATTGGAGTCATTATTTAATTAATATAAATAACCTATTAATACAAACGAGAAAAGATAATGTCGTTTTCAAGAAACTGAGAGCAGTTCACACTCATTTTTGAGTAAATATTTCGGAGTAACTTTTGTTTCTTGTTGACTTGACACATATTTATCAACTAATAACTTAGGTTCGGAAAATGAGACGTGTGTTTTCCATTGATTATGCAATGGTTCAATATGTTTATAAGTGTACATATCTATAGAAAAGTAGGGATTAAGTGTGGCAGGACTAGTTAGAGGATTTAACCTAGAAAGGACTCTTTCATTCTACTCAATCAACGAGATTGTTTATAAAGGATTGTAAAAGTGTACAAAATAATACAAATCCAACGATTCTGAATGCTTCAGTGAACTAAAAGTACATATTTTAACAAAGGATTAACAATCCCTATATATATATATATGTACATTTATTTATTGTAAAATTATACAAAACGAAACTTGGGGGAGATGATTCATTAATCAATTTATGAAGTGCTTCTTTTTCTTTTTTTTTTGCTTGAATTTGTTATGATTCTTTCTTTACATATATTGATTTCCTTGCTTCTTGAAATACATGTTGTTGAGCAGAGGCTTATTAAATATATTTAATGTTAATTTGACATTTTGACTTTATGTACAATATTCCATTGTCACGGATGGATTTCATTCGTTGATAAAGTCCCTGTATAAATTGTATGCACTAAAAATACATAGATTAGGATATCTTACATCCTATTATTTATTTTGAAACAACAATATCTTGAAACTCGCTAGTTTGTTCCGTGTTTGGTATGTGAGCATTTGTCTGGCAACAATTTCATCCCTAATCACAAGGGAGGAAGAGGGTCAAAAGGATGCTGAATGGATGAGATTACATTTCTTTTTTTCCGAACAGATTAAGTTGTTTCAATTTGAATATATGTAGCTTCAGAGGTAAATCATTATCTAGCTAGCACTTATTATGGGCGTAATACTTCATATGGGTTTAAGGTATCCCAATTATGAACATATAACTTGTCAAGGGGAAAAAATCCCCTTGATTCCTCCTCTCAAAGCTATAATTACATTTGATGAAAGTGATGAATAGGAATGTAAAAAATATGCAAATTTTGTGAAATAAAAAGAAAGAGAAAATCAACAACCTGGTTGTAACTCTGACTATTTGATGAATGTTGAGAGGGAAGCAGCAGCTTGAGCTGTCATGACGTTTGACTGAGCTACAAGCTGCTATTCTCCTTTATATACATATACAAATGAAGACACTAATAATAAATGATAACATTATGTACGTATAACATAGATGAGAGGCAGAAAATTATATATTTTTAACCAATAAACACTTATACGAGGACTTGAGGAGCCCTTTTTTGTTAACATTTAATTTACTTTATTAACCTTAATGCATTCGAGATCTTTACTATCAAGTAAATGTTCTTCCCTCAGTAGTAATAAAGGAAAAATAATAACAGCTTTGGAAAACAAAAAGACCTGTTCAAAGTGCCAACTCCACAAAATCTCGAACGCGGCATTTTGCATATTTTTTACATTCCTAGTGATGTGCACTTTTCTTATATCATCATAGGTACAGAATACACGTTTTGAGGGGTTATTTATTTAGGTACGCTACAAACACAGATGACACGTCAATACATGCCCTTCCCTCAACACGCCTACATTTTTTTTATTCCCTTGACAGAGTATTCATAGAGTGAATGACGTGTTAGTCAATTATAACGCCTTCAACAACGAACAAAAAAAAGTCAAATGGATGCCAGCAGAAATTTGTACATCAACACAGATCAGGATTTATTTCTTTGATCACAGCTTTACTTACAGCTTTGACTTCCTCCTTGTTTTGGACTATGGGAAGACCCGGTATTTGTAAGTTTTTAGAATGTATTTATTTCTTTTCTCCAAATTCCAGCTCGACTCACCAGACATGCCCCTAAATTACAACCACAACGCCGAAGAAGGTAAACAACCGCATTGAAGCTAATATTTGCTAATAACTCTTTATTTAAAGAGTAATTATGCAATTCATAATTAATGTATAACGCCCAAAAGAACAAACAAACAAACAAAACGACAGAGGCACACACTATCAGTAAGGTTAACAAATAAACAAATAAAAAATAATTCCACCGCATTCATATTATGTCTAACAATACATTTGTGTGAAGAACAGGGGAAAAAAAGCAAAAAGATATGAAAGAAACTTGTGTTCAGCTTTTCAAATTTAAAAAAAAAAATGAAATTCTTTTGGATGTACATAGATATGTAACATAAAAAACAAAAAAAAACATTAATGTGGATTTTTCAAACATATGTCAGTTTAAATCATCGGGGGGGTCTCAGACTCACGACTCCCGGGAATATCAATTCGTTTTAATATGAAAGATTAATGTTAATGCAGCCCGCAAAATTGATATGAATGAATGACACTTGTTGTGTGCGGAGCTGAATGAACCAATCACGGTCAGGTATATGGCTCTGATGACATCTGGGACACCGGCCTTCCGATGTCTCGCTCACCGTAATTTGTGATCCAGCGGTCCTTAGGTGAATTGAGTTTGAGACCCCTCGTATAGATAGATAGAGAGGGAGAGTCATTATTGGTTCACAATGACGCACACAATTAATCTGACATCAAATAAGAAACAATTGGACCAAGAAAAAAAAAATGAAAGTTGTTGTTTTATTATTAATAGAGCTGGGATTTTGAGACCTAAAGGCAGCAGACAAAATTGACTGGGCACGTGTGTTTTAGGTTTTCAAATCCCAGCTCTACAAACGTACTTCTATCCTAGATAATAAAAAAAAAGAAGCCTAAAAGTTCATGTAAACTCTGAAGAAAAAAAGTCCGTACGTAGAGGGCCATAAAAAGTCATTTTAAATCGGGGACTCCTCCCCCCACAAAAAATCTCCCGTAGAGAAGTGACATTTTTACATATATGTAATTTTGATTTGTTTCATTTTTTTTTTTTTTTTTGGAGAGGGTTAAACCCTTGTTTTAAAAAAAAGCAACACTTTATTCCCATCAACAGAGTTTACAAGAGCTTTTATTGACGACCATTTTCTTTGTTAGCTAGAGAGTAAGACTACTCTAGCAACACTCACCTACCATAAATTTATAATTAAACACTTAGAGGTGATCTACAGGGAGGAGGATTGAAGGAGCAGGAAACAACATACAGAACAACTCTTAAGCTATCCCCTTACTTACCTACAATGTTGTAATGGAAAAATAAAGTTAAATATAAACTGACCCAAATAGAGTGCTTTCACGACACGTCATCAATCTCTGAAAGTCGGTCATTTTGATAGAGGCATAAATAGGTATAATAATAATAATGAAAAATGTGATCTGACCCTTCTTCATCAATTGAAACTTTTTAATTTTATTTTGTTTAATTTTTCATTTGTTCAATTCTTAACATCTTTAATGAAAGATCCTTCAAAAGAAAAAATAATTCACTTGTATGTCTTTAGTATGTCTTGTTCCTTTCAGTGTAATTACATATTATGCAGCTTGAGACAAGAGCAAGGATAGATACACTTTCAAATGAAGGACGTATAAACAAAATTCACAAAATAATGATCTTCGAAAAGATATTTTTAAAGCCCCGAGAATAAAATTACGTAAGATTTTTGAGTAAGGAACCGTCAGGATTGTATGCCTATATCATCTTTTATCATGAATTATTACAATCAATGATGTACGTGAAACTACTCTAATTGATTTGATAAAGAAATAATAATGTCTTGATTGAATGGGTAAAAGATACACTAAGGTTAAATAGTCATTCATTCATTCATTGATTGATCGATGGGGCCCTTCTCCACTTAATAAAATAACACAAAAAAGAAAAATCTAATAACATACATACATACAAACAAACAAACAAACATATATTCAAACATCAAAACAAGAAAAACTACCTGAGCGGCGAAAATATTCTTCAAAATGATTTGTTAGTCAAAGTTGTTTGACTATTTTAGAGCCTATACAACACATAGATATAATTAATTCATCAATTCATTATCCGATTGATTTTATAGTTATATATATATACATATTAATGAAGGAAAGTGACTCTTTGTAAAATATTTTAGTGGTTAGTCGTGTCACGTCATAGGTACGGCAACTGACTTTTGTCTACGCAGACAAATATCAATTTTATGATGATGGTCAAAAGGACACAAAATGGTTCATTCCTTTTAAAATGTATGATGTTCATTCAAAATGCCTCATTTCCATTCGACTTTGTTAATAAAACTTCTTAATAAAATAATGATTTCAATATATATATATATTTATAAATATATATGTTCATTTCTCCATCCTTAATTATAACAGCTGATGTCAATAAAGATGCAATCCTCCGTCTTCTCCCTTATGCTGTCTTTATCAACTGACTCAAAGTGGGGACATGCAACCTTCTTTAGCATGCCAAAAACTAAATATATGGTGTACACGGATACCAAATGTTTGGAAAGAGAAAAAATTTCTCTTTTTACTTTGAAGGCACATAGTGCATAGTTAGTGTTTTGTACGTTTCAAATCGATATTGAATATTCAACAACTATTGGTGGTATCTAGATATAATTTACTAGCTAGAATAGAAGTTGGATAATTCAAACCTAAGGGGGATTGTTCAGAGTCCCCCCCCCCCTTTCCTTTTCATAATTGTTGTTGGTAAGTATCTTTCCTTCTCTAAACAATTATTTCTTATAGCGTCATCATCAATTGAATTCATACATAGGGATGTTGGTATTTGTAGGCTCATAGAAGGACTTTGAGTATTTGGTCAGAGAAATTGAAGAAGAAGAAGAAGAAGAAGGATTCCACGATGTAAGAGAGATTTGTTAATTTTTTGCTTAAATATGTATATTTATAAACTGTATAAATATTCAACAGTAAGAAAAAAACCAAATACAAGGGTTTGTTCCTTTGTTCTACTCTCTTCATATTTCGAACAAAATTTGACTGCTTCCTCAAATTAAAGTTAAAAAAGAATGACTCTTTTCTAAAAAAAATAAAATAAAAAAATAACCCAACTTTGATACATAATTAATTAATTAATAATATTCAAAGCTCAAGCTCCTATTATGTATAAAAATAAAAAAAACATATTCATCTCGCAAGAAAACCTGTATAATAAAAATGACTATATAGTATCACATCTTAATCCTACATATAACTAATTTCACATTATAGTTGTATAATTCCAAAATAATTATTATGTGATATTTAGTCACAAATTACACTTTATAAAGAATGAAATGTAGATTGTTGTTGTATCTATAAGAGCTATGAGCCATAAAATAAGCTGAATTAGCAAAGATAAATTAATGACATCATGAAAATAAATAAAGTGGAAAGTGACAAAGCATTAAATTTGAATTATGTTTAAAAGATATCTATCATACGTATTCTACAACAGCCATGACTACCTTTTTCAACTATGTTAATAAAGTATAAGTAGATATTATCAGTAAAGAAAAAACATTACATATTTATCGACTAGGGCCAACTTTTTGGATAATTAATCAGGGGTGAGTTACACCTCTTCCTTTAGTGAGATTTTACTCATATGGAACAAATCTTATTATGATGAATAAAAACATAATAATACTGGTCTGTGGTCAACCGTGTAAAATTCTAAGGGGTAGTATACGTATAATAAAAGTTATTCAGTTTTGCAACCTGATGATTTCAAATCTATAATTTAGGTTCTTGTCAGCTGGTTTCTTAATCCTTCTGCATTGATTTTGAGGGACTTTTACCTCGAAATTGAATGAAAATGTACACATTTAGATTCAATAATTTCTCCTTCGTTAAGGTTCTTGTTTGAAAGCTGTGGGTCTTAGCTTTTGAATGTATTCCTTATTAATCGTTTTAATGTAGTATTCAAGGAATTATTTAAGTACAATCGTTTTGGCGGACTTTTGGGCCTACTTCCGTCCCCTAGGCCCCCAGGAGTCCCTTAAGGTGAAAACAAAGATTAAAATTGGAATTTGCATTCAATTCACTAGCGAATTAAAGTTTTTTAATGCTCAAAAAACGAAAGCCTTCGTGGCTTAAATTGAAGTTGAAGTTGGAAAATGAACCCAAAAAGCTACAAAAGTAGGAACCGATTTATCCAAAGCTGTCGGACTCTCGAAAGAAAAATTTACAGAATTGAAATTAGCGTGCAAAAATGAATAACTTTTAGTATACTTATATTTACCCCATAGGATTTTTGACATTTTAAAATTGATTGACCTGTGTAATTATAGACCTTTTTTTATATAACATATATGCACAATTTGACCAAAAAATGATCACACATTTTCCAAGAATTTGCGAAAAACTTAAGTCCACTGATACCTCTGAAATAAGGAACTCAAATGTACATATGTACATACTTCTATTAATAATCTTAATAATAATAACTTAAATGAGTTTTTTCTGCCTGGAGGGTCATTAGCATATTATCTTTATGGGTGATTATAATTTTAAATGGTTCTAATGTAATTATAATGGTGTGAAACGTTAATCTAAAGCATTTATATAAATTGAAAAGATAAATACAAAATACTAAGCAGTTAAGTTTTAAATTTAAAAAATAAATACATATATGTATTTCTATAGAAATATAAAACATTTATGTACATATTATGTAATAAAAGACAGTTAGAACACTATGTTGTATATTTAGAAAAAAAATCACGTTAAACTATGTCTAATATAACAATCTTGTGTAATAAAAATTACAAATGACGTACATGAAAAGGGTTGTATTGGCCCTAAATATAGGACTTGCAATTGGTCCCTTTCCTCCTATTAATAATATATAAAAATATATATCATGAAAAACATATTCCAAAATTTTGATGAGACCCCCTAAAAATCACTCTCTTCTGTAGAGTTTAAGTTTCCAGGACCTTTACTCGGTTTTTTTTTTTGGATGTTTTAAATGATGTTTTCGTATAAAATCAATCACGAAACATCTTTTATTTATTTTTTCTAAATTTAAATAATTCTTTTTTTATATATATATTTATATATTTAACCCAAAATAAATGAATAAATATACATATAAATCCCTCACTAAAATAGGTATATCTTTTTTATTTAGGGACCCTCCATCTTAACCCAGAGAAAATTTACGAACCGGACAATCTTTCAAATCATTTATGATCATAGGATTTGACCATTTATCAACAACAATTTCCTGAACGTTTCCCAGGAATGGCAAATGTAGTAACAAAAGCCTACAACATGCATTATTTATACTCTGATTGATCCAAGGATCTTCAATTTAGCAAATTGATTTCATTCAGTATAAAACTTTAAATATCGTTCATTCACACACACAAACAAGAAGAGTTTGTCCATTGCACATTGGATGATGATGATGACTGCTGATAATGACACACTTTTTAGCAAGGATTTGTACCCAGAGAAACAGCTTTTGCGCCTTAGATTTGAACTCATCCTTCAAAACATATGGACCGGACCGAACAGAATATTAAAATTTCTGGACCGAGTCTTCCCTAATATTACATTGATATCCATCCATCTATGTGCTATAAGTACACGGGCTACTATAGCCTTATGCATAGTTGTTTTTTATTTTGTGTTAATTATGTATTTACTATCATCAAAGGCCAGTCATTTTCTCCTTATTTACGAGTCCTGGCAATTGAGTACGTATCAATTCCTTTGATACGTACAAAAATGACTCCAGTAACTTTTAGAATGACTTCACTTTGGATTCTTGCAGCTTGTGCAATAACTTTTTTTTTTATGTTAAGGATCAGAGTTAGGGATGGATTATCTCCGCCTCCCATTTATCATAAAACTCGACTTCATTCCTTCTCTTTTAGCACCCCTCAAAAGGTGAACCTTTCCTCAAAATATGGGTGAGTTATTTAAATGCTGTATCTATTTATGATAATAATAATGGCAATGAATTAATGGAGCCCCCTTCCGTCCCCTTCTTCAAAGTGTAGAGAAATAGGAACAAAATAAACATATAATCAACATACATCCATGAAAAGGTCAAAGGATTAGAAAAAAAGCAAAAGAAATGACAAAGTATGTAGGGAGAGGAGGAAAGGAATGGATTACCTTTTCTAAATTGACGAGCAGAGTTTCTGGGTAAATGACATTGAATACAGCAGTTTGCAGATTTATTATTGACTTTCTTACATCCCGGATCCGGACATTTCCATGTATGCTTAGTATCTACGGAAAGAAAATGACAAATGATTTATATACTCTGGGATTGAGAGCATGCAAGGATATCATTTAACTTGTGTTGCATGTAAAAAATATGGGTTTAGGTCATTCATCAATCGTCAATTCATCAATGGATAAAAAATTCATCGATTAGTAAATTTATCGACTTTTTTCTCCTAATGTATACTTTCAACACCTTAGAGTAAAATTGTGTAAGCCTATCGCTGCCTCTGTGGTTAGATGAACTAGATTTTAATTATTATAATTGGTCGTTTCCTATTTGAGTGCTTCTTTAATCATTCATCAAGATCACATATTCTATGGGTAATTATTTTAAATTTAATTAACTTTGATGGAAATAAACCTTATTCCATTCCCAAGGAGAGGGGTTTATTAAGTTAAGGAACCACTGCTAACTTGGGATAACAAAACACAACACCCTTCAAAATCTAAATATAAATCTCATTTACAGTTTTTTGTAAGAGTCTCAAAGTTGGTTGTCGGTCATTTTTGGCCCTAAATACAAATCCTAAATATGTAATTAAAATAATAATTTTTGCCATTTTATGCACAAAATTTCTTTATATAATCTTAATCTGGTTGATGTTCATGTGAAAAACCCTCCTGCCAAACAAATTTGCTCTATGTTGTTGAAAGTATTCATTCGGAGAAAAAAGTCGATGATGAATTTACCGAACACCCTAAATAGTATGTTCATTAGATGCTCTTACTGTTTTTGTTACTCTCAGCTACATATTCATGATTCAACTTGAATTAAGTAATAATTCTTTTGTGTGTATGAACTTAACAGAAGGAGATTTTCAACTCATAGCTCACAATCTTGAGTTTTCCCAAACGGTTGCTACAAGCTAGCAAATACCTAGGAGCTGTTTCTTTCAAGATATCGACGATATAGGAGTGCTCAAAAATCAAGACAATTAAAATTGTAATAACATAGCTACAGTTTTGTAGATTTTAGGGTGCATATTTATCAAATATGAAGGGGATTAAATGCTGTTCATATATTGTACTAAAAGATTTAAAAAAATTCATTTTTGACTAAAGGGACTTTTGCTTTAGAGCCAGGATATATATATATATACTACCTAGTGGTTTACAGCCTTTTCATGGTTAGTTTATTTTTGTAAAAAAAAAAGATTTGAGAGAGTCAATAGAGAAAAGATGACGTCCTTCTGAAATGATCTTTGAATAAATGAGAAAGGACCCATAATGATTTTTTTTTTCTTTTCATTAATATAATTAAAAATGGCCTTTCTTTTTACCTTTTTTTAAAAAAAAAGAAAAAAAAAAGCCATCTTTTTAACTAGGAACAAGCCATATAAAATAAATTTTCCAAGTGAGTGACTACTCGTCATGATTGGATATTAATTTAGTCAAATAAAAGACATTGAAAAAGAGTTTGCTAAATATATGGTTGAATGTTTCTATTTGATGTTCCAATATATGTACATGCTTAAATATAAAGAAATATTTAAATGAGATACTAAAATATGCATAAGAGAGATGATGACAACAAAGATAATAAACGTAGAGGCATAGGAGGCCCCCCACAACAAATAAAAATGAAAATAAAAACAATTTCCTTGTTTGATGAATACATGTACATAATTCAATTCAACATTCTAAAGTCAATATATGTTTACATATATTGACAATTGTACTACTAATCGTAGTAAAACATATGTGTGCTTTCATGCATATCAGGGGCCCTCCCCGCAATGTAGGCCCACTATTTCAAAAGTCACAAGGAATTAAAAGTTACTTTATTTTTTAAAATAAATATGGTTGATCGTATCTCTACGGGCCATTCTTGGAGCTGGCAGCCTTCTTTACATATTAATAATGAACCTCCCACTCAAGTGTCAAAAACAGAGCGGAGAGTACCATTAATTGCAGCATGTAACTAAGTCAATAGATGGTGATGCAAATATTGGGTATGACAACCAAAGGTTATTTATGTAGATTTTTTTTGAAAATACTCAAGTCATTATTGGAAATGCATCTATACTTTTGTATCATTTTAATGTTTACAGCAGCAGCAGCAGCAGCAGCTGGAATGCTCATTACGACCATTTGGAAATTTAAAGGTGACCGACATTATGCATAATTTATCTTTCCTTTAAGTGATTCATATTTTTTCAGTCATAACATAGGAAGTAAAAATGAAAGTAAGAGTTAAAAACGAACCCCATAGGAATGCAATGTCTTTACTTGGTAAAAGTCCGAAACAAGGTGACGTCACAATAGAGAGTTAAAATCACTAAACAAATGTGCCAAGTCAATAGAAGCAAAAGTTGTTCTGAAATATTTACTCAAAAATTTTACTAAATCTACTTTCTAAATATGTAGAGCATATTTTCCTGGCTGTGTAAACTCAGTTAGTTTTTTGTTCGTAAAATTTTTTCTAAGTCATACTCTTTACCTTTCCTTTAAAAAATCGAATAAATAAAAACTTTTATTCTATGTGACTCTATTTAACAGAAATCCTTGATTAATAAATAGAATAGTTATATGTATGTGTGTCAAGTCAACAAGAAACCAAGTATAAATAAAATATTTACTCAAAAATGAGTGTGAACTGCACTCATATTATTCTTGATGACATTTTCTTTCGTTTGTATTAATATGTTATTTACATTAATTAAATAAGAACTCCAATAATTAACACTGTAATATAAGAAGAAAAAAAACCAACTGCCACAAATCTAGAATAAAAAACATCTGGTATTTCTGACTATGTAGTTACTAAGACGTAAGGGATTCTTAAAAGTTCTACAACAGATGAAGGTGTTTTAGTAGCCAACTGCGACTAAATAAATCTCTGGGGTTATAAAAAAGATGGACGTTCTTTCAGGGACCAAGTACACTCCATGTGCAGTCGACACATTTATCCGATTACTCTATTGGAGGGACAGCAATCCTTGATTTCTCGATAGAAAGTTACATTTTAACAAAAACCATGCGGTATAGGTCCGTTATTGACTCCGAAATTCTTGGCCGATATATTTAAGAAGACAAAAAAAAACTACGATAAAGTGGAGATCTCCTTTTCAATATTTGAAAACAAACAACTTGCTTCCCTGTTGACTTGATACAAATGTTTTTTAACCTCTGATTCGAATTAAAAAAAAAACAAACATTTAAGACATTCCTAAATGCATTCATTTAGTATGATAAATACATCTATTTTGACTTATCCACATCTACCCAACTGCATACTATGAGTAATGATTACTCCATTTGTTATTTCACCTAACACTTCAATAAATCCTTCTTGCACAAAATGGTGTACGCCTCTACATACATACATTGAAAGCCATTTTAGTATTGCAGAAACTTGGAGTATAAGTTAGAAGCTTTTACAACTATGTATAAAAATAGATATTTATACATATAAAATAATTTTTTTAAACATTTTCCTCCCTCCCATTTCTTTTCCTTTTTACAAAAAAGATAAATAAATATTAAAATATATACGAATAGACACACGTTTAGTAATGGGTTTACATTATCTAGAAAGAAAAAAAATCCCCTTAAAATGCTCAGAAAATACTCATGATTGAGCTCTTACTCTTCCTAATGATGCTCGTCACGCATCAAATACAAAATCTGCTGTATGACATCATCATTATCAGCTAGTGACGTCGTCATCATTAGGATTGTAAATAATATGTAAAATGCCGCGTGCGAGATTTTGTGGAGTTGGCACTTTGAACAAGCGTACTTTTTGTTTTTTCAAAGCTGTTATCATTTTTCCTTTATTACTACTGAGGGGAGAACATCTTCAATAATAGCAAATACAATGTTAGAAAAGGGCTCAAGTTCTCGTAATAATTGTTAGTTTACGACTTGTAAGCTAAAGATATATAATTTCCTGACATTTATTTGAGTTAATTTTCTGCCTCTCATCCATGGTACACATACATAATGTTATCATTTATTATTGATGTCGTCATTTGTATATGTATATAAAGGAGAATAGCAGCTATTAGCTCAGTCAAACGTCATGACTGCTCAAGTTGCTGATTCCCTCTCAACATTCATCAAATTGTCAGAGTTACAACCAGGTTGATGATTTTCTCTCTCTTTTTATTTTACACACCCCATTTGCATATTATTTACATTCCTAGTCATCATCATCATCGATCTATTTAGACTCCTTTGGGCCCACCACCTATAATCTACATATAATGGAAATACCTAAACCTAAGAGTAGCTGTCTACTCCTCCCCTCCTCCTCCTCCTCCTAAACTACGTGATGAATCATTTGAAATAAACTGTACATACATACATGGTTACCACTCGATATTAAACATTGGCATGTTGTTGAGAAGAAAAAAATATCTGTGTGTACATAGGTAACTCATCTACTTTGATGATGATCCACCATTCAGTCTTCTATGTATCATTGAAATATGAAATAAGTGGAGCTACCAGCAGAAAGTCTCATCTCAACAAAATGTCCATCCCTAGTTATCGAGGGCTGTTTACTTGGGATTAATTTTGAACAAGATTGAAGGAGATCGATCTGAGGATTTTATGCAGGAAATATTTCCATATTTCAAAGGAGCACAAATGAAGGTATGTATGTGTTACGTGACAAATCAGCCCAATTCTTAGTGTACATACATGTAGCCCAATCTATCGTACTAATAAATACTTACATACATACATTAAAGTACTCGACTCTAATCGGAGGAAGAAGTAATGATTCATTTCAGGGACAGGGTTGAACGGAATTGATTTCAATTCCTTTATTAAGAGTTATTGGAACAAACACTTGAAAATCCATAATATATACATAACGCAAAACGTGTACAAAATGTTCAACTTTAACCTAAAGGTCGTGATCAAATTGGGAAAACTATGTATATGTAAAGCTTCACCTAACCAAAAATCTAGCACCCAAAGTAACGAATGACTTCATCCTCCTCATCAAAAGCATTTAATTTATATTTGTCCTTGTATGTACTTTCTACGTTAGCCTCTGTAAAAAAATTAATAAAGAACTAACTATGTAACGTTGTTGTCAGTCAAGCATCGGCTCTACAAATGCCAAAATCCAAGATCACTACTTAGTAAAACAACATTATTTTTTATCACCTTCGTAGAAGTCTTTTGATGAGTACATACAATTGTACTACAAGCACAATTTCATCATCATCAATTCATTTCATTTCTAAAAATACGACACATAATAATAATAATTTTATTTGGAAAGGTCGTGTCCAGGAGTTATTATTGACCATTTAAAAAACAAACAAACTAATGAGTAGGTGGCCCAGAAAATTGTGAAGCGTAGATATGTTATGTGTTGAAGTATTTTTTAGAATGAATTTAAAAACTATAAATAAATAACCATCAAACTCATTTTTGAACAAACAGTAGTGTACACGCCTCACTTCACATCCATAATTCCTCCCATGAGAGGATAATATTTTTGACTATGTATATATGTACATAGTCAAGACGTACATATTATTATTACATATAAGTCTTATTTTAGTTACTTCATTCTTTTTGCTAGGTTGTGTTCATTTCAAAGTAGGAAATAAATAGAGACATAAATAAACCCACCCACCACCTTTTAAACATATAATTCACAATAATTTTTCTTTCTTTAAAAGAATTTGTACAAGAAGAATCATTTAGAGATCATCCTTTGCGGAAAAGCCATGTACATACATAGTGTAATATTTAATAACTTGACAGTGTTGTATCTGGGGACACTCCTTACATCAATGTAACCAGTTTGATGATGAAGGAGAGATGTATTGAGAGAGAATGGACAGATATGATGTGGATGATTAGGAATGAAAATCATATGCAATTCGGGCGTGTGATAAAAAAGTGGAGTTGGCTCTTCAAACAGGTCTTTTTGTTTTCTGAAGAATTTATCATTTTTCCTTTATTACTACTGAGGGAAGAACATCTACCTGATAGTAAAGATGTCGCATGAAGGAATATTACATGCATTAAGTTTAATAAAGGAAAGTAAATGTAAACAAAAAGGGCTCAAGTCCTCGTATAATTATATTATTAGTTAAAAATATAACTATAATTTCCTGACATTAATTTGAGTTAATTTTCTGCCTCTCATCTATGTTATTATTTATTGTTGTATATATAATGGAGAATAGCAGCTTGGTGCTCAGTAAAACGTCATGACAGCTCAAGCTGCTACCCCCCCCCCCCTCGACATTCATTAAATTGTCAGGGTTACTAGGTTGATGATTTTCTCTTTCTTTTTTTATTACAAGCCCGAATTGCATATGATTTACATTCCTATGGATGATCAAAGAGTATGTGCAAAAGGTCTGCTCAGTGTTCACAGATCAAGGTGGAAAAGTGTGTGGTTGCAGCAGCAGATGTATAATAGATACAAAAATCAAATATACAGCGCTGTTATTAAGTTATTAAATAATTCACCATATGAATTTTCCGTCCACCCGACTTATAGGACACAGCTGTTTTAAATAGTTTACATATATTAGGTCTATTAAAAAGAAATCCATTACTTTTGTAATAGATGACTTTAGTGATCTGTATCTCACAGCGTTGTATAAGTGCGATTATTTTACGCTAGATGGCGTTAGAAAAAAAAATGAGATTCCGTACTAGTAAAAAAACTTCTTCCAGAGCAGGTTTCTGATTGCTTGACTCAGTATTGTTTGTTAGTGCACGTCAAAGATGGACACCAGCAGGAAGGAGAAAATACCACGCTATGTTCTACAATGTTTCTTCGATAAAGGCGGCGAAAATGCAAGTCAGGCAGCCCACAATGTAAATAGTGTTTATGGCGGTCCTTATACATTAACAGCCAATCATGCACAATTTTGGTTTCATGGATTCCGTTTCAGTAATTTTGATGTTAAAGATGCATCAACCACCACCCTTAGAAGGTCAATTGTCGAAAATGTGCATAAAATACTAGAAAACGACGAGTCTGACCGTCATGTAATTATTTTTTCGATTGCCTCGGAGCAAAAACAATTGATTTTTCTAAATATGCACAATAAAGCCTTCAATTTCATGTACAAATACTGAATTTCTTGTTACTAGACCTAATACATATAATTCATTAATACGGATATTAATATATTGAGGATACAAAAGTCTCAGGAATTCAAACTCCTTTTTAAGAAAGGTGATCCTCCCAGCTTTCTTTTGTACATATGTACATATTATATCGACAAGCATATTAAGTTATATTCAAATTATGTAAATATATATTGAATGACTTGATCTTCTCTTTCCTTTCCCTTTCTTCTATAATATTTTGAACTTATATCTCCTTTTTATAATAAAAGTATATATTATTTAATGAAATTAAAGGATAGTTACTTTGTATTAATTTATGTATTTTATTTTTTTATAAACTTCCCTTCTTCGTTGAGAGGTTTTTTTTCTAAGATCAAAGGCCTTATGTGTTCTAATTATTGCATATTTATATTATATATAAACTTTTTTTTCCCTTTCATTTCAGTGCTTTTATAATATTTGTACTTCAATACTGATCAATGAAACTAAACTTTTTACCCTTGAGAACTTTCTAATCCTACATATATATATATATATTTTTCTATTTATAATTTACTTGTGTTGTGATGAGCCTTTAAACAGGTGTCAAATGGATCTGTGGTGACTCTGAGTAAGGATCTCTACTCGTTTATATTTAATCAAGATAAATGCAACTTAAAAATTAATTAATTAATTAAAGATTAGCCCTGGACTTGATATATATAAAAAAGTAGATTTATAGACAAAAAAATATCCCATTATCTATACATATAAAGAATTTGATTTCTCAAAAAAAAAAAAAAAAAAAAAAAAAAAAAAAAAAAACATGCAAAAATGACTTGAGCGCAAAAGCTTTAGAAAGCTTCATGTGATTGTTATATTGAAAGTATGTATTTCAATATCCATTAATGGAACAACAGAGACAAACATCATATGATTCTTCATCTCTTTGTAAGAATTAATTGTGTGATCCAATGCTTTATTATCCAATTAATAAACCTCCTAGGAGATTAAATTACATACACATGATTTGACAAAAATGTATGTATGTAGATATGTATGATGTGGCTAGATACAGGAGATGAGAAATAATGAAGTTAAAAATAAAGAAAGAGAAAATGAAAAAAACTTTTCTCTCTGTACTGGGTACGCAATACGCAAATTATGAAGCACTCAGATTTTGTGGATGTGGTGTAGTTTTAGACTTTAAAACTGTATCTCCAATGAGGAGCCTTTATTTTTTAAATAGATTAATAGATGCCAGACTATTTTCCAGCATAGGTGGTACCCCCCCCCCCACCAATCAGCGTTTCCGTTAGTCAAAATTTACCAAACTTTATTTGGATGTCTCCTATTTTGTAACTCCTCCGGCCACAGTGTCTGGTGAAAATATACCTTTAAGCACAATTTGAATTGCATTAAAATAAGCAACTTCATCGAGTCATGTCGGCCTATTAACCCATTAGAGGCGATAGGTTAATATATTCACGCCCCTAAAACATCACTCGGTCAAATTGGCATAGATAGCTCTTGTGTGATCCCCGACTCCAGTGTGCCGGTAGAGAGAGGGCTCTCTCTGCAGAACCGAATCAATACAATGCAGAGCAGTCACACCTGGGAGTGAAATAAGTGACAAGACTGATTCGCATTACAAAACAGAAACACAAGTCACCTGTGATTATAAAATCAGCTGCACAAAATTTTAAGATAATATTTAAAACATTTGTTCGGTAAATTGAAGACCTATGTGTCACATTGTCCAATGTCAATTTTTTCAAGCGGAAACTCCGGCCCCAATATTGAAGTCAAATGAATAATCAGAAATTAAATTTTAAAAAATTGTAAGTTAAAACAAAAGATAACAAACAAAAAATAAATTACATCATCTTTGGTTGTCGAAGAGCAAAGACCTTTCGTCTATGTAGATAGAAGAGTAACTTGTAATTAAATTAGATGTGACATAACACAGACAATACTACTAGATGAATTAAATCTCGATTTTTGAGTGCAGTAATCCCAAAGTAGAAAAGTTTATTATCATTCTCAAGGGAAAAAAATGATATTCTGAGCATTCAACAACATTGGAACACTCTTTCCCCCTACAGATGATCTGATCTAGGATCAGAGATAATTGAAACTCATATGCTACTTTTGAAATAAATTTATAATAAAAGGTGTATCGAGGAAAATATCCAATTATGTAATATCTAGCTAATGATTCAGGCTCAAATTGAAAGGAAAATAATCATTGTTTCAATTTGAAAGAAAGAAAGAAATTCGATACGCATGAAGCAAAAAAAAAAAAACCCGAGAAATTTGAATTAATATTTTGTAATAATAAAATAAGGAATTAATGTTTTTGTTTCTTAAATATGCACCCCTGTTATTATTGATATCTGTACCAAATTAATTGTCAAAATTATATTCCTCAGTGTCTTCTACATATATGTATGTGTCCTTTTAAAATCGAATTTTTAAGTCTTTTAAAATGTCTGATTATAAGTAAATTGCAAATTTTAAACCTAGCTACTAAAATTCATGGAAATAAAAGCTGTAGATGACTATGTGACTGAGTGTTAATACATATGTATACCAACAAAAAGTTTATAAATCCAAAAACACTGAACCACCGAAATTTGAGTCTGAAAACTTTTTTTTTTTTTTTTTTTTTTGCAAAATTACTCAATATACTTTGAAAATTGAAAAAACATTGACACACAATGGTGTGGCTCAACTATGTACTTTGAGGGGAATGAAATGATTTTCAAACCCTTTTACTTTCCTCTTACAGGCACAACAATCAATTAGAGTTGTTTTACAAATTAATTAGTAGTAGATTTTTTAGGTAGGAGGACAAGATTCTAGACTACAATTATGCAGCCTACGTAGAACTTGCAAATCAAACAAAACAAACACTAAAACGAACCCAAAAATGGGCCCCCCACCACCCATGTACTACAAATTATACATATATAGAAACATAAAATCATTTATTTTTTTATTTAAAAAAAAAAACACACACAAAAAACCTCATAATGTTTTCTATTCTTTTTTTCTTTCTTTCCTTCCTTTCCCTCCAATTGCGCAGTGTTTGGCTAAGACGATTAGACTCAAAATAAATGGTTTTTAGAAAAAGAGATAATGGAGGGGGGGGGGGGGGTTGTGAAAAAAAAATCCTTTTCCTTTCTCGGCCCTCCAATTTTATTTTTTTGTTTTTGCCTTTTTTTTAAAAAAAAAAACCAACCAAATCTTTATATATATATATATATATGTATAATAACTACATTTAAGGACAGAGAAAAACTCTAAAACTATAAATCAGATGAAGGAAAATCGTAAATCAGGGAAGAGAGAGAGAGAGATAAACAAATTCTCACTCCTTCTCTCTCTCTCTCTCTCTTTCTTTGTTTTAATGTACATATATGTACAACGCACACATTTAAACGTAGACAAACAAACAAACAAATAAATCTAAAGTCCATTCAATTGTAATAATCATTTGTTGTAAGAATGGGGGAAAGGAAATGAGGCTCAGGATTCTGTCTAAACACAATCATATACATATATATGTATATACAGTGAAGGAAAATTATCTACACATCATCTTGATTTCATCAAATGGAGAGAGAGGTCGGTCTCCTGGATTTCTAATAGGACTTAAAAAATCAAAATGATTATCTTCTCTCGTTTCCTTCCCTTTGTTGCAAAATTGAAACTCTATTGTCCCAAAACATAAAGTAAAGAAATTAATTATTATTTTCTGGGCTTTGATGAAATTTCTTACATGAGAAATATGGGACGATGGACCTTTAAAAAGGTGTAAAAACTACTCTGTTACACATTGTTTTTGACATCTTCAAAAGAAAGGTGATTTTTGTTTACACAATTAATAGAGAAAAACTTCAACTTCAATTCATGCCTAAAAGGATTCTACTCATTTAGTGAAGTAAGTAATGATAATCTGCATTTCCAGTCTTTGTTTTGATCAAAAGGGACTCCTGGGGGAGTAGGGGACGGGAGTCCGCGCCCAACATTTGACCGTTTGTATTCAAATGTAATTAATGGAGAAACTACTACTTGGCTCATATATTGAAAGCGAAAGGAGAAGAGATTCAGGCCCCCTGAATTAATGAACCATCACCTTACAAGCTCCTCTGTGTTCAGGGGTAAGCCAGGGCGAGAATGAAGTGAGATAAATAAGAATCAAATGTAGGTAGAAGAGACTGGGAACAGAGTTACAACAACCCGGCTTTTTCCTGAGACATTAAAAAAAGCTATAGTAATTATGTAGGCAATATTTGGCCACTGATAAAATATATTGAATACTTCATCATGGTGTAGAATGTCAATTATTTGATTATCAAATCAATATTTGGAATAAATCACAATGGAACCCCCCCCCCCTCCGATAAATAAAAAGACCATCCATCAAAAAAATAGACGGTTTTTTTGTATTAAACCGTTCTATCAAACTCTAATGATGTATGTATATTAAAAATATGTTTTTATGCATGATTATACATTATCCATGTATGAATAGGCTGTTTCTTATGCAAGCTGTAAAACCCGGTCTAAATGAGATAAATCTGTATGTATTAAAGAGCCATTACCTTCTTCCTTGGAATAGTGGGGGAAATTTTATTCAGAGCCCTCAAGTGTATCAAACTGTCAACTAGATGAACACTGCCTCTCAGAGACACATTTAATTCGTGCAATTCACAATTTTTGTACCTCCTGTCTCTTCAGAACGTAGGGTACACTACCTTGGGAAATCTAGTAGAAAGTAGTCTTTCTCTAAAATCAGCACTTTGATCAAAAAGTAAGGTGAATTTGTCATTAAAAACTTCTGGGCATTAAAAAGGAAGGTTCTTTCCTGGGTTGGTAGGATTGTCTAAAACAATTGCAAAGCGTTTGCTTGTCAAAAGGCTTAGTAGTTATCTCCGAGTGACACTTGCTTTGGTAAAGAACTTGCATCAAATTGTGTTTGCAGAATGAATATTCAATGTGTGCAAACACATTGAAAATGTGTTGCGAAAGGCCTTTAGTGATCAAACTATGACACACAAAAAACGTTTATAAGGTGTAGAACGAGTTCAAAGGAGGTTGAGAACGCGTTGAAGACGAACCGTTTGTAAGTATCCCAATAAAATAATGGAGTCAAACTTTAGTCAATGTGTATAATTTGTAGATACCAACAAGACAAAAGTCTTCCTTATCCACAGGCAGTATCAGAGCAATTGATACCTATTCTTACTATGAAAAATAAAAAAAAAATGAAAGAAAGATGTTAAATATGAAAACACATAGGGGCTTTACTCAAAGGCTATACAGGCAGAGAAGAGAACAACATCCGAGTGGATTCATATACAAGGTATGGGGATGCCGGATCTAGATCTCACTAAGAATATGTACATATGTTGTTTTCAAAATCCAAGCAAAATAAATTTGACAAGGGTCCGTATGAAAAAGTGAAGCTCCGTCATCATAGAGGGTCGGTCTGATGTTAAATTAATTTATTTTTTTAAAAAGTGTATATCAAAAATTAGAGCCACCCCTTAAATGAGAAATAATTGAAGAGCCTGCACAAACAAAAAAGAGCCACGTTGTTCTCAAGGTTTTGACACACACTTGCTGCAAGGGATTTTCTCAAGTTCAGAAACAGATAGGTCAGAAATGTGGGGGAAACACTTTTATAAATTACACTTATGTAGATGATATTTGTCTTTTTTTTTTAATTTACCTGCATTTTGAAAAAGGAACAATAATCCTTTAGTATGCACTTTTTATAAAAGTATCAATTTGTAGACACAAAAAGCAAATAGCCATTCATAAATGGCTCTTCTCCCAGAGAATGAATAAAAAGTATTTTTTTTTTTTTTTGAGTAAGGCTATGGATCTGTAAAACCCTTTTTTCAAAAATGGCAAATTTTTTAACATGTAAGACAATTCACTGAAAATGCAGTACATAGGTTTTGTGTATGTATTATAAAAACTTTTCCAAAGTTCAACTTAGCAAAAAATAAAATAAAAAGTTTTTAATGCAAACATATGTACAAGGGAGTAAATCCTTCTTTCTTTCTTTCTTTTTCTCTCTCTCCATCAGTTTTTATTTAAGTATGTACATGAAAATATAACTAAGAAATCCTTTGGTTTGACGGCATCTTATTTATATATATACATAAATATTATTCAAACTCATTTTTCAAATATGTACATGTTTATAAAATCTAATTTTCAGACATTTTGGGAGCTATGTACTATTTTAAAAACTCTTGAAACGGGCTCAAAGTCCCAACAGAGGCCCCCTCATCATACTAAAAAAATAAATACGTAAATATGTAATTTTATACATAGAGTTTTATAATAAAACAAAACAAAAATATTACATACGTGTAACGAACCGAACCTTCTGTACCTGCCAAGTGAAGGTTAGTTCCTCACCATTGTGACTTTGTATGTATGTATATAGAAAATAAGGGTCAACAACAAGACCCATGGCTCAAAGCAGAAGGATTGACTATATTGTGTTATATAAGATGATAATTTATTCATACTGAGAAGTCATTTTATATATATATATACATATATTTAATTATTTGCATCCAAAGACCTCACTAAGTAAGCTTGAAGTATGTTGAGACCGGACCAAGTGCTGACTCGTTATGAAATCAAAATACAATGCCCCTAGTTTACACTAGAATTTGATAAATCTTTGGGAGGAGAGCAGAGTCTTATTCGTCTAGAGGGAAAGACAGTATTAAAAACCTTTGAGTGTAAATGAACGCAAATTCAGTCCTATGTAGGACTCAAAGTTTATTCGATGTAGCATTTTATTAATTAATAATTATTTGTAGACGGGGCAAGTATAAGCCCATTACACGAGGAGATGTCTTCTCCTAACTGTTCTCCTCCCCTCAAGATGAATTAATGAATAATGATGACAAGAATTGGACAAAATGTTGATAGATATAGATAGTGTTGAGTTGTAGGAAGGAAAGACAAAAGTATCCATTGGGTCATCACTACCTTGATAAAATCAATTTGAATTCAGTCTTCCCTGAAGCGTTTCCGCAAGAACTTGCTATAATCTCTTAAGTAGGCTTCAATTATTCCCCATTATTAAGACATCATGCTAATAAAAAGTGTGCCAATTCAAAGTTGTTTCAGTCCTCTCAGTTTTTATCAGATATAGAATAATATTGTATATTGTCAAATAATAATCAGTTGATAAAAATGTTGCAGAGTATTTAGCTGTTATAAAGATCTCCAGATCTTGACAAAGATAATAGAAATAGGTAGGTAATAGGCGGCGATCTATTTGATCTAACAGGACCGTCATCAGAATAAAAAGGGGACAAAAGGGCCCTTAGCCCCTCGAATAATGCCATTAATGTATGCTCTCTCTTCAAATTTCAATGTTGAAACTTTGCAGTACAATTTACCCCTCTCATGTTTTAAACTCATTGCTCCATTTGACCCACAAATCAGCTCCTCTGAATCGTTTATTCTATGTGCTATTACCTCTAATAAATAAAAGGGGCCTAGGAAAATTCATCGATCGTCAATTCAGCAATGGATAAAAAATTCATCGATTAGTAAATTTATCGACTATTTTCTCCTAATGTATACTTTCAACACCTTAGAGTAAAATTGTGTAAGCCTATTGCTGCCTCTGTGGTTAGATGAACTAGCTTTTAATTATTAGAATTTGTCGTTTCCTATTTGAGTGCTTCTTTACTCATTCGTCAATATCACATATTCTATGGGTAATTATTTTAAAACTAATTAACGTTGATGGAAATAAACCGTATTCTAAACCATTGTTTTTGCTTCGTTCAATTCACAAAATCTAAAAATAAATCTAATTTACGGTTATTTGTAGGAAGTTTCAAAGTTGGTTGTCGGTCATTTTTGGCCCTAAATACAAATCCTAAATATGTAATCAAAATAATAATTCTTGCTATTTCATGCACAAAATGTCTTTGTATAATCTTAATCTGGTTGATGTTCATGTGAAAAACTCTGCCAAAGAAATTTAACAGCTCGAAGCTGTTGAAAGTAATCATTAGGGGGAAAAAAGTCGATGAATTTACCGGACACCAAAATAAAGCTACAGAGTCCGAGACTCTATTAAAAAAAAAAAAACCAAACCACTCAAGACCGGACCGGATAAAAATCCTTCACCAAATACAAATAAAAATACGTATGTAAAGGTACTTACTCTCAGTCAGATCTCCTCCAGTGGTTGAAGACTCAATCTCTTGGCTAGTTACGACAATATTAGGAGTGGACTCTTCCTTCTTCTCAGCAGCAGCAGCAGCAGCAGATGATGAACCATCACATTCCTTGGGCGTAGATGACTTTGAAGAAGAGGCAAGACTCGTCATATTATTTCTTTCTTCACAAAGGTGGGAATTGAGTATAAAATGGTTTTAAGCAAATAGTCTTTGAATAGATACAGAAGGGACTTTCTTAGCATGTCTGAAAGACAAGAGAAGAAAAAAATGAGTTGAGTAATAATAATAATAAGTAGAAAAAACAAACAAACAAAAAAAAAAAAGATTAAGGAATGAGTAAAATAATAATAATAATAATAACAATATTAATCTAAACAGATGATGATATTTTCCTCGCATGTAATAGATTTTGTTTATAATATTATGTAAATTACATAATATGTAGATAATAAATAAATAAATAAATATAAATTCTGAGATGTTTCTGCTGTTGAAGAGAAGAAAGAAAAGAAGAAGAAGAAGCATTTGCTAATTGACTATGAACGAAAATGAGAAAAGTTGTTCATGAATTCCTTTCTAAAAAAGAATGAGAATAAATATTCAAATACACATTATTGACAAAACACCCCTCCTCTAGTAAATGAATTTTTTTTTTTTTAGCAAAAAGCAGACTAATTAATTTATCAAATGGTTAAAAACCATACCCTAACTTCAATGTCATTTAAATGGACAATTGTTTTTTTGAAACATTTTTAAATTCATAAAAAGGATATTTATATATATACAGGGTGTTCCAAAAGTAACCGAACCACAAGTCATTTCTTCTTTCATGTCATTTTACGTTATCCTCGTACCTATTAATTTTCTTCTGCGAGGTGTAATGTTTGGAATGACTACTTTGGTTGTGTGATCATATTGATTTTGTTCTGACGTCATTGTATTCAGCACGAAAGGAACCAAATTTCAGAGGAAAGTATTGCCAGAAAGGTTGTCGCAGTGTTGTCAAAAGATGTAGTGATTGTATTGAAGTTCAAGGTAAACATGTTTGAACATTTGTAAATACTAAATATACTCCTTAAATTTGTTGTTTTTGATGTACAATTTGTATTTAAGTTTGCGGTTCGGTTACTTTTGTATATACACCCTGTATATATATATGACTACTATGAGCCATAAGTACCGGGGAAATTTGAATTTAAAATTGTTTAGGAGTACTCCGATAGGGAATAGTTATTATATTTTTATTAGTTGTGTAGTTGGTACTCCTGTGACTGACATTAGTGGGCCAAATTTGACATATATATACAAAGAGATACTCATCCTTTTGTAAATGTTCTTTTGAAATTTTCTACTATTGTTCTGTACCTATTATTAATGACTTAATACAAATTTAAACAACACTGCTTTAAGTAAGGGTTCATGGGATTTCCACTTTTATTTGTACCCTACAATTTCATTGGTTTATGTACATATTATTTATTTTAGTATTCCCTTGAATCATACTCTCTAACAGAATTCTCAAAAGATTCTTTTTCAGTTTCTTTCACGCACCAAACTATTAATATATTGTGAAAGCCTCAAAAATGGAGGATCCATCAAGTAAGTGTGGTTATTCAAGCTATATTTCACTTTTTATTATTGTAATAGAGGTTCTTACAAACTCTATCAAGCTATTGTTTTGTTATTATTATTATTATGGACTTAATACAAATTTTAAGACTGTTTTGAAAATTGAATCAGGGGGGATGACTACTTTTGAGGGGAAGAAAGAAAAAAAAAGGATTTTGATGAGAGAAATACATATACAGATCTTTTGCCACTATACCAGTAGTTTAATCAAAATCATAATTAAAGAGGCCTATATAGCCTTTTCTATAATAGTATGTTTGTTTTGAACATATGAGTAAATATTCTATGAATGAATGAATAAATCTAAGTAAGAAGTAAGTATCTACCTATCTATGTTTGTATGCATAAATAATCCCTCAAAATATCAAAGTATGTAAATAATAATAATAATAATAATATTAATGCAACCCTCTTCATTAGATCTCTCACTTGAATGAATAAATAAAATAAAAAATTCCTTTTGAAGTCTCTTGTGATTTCCTTGATTAAATCTTCTCCTCCTCATCATTCTTCTCTCCCTGTTCTTTGGATGATATCTGTATATTTAAGTAGGTATATATATATATATATATAGGAATGTAAATCATATGCAATTCGGGCGTGTTATAAAAAAAGAAAGAGAAAATCAACCTGGCAACCCTGACAATTTAATGAATGTCGAGGGGGAAGCAGCTTGAGCTGTCATGACGTTTGACTGAGCTACAAGCTGCTATTCTCCTTTGTATTTATAACATTATGTATACTATAGATGAGAGGCAGAAAATTAACGGAAATTAATGTCAGGAAATTATATATTTTTAACTAGTAATTATTATTATACGAGGACTTGAACCTTTTTTTGTTTACATTTTATTTGCTTTATTAAACTTAATGCATGTATTCCTTCATGCGACATCTTTACTATCAGGTAGATGTTCTCCCCTCAGAAATAAAGGAAAAATGATAACAGCTTCGGAAAACAAAAAGACCTGTTTGAAGAGCCAACTCCACTTTTTTATCACACGCCCGAATTGCATATGATTTACATTCCTATATATATATACATGCAAGGGTAACGTTACCTACATATGTATACATATTAAGCATTGCCTACAAGGCATATGAAGTCCTAATTAATTATGTAAATACAAGCTATGAAAAAATTTGACGAAAGTAAAGGACTTTTTCTTTATGTACATATAATAATTTTTCCTAGCAACATAAGTAATGACTTTTGTGTCCGCTAGGAGCACACCATGAATTACTCCACGTATGTCCACGTATAATTAACTACATATCTAAACACACAACCTTCAATGACTCACTCAATTTCTTAATTGAACTAACAAGGTGAATTACACAGCAAAGGCAAAAAAGAAAATAAATAAATAAATGGTCCTTTAAAGGAGAGGAAAAGTTTGTAAAAGAACAAACTGATGACGTTTCTTTTATATATATGTAGAATTCAGCACAACAAGCTTTTTTGTGTGCACTCGCAACCTTGACTCATCACAAAAGGGAAAGGACAAATTATGAAAAACAACAACTGGTTGATGCTGCTACCCTTCTGTACGTTCCTTGTTGTTTATACAATGTTATACAAATCAATAGTTCAAAAAAAAGGGCGGACAATTTAATATATTTCTTATGATATGTCAATATCATAAATAATAACAGTCACGTCAAGCTTTTTTGTCGACTCGCAACCTCGACTGACAAAAGGGAAAGAAAATATTTGTATAAAAACAATATGGTAGCTACCCTTCTGTATTTTCCTTGCTGCCAATTTGTTAATATTTGGCATAATTTATTATTTAGATATACTAAATAGGGAGAATACAGTGTGTTTTTGTTATTCCCAAAAAGCTCGTCGTGAGTAATACCCGTTTAGAGTTCATATACCCCCTAGAGTCAGCTGCTTTAAATCCGAGGAGTCAACTGATGAAAATCAGCTGAAAGGAGAATACAAAATAGAAATGTCTTTTTGTTTAACCTAAAAAGCTCGTCATGTCAGACTGTCAACCTATGGAAGGGGGGGTTATGAGACTCTGATATCTCGGAATACATACAACATTCATTCCCTGTATCAAATCGTAAACCAACAATTTAATCCCTTTTAAAGGATCAAAGACGATCAATGAACTAAAATTTGATTTGACTACTCCGCTCACATTGGAAGGAGTGACTTTGTGTGACGAACCATATGTATGTATGATCAAATATTGATCTAAAAAGTTTGATGATGTCAGGAAGGAGGAGGAATCATCATTGCATTATGAGACTTGTATGTATACTAAAAATAAATTTTTAGTATCTTATTTATGTACTAAAGAAAACTTTTTGTGTAGTCGTGTACAGAAAAGTCTTTACACAAGGAAAAAAAACAACAACAATAGTTGTTTCTTTCTTTTTGTTTTAACGTTGTCAACCTTTTGTTCTTGCTTCAAATAATTACACTGCCTACACAAAAACACTCATAAAAGAAAGTTTGTTTTAGACACAATGTAGGTACATGGAGATTGTTTGGGGTGAGCAGATTAAATTAAGCAATTATAGACATGTGTGTGTGTCAATAATCGGTAATCTGTCATTATTGTTACTCGAATATAACCCAACATTTGTATTACCAAATACATATAAAGTAAAGTATTCTCAAAAGTTTTGATGTTACTTATCAAATATGGACATTTTTAAAGCTCCCCCCCCCCCCCGACTTAATTTCCTTCCATCCAGAATGCTCAAAAACAAACTTTGAGTATTTACATGTGACATCACTTAGTAATGTTCATGATTTTTTGAAAATTATTTCATCATTTAATTATGCAACAATATATCAAATTACCTAGGATGTCTTTAAATCATGGCACTTGAGCTGTTTTCCTATTCTTGGGCCCCATTTTTGGCTTTTTATAATGATTTATAATGTAGAAGGTTTTAACTTCTTTTTTTTTTATTGATCTCAAAGATCAATATAAAATCGGACCCTCATTTGTGAATGCAAATGTCAAAATGTAGCAAAGATAGAATTTTTATTAGAAATATTCCCATTTCCAAACTGCAAATCCGTGTATTTCTTTTAGTTTTCGCGTGGATGCTGCATAATACATGGAAAATTTACGAAAAATGCGGATAATCCATATTTTTGCAGTTTCAAATATTCGATACTTAATATATTAGTACAAGGTGGGACTTAATACAAAATGCAATTTGTAAGTCAGGACACGTCTTTTTTTAAAATTAAAACAGCAGCCGTTTTATTTAAAACGATAAATAATAGCTATAAGAAGTTGATTACCTTTTCAAGTTCAATATGGGAATAAACACACTGAACTTGCACTTGTTTATTCCCGTATTGAACTTGCTTATGGATAATTTTAATTCAGTCCTCTCTGCATCGTTGAATCTACATATATAGAGCTTGCATCAATTATTAGTAGCTATTGTGCATTATTCAACGATGCTTAATAAGAATCAGAAGATAAAATGCAGAGGTACCATATACGAGTACTTTCTCTCACCTCAACAAAATGCTCATTTCTATGTATGCGTAGGAATGGACATTTTATTGAGGTTAGTGAGTGAGCGTGCATCCAATTACTATCTGGCACCTCTGCATTTTAATCAGCTGATAGTTTTTTTGACAAAAGGTAAATAATACTCAATAACTGATGGAAACTGAGGGAATGAAAGGGAATGTCAATTGTTAGTAATCGGGGAAAAGGAGCACACTGTCTTTGGAATGTTTTTTTGTTTTATTAATCATCAACTGAATTAAAGTTGATGATCAAGGTAGGAGGAGTACCAACTTATATGTCACTCTCCTTCCTTACACTCAACCCTATTTCAACATTTTGTCCAATTCTAGATAGATAGTAAGTAAACTAACAAAACAATAATAGCCACTAGATGGCGCCAAGATAATACATGATCATAATAAACAAGGCTCATAATTAGGAATGTAAATAATATGCAAATGGGGTGTGTAGTAAAATAAAAAGAAAGAGAAAATCATCATCAACCTGGTTGTAACTCTGACAATTTGATGAATGTTGAGAGGGAAGCAGCAGCTTGAGCTGTCATGACGTTTGACTGAGCTACAAGCTGCTATTCTCCTTTGTATTTATAACATTATGTATACTATAGATGAGAGGCAGAAAATTAACGGAAATTAATGTCAGGAAATTATATATTTTTAACTAATAATACTTATAAAAGGACTTGAACCTTTTTTTGTTTACATTTTATTTGCTTTATTAACCTTAATGCATGTATTCTTCCGTCATGCAAGATCTTTACCATCAAGTAGATGTTCTCCCTTCAGTAGTAATAAAAGAAAAAATGATAACAGCTTTGGAAGAAAACAAAAAGCATTGTTAAAAGTGCCAACTCCACAAAATCTCACACGCGGCATTTTGCATATTATTTACATTCCTACTCAGATAATATATACATTTTATGTGTTAGTCTTTCACTTCAATAACAACTACTTATTTTTCTGTAGACGGTACTTATGAGTAAGAATGAACAATATGTCGTTCCCTCAGAGCACATTATATATATATATATGTATAATGTGCCAAAGAATACGTCTCATCAATTAGTCAATTTCCTCACAAATAACAAACAAAGAAGACGACTCCTTCTTCCTTTAATAGACCAAATATACATATGTTTAATAGAAAATCAATTGGAATATTATTCTTGGAAATAGTACTTAGAGTAAACTCTATATGTATTTATATATTCTACGATATAAATGCTTAACCACATTTTCTGATTGTTACAATTAATATCTATATATGTATATGTATGGTATATTAAAAGGTGGTTCGTTTGAGATCCCCCAAAAATTAAAAAGGAAAAGTTTCTAACGAAATATTTAATATTCAAACAAATTCAAATTTTTAAGGTTTCAGAATTGAATTAAATTTATGAGGATTTTAATTTTTTGATCCTTTCTTTAGCCAAAATGTTTGTTACATCCATGACTAAATTCATCTATGTAAATACTTTATATAATAACAATAATAATATAAAAAGGTTACCACATGCTACATCGGGGCTATACATACTGAACAATAATCAAATGAAGCTCCACAAGTAAAATTATGTTTAGACCCACCTTTTGCTTATAAAAACCCTTGTAAAAACCAATTGCCTTTCAAATGCATTTTAAAATATGTATGTACACGCAAAAGCTCTAAATAAATAAATATTTAATGTACATTTGTTCTTTTTGATAAATTGTTGTAGTAATTGCTTTTGCTTTTAGGCTTAAAGAAACGATGAAAGTTCCTGAGCTCAATGACTACTTTGCAGAGAATGTTTTTGATACCTAAATTGATAAGGTGTTGATCATTTATGTGTACTACACATAAATAGACGGTGGTTCAAATCGGTTAAGGGTCACAAAACTTTTGACTCACAATTTTAGTCAATTTTATGCTCTAGGGCATGCATGGGCAACCTACGGACCACTGAAATCTATAACTATCATATAATATATATAAAAAAAGTTATTATAAAAAGAGTATAACTTTGTAGTCATACATATTTTGCAAATATATAATTAGGGCTCTTGGCCCTCAGTCAGTCTTGAAAAAACATAATTTAGCCCACATGGGAACAAAGGCTGCCGGTCCATGGTCTAAGGTGATGGATAGGAATGTAAATAATATGCAAATGGGGTGTGTAAAATAAAAAGAAAGAGAAAATCATCAACCTGGTTGTAACTCAATTGACAATTTGATGAATGTTGAGAGGGAAGCAGCTTGAGCTGTCATGACGTTTCACTAAGCTACAAGCTGCTACTCTCCTCTATATATGTACACAAATGAAGACATCAATAATGAATAATAACATTATGTATGTGTACCATAGATGAGAGGCAGAAAATTAACTCAAATGAATGTCAGGAAATTATATATTTTTAACTAATAATAATTATACGAGGACTTGAGTCCTTTGCGTTTACATTTTATTTGCTTTATGAACCTTAATGCATGTGAGATCTTGGCTATCAGGTAGATGTTCTCCCCTCAGTAGTAATAAAGGAAAAATGACCACAGCTTTGGAAAACAAAAAGACCTGTTGTTCCAAGTGTCAACTCCACAAAATCTCGCACGTGGCGTTTTGCATATTTTTTACATTCCTAGTGATGGATAATCACATTGTTTGATGACAAGTTTTTTTTGAGAAAATTAAGATTATATTTTGATAATAATAATAATTATAATAATTAGACTCAATACTCCTTTTACATCAATAAAAAAAATTATAACTTTTCTTTTATATAATATCTAATTTTTTATTTCCAAAGTACATATATTATTCAATAGGAAAAAGCAGTATTTTCTAAAGATAATTAAATATGAAAGTCAGTATATGTATAAGGTAGATTATTTATACTATGAAAATAAAAATTTAGATGTAGAATAGAAGGAATATTCAAACTTTCATTCATGATGTACAACAAGGTAAGGAGGAGACTAACTTTATTATCTAATTAAGTCAAACGAAGTAATTTTTCAAGAAACTATAAATTAGGATTATCTATGTAATTTGCGGTAAAATATGTGTTTGACGTCCTAGGTTAAATAATGGGGTTTAAGCCTTAAAACATCAATTTTTCAAAAAGGTAATTGGCAAATGAATAAATGGGTGGTTACAGAGCGTTATACGTAATACGTTTTCTTCCTTCCAATATTTTTATTTCCCGTTCTAACGGTGAGATACTTATTTGATCGTAATGACTATCAAACACTTTTTTGCATTTTAGTGTGTATAACATAATAATTTGAATTTGTTTTTTGGTTTCTTTAAAAAAAAAAAAACCCTACTTTTTTTACTATATTTTTCAATTGCCCCTCGGAGGAAGTCAATAAATAATTGACTCTCAGTTTTTTTTTTTTTAATTTTGAATATTTTTCAATAAAATTTTGTCAACTAAATAGCTGTTAATAATAAATTAAATTGACAAATCCCTATTATTTGATATACCCTAATTCATCCTAGAACCCTCCTTTTCTGAACGTGTGCAAAAAAACAACAACACGATGAATCAAACCATTAACAATAAAACCCTTATTTTCTCAAAAACGAATAATTAACAAACCCTTTCACGTACACTAAAATCGCGACTATACGGGGTATGAAAATGGTATATGAAAAGTTTTGGGACCTCAAATCAAACCCCGGTACGTACCACACCGTATATAAGGTATGTATATTATTAGTATAATCCATCAATATATATATATATAGTATATGTAAAAACAATGAAAGAAAGAGAAGTTTAAAAGGGAGGAGGAAGAAGAAGAAAAGACTCTTAAGAACACACTTAGGGGGGCAAGAGTCTCTCTGTGTACAAATATATTATGAATTTGATTTGTCATTACATACAAAATACGACACAAAATGGATTCTCCAGGTGCGAGAAACGAAGGTACCTTTCCCAATTAGCAAGCTAAAAGAGTGGATAATGATGATCAAAAGATCCCCCCCCCCTCTTCCCCTCTCTTCTCTCTCCCTCTTTTTCTCCTCCTCCTCCTCTTGCACCTTCTTGGTCCCCTTCCTTCCTTCCTTCCTTCCTTCTCCTCTATTGAATGATGCAATTAACCTTAGCAATAAACCGTTCGCGTTGAACCATTTCCATTCCCAGAGACTCCTAAATGAAGAGCAGCACTCCTTCTCCCGTTAGAAATGCCCGCCTTTCGAATCCATCCACGGGAGAAACTTCTTACAACACTATATATGTATATGTTGTACTACTTGTAGCAGCATTGGTATATTTCTACTTCTGTATGTATGTATGTATATTTCCTTGCCTCTCTTCTATGCACCTTTCTTGAAAGGACTACAATGAGATCCTCCTTCTTTCTTCCCGTCCTTCCCGTAATCAACTGTTGCCTCAAAAACTAACTATTTTTGTATTTGTTTAAATAAATAAAAAAAAGAAGAAACCTCGGTCTTTTTTTTCCTCTTTCTTTTCTCTGTTTTGAAATGTAGTAAGTATATATTGTGTACAGGGAATTTAAAGCATTTACTCTATAAATATATATAGAGAGTAAGGGGCGCCCCACTCTTTCTAGGTAAGGAGCCTTGAGCACGACGACGACGACGACGATGACTTTTCTTATTATAATAATAATTATTATTATACACATGATGTTAAGTAATAACGACACTATCTTGATGGATCCTTCATTTTTCTAATGTGTATTTAAATTCAGGCTTTCACAATATATATATATATATGTAATAATATGTTTGTAGCGTGAAACAAACTGAAAAAGAATCTTTTGAGAATCCTGTTAGAGAGTATGATTCAAGGGAATACAAAAATAAATAATATGTACGTAAACCAATGAAATTGTTGGCTACAAATAACAGTGGGAATCAAAGGATCTTTGTTTAAAGCAGTGTCAAAATTCATTTCATCCCCCTCAAACAAAAGCAGTCACCCCCCTGATTCAATGACCATTGTCAGTATTCAAAACAGTCTCAAAAATTGTATTAAGTCAATTACAATTATTATGTACATAACAATGACAGCTGAGTTGTTAGAGGAACTGCTATTAAAATTACAAAGCGGAGTGTCAGTTTTCTTGAGACATACGTATAGTAGGTTATGACAATCTTTAGAAATAAGCCACAGACTCTGCAAGTTTCAAAAGAACACAACTCTCTGGAATATTATTCATTGTAACTTTTTTCGTTTCAACAAATTTTTGATAAATGTCATTATTTGTGTCATCATATTTGCTCTTTCCATTTTAAATAAACGAGTAATTTGATTTTAACTGTTTTACCAAAAGGACGACGCGTACACAAATGAATATTTGAACGTGATATTTTGGCTCAAAAGTATGTAGTAATGATGCAAGTTCCATAAACCAGAGGGTTTGTTTGTCTTCAAATGTCAAGACGGATACAAAGTGCGTGTATTAAGTCAATAATAACTATTACAGAGCAATAACTGCTGAGTTAAAATACGCTATTAAATTTAAAAATCGGATAATAGGTTATTATGTATCTCAAGAAATTCACAAAATATCAAAAGAATACAAATGTTTGGAATGTTGTTTGTTCATTGTAACTTTTCTCAAATTCTCATTTGTGTTATTATCTTTCAAACATTTTAAAAAACAACAACGAGTAATTCGATTTGACCAAAAAGGACGACACAAGTTATCTCAAAAACATATGAATATTTTGACGGTTAATTTGACAAGGATGTCAATAATGACAGTTGTGTCAACTTTAAAAAAAAACAAAAAAAAACTAGGGAATTGGATCGGGGACACGAACAAATATGAGAGGATTGTACAAAAACACAGTGGGGAATTTACCATGAAGAGCAAACGAATCATTTTTCATCAAACAAAAACAATACTCCGTATCAGAATCCCCACAGAAATGGAATTAAAATTTTTAAACATGAAAGTGTAGACATTTTTCAAAAAGAAACGTTTTGCACAGCATGTATTATTTCAATTCCACACATCCAAGTGTCCTGAGGGGTGTTCTAAGAATAGCTTCCTCTTATTTTGAAATGCAAGTAGTATCTAAGACTGCGATAAATGTTACTAATGTGTCAACTCAACAAGAAACGAAAGTTGTTCTGAAATATTTACTCAAAAATGAGTGTCAACTGCACTCAGTTTCTTGAAGGCATTCCCTTTCGTTTGTATTAATAGGGTATTTCAATTAATGAAATAATGACTCCAATAATTGCAACTTAATTATAAGGGGAAAACCACTGGCCACAATCAATAATAAATAACATCTAGTATTACTGAATACGTAAATACTATAACGTAAGAAATTCTTAATAGTTCTACAACAGATGAACGTGTTTTAGTAGCCAACTGCAACTAAATAAATCTCTGGGGCTATGAAAAAAATGTATTTTCTTTGTAAGGCCATGTGCAGTCGACACATTTATCCGATTGCTTCAATGGATAGACAACAATCCTCCCTGGTTGTTTCTCTATATAAAGTGGCATTTTAGCAAAAACTGTGCGGTATAGGTTTAAAATGATTCTTAAATATTTGGCCGTTATATTTATGACGACAAAAAACTTAATTTGTGACATTTTAAAAAACGAAAAATTCGATTTTAACCATTCACAAAATGACGACGCTTATTTCAAACAATAATGAATTTTTTGACAATGAATTTGACACAGATGTGTCAAGTCAACAGGTAACGAAAGTTATTCTGAAATATTTAATCAAAAATGAGTGTGAACTGTACTCATATTCTTGAAGACATTGTTTTCTTTCATTAGTATTACTAGGGTATTTGGATTAATTAAATAATAATGACTCCAATAATAACTGCAACTGTATTTTAATTAAACTCAAACTGTCACTAAATACATCTCTGGATCTCTATGAAAAAGATGGACGTTCTTTGTGGAACCAACTCGACTCCTCCATGTGCAGTCGACACATTTATCCGATTGCTCTATCCTTGGTTGTTTCTCGATGATATAAAGTGACATTTTAGCAATAACCCTGCGGCATAGGTCAGTAAATGACTCCCAAATATTTGATCGTTATATTTATGAAGACAAAAACCTTACTTTCAAGTGGATTTTCTTCTCCTTTTCAATATTTGAAAAAAACAACTTGCTTTCTGTTTGACTTGACATACATATTTCTTTAATAGGCACTTAATTTGAGGAAAAAGGAAGGAAAAAGAATCATATCAAGAACAACATCTGATGCAAGATCATATTACGCATGGTACTACTTAATTGAACTCTATTACGACACCTTCCTTCCTTCGATGATTTTTGTAGTCAAGGTAGTCGTTGTACAATAATACATCGTTTATTCTGTTGTAAATGAAGATACATAAAACAACCCCCCCCCTTAATTTACCTCTTGAGTAATTCTTCTAAATTAGTAAATTTTGATGAATAAAATCTTATACCTTAGCAGTAAGGTAAGGATACGAAAATAAAATATTATGTAATATATCCAATGGAACTTGGAGTAAAAAAGTTAGAAATATATATATGTATGTACATATATGGAATTTGATGGAGATTACCTCCTAATAAGACTTCAAATTATTATTTCTTTGATGTACAACATAGAGTCAAACGATCAGAATCAATATCTTTGATATATATGTGTCCTGACCATTTACATATTCATATGTATAATCAATATCAATATATGTATAAAAAAATATGACTCACAAATTGAGACATTTAATGGGGAATGGAAGAGTCATAATATTATACATAGATATGTGATATGTCAATAAGAAATGAGCCTGGAGGGGATGTTTCCATTAACCCTCTCTAAAATACGCAAATTGAGAGGTATAATATTATTATATAAAAATATCCAGCTAAATTATTTATTTAAGCTAAAGTAGTTGGCACTCCTACATTTAGGGGGAGGCGCTTTCTTAAATATGAAGAGTAATAGCAAAACTCCTTTATAATTTGAGTATAGTGGGGGGAATTTTGCAAATATACAAAGCCACCGAATAAAGGATCCATTGCGTGTTTGATTTCTTGAATTCGTTTCCTTGTTATTTTATTTTCAAATGAAGAAAGAAAATGTTGAACAAACTCTCTACGTCCGCAAATAACAAATTTCAACCTTTCATCTTCCGTATTGAAAGTTGGAGAATGACTCGACTGAGAAATAAAAGACACTTCTTCTAAGCATTGGTCTCGTTGATAAAAAACTTTTTCACGGCATAACCATATAAAACAAGACGTTTTTTGTTCTCCGAATAATTTCTGGGATCCCGGAGAACAAACACTTTTGAAACAAATATCAACTTTTTGTCTTTCTTCCTCGTCCAACCTACAAAATGTTATATCTGGATGCTCAGTAGTTAGGATATCAGGGGTTTTTTTTTACTAATGAGGAAAACACAGCAAGATTCTCAAGAGAAGGATGATGGCGTCGTAGAATAAAAAAGAATTAAGTGAAGAGCATCATTTGAGATCAGTGAGTTAATAACCTAATTCTACCAACCTAACATTTTACTTCTTAATATAGTTAAAGTTTAGTCCTTAAAATATTTGAGTGGCATTTGCGTATTTTCTGAAGTATCCTATTCCTAAAAAATGCTATGAAATTAAACTATAGACTCTAGGCTATAATGCCATGTTATTTATTTTTTGAAATTTTGTCGAAAAGTAACACAATTTTGTGTTAGAAGAATAGCCTTGTTTTATTTAATTAACTGAAAATAGCTAGAAAAAGAAAAATTGATTTTTCCTCCTTTTCGTATTTTTTGATTCACGATCAGTTCTTATTGACATTTTGGTCATTTTGATAATATTGGAAAGCGAGTTTTTTAACAAATATGCACATAGTTAAGGAATTATTGAGTACAAAGTACACAAATATCCCCTTGTTTTTATTTAATGTACTAAAAATAGCTATACAAAAAAAAAAAAGAATAAATGATTATTCTTCATCTTCTGTTTTTTTTTTTTTTTATTATTATTATTCACACTCATTTCTTATTGACATTACACATATGTAATATATTGTTAATATATTGTAAATCCGTAATTATAATGATAGATAGATGGATATACATATATTATCAATTGACTTTACACTATGTTTGTAATAGAGTAAAGAAATATAGCTCAAAACGTATGTATAATTACCTAATTAGATATCCTTTTCCTTAGAGATAAAAAATATACATACATACTATGAATAAATCAATCTAAGAGCAAATAAATAATTCACATCATATTATCTTTCCTAATATACAAAGCATATGATACGATGATACAAAACAAAGGTACATACATATTAGATACCTACAAAAATGAGCAAGAAAAGAGAACTATTATTAATTAATTAAGCTCTAAGTCAATACACAAATTATTTATTAATAAATACATAAGGGAGAAATCTAATTAAGAGGGGAAAAGACTACAGAGAGAGAGAGAGAGAGTTGATTTCTCTGAGCAGACTTGCTCTTGCTACATATGTAGTCCACATATGTAATTTTGGGGTCAAGTAGTCCTGCTGCTTTCAAACACGTCAGTCACAAGAGTTTCTTTTTTTTTGCCCCACCCCAAGGGGCATGTTGGATCTTTTCTATAAATTCAGTTTCGATACATGAGCATCTATTTATAGAAAAAAGATGAGAAAGAAAGAGAAAATCATCAACCTGGTTGTAACTTTGACAATTTGATGAATGTTGAGAGGGAAGCAGCAGCTTGAGCTGTCATGACGTTTTACTGAGCTACAAGCTGCTATTCTCCATTAAATATGTATACAAATGAGGACATCAATAATAAATAATAACATTATCTATGTATACTATAGATGAGAGGCAGAAAATTATATATTTTTAACCAATAAACACTTATACGAGGACTTGAGGAGCCCTTTTTTGTTAACATTTAATTTACTTTATTAACCTTAATGCATGATTTCCTTCATGCAAGATCTTTACCATCAAGTAGATGTTCTCCCTTCAGTAGTAATAAAAGAAAAAATGATAACAGCTTTGGAAGAAAACAAAAAGCATTGTTAAAAGTGCCAACTCCACAAAATCTCACACGCGGCATTTTGCATATTTTTTACATTCCTAGTGATGCTAACTTTTCTTATATCATCATAGGTACAGAATACACCTTTTGAGGGGTTATTTATTTATGAGGGGCAAAAAAATAACTGAAATTATATATTTTTAACTAATCAATAATTAATTATACGAGGACTTGAGCCCTTTTTGTTTACATTTTATTTGCTTTATTAACCTTAGTGCATGTAATATTCCTTCATGCGAGATCTTTACTATCAGGTAGATGTTCTCCCCTCAGTAGTAGTAAAGGAAAAATGATAACAGCTTTGGAATACAAAAAGACCTGTTGTTCCAAGTGCCAACTCCACAAAATCTCGCACGCGGCATTTTGCACATTTTTTTTTACATTCCTAGTAATGATTTTAGACAATTATGTATGAGAACGGCACAGAGTCCTCATTTTTGTAGCTAGACACCTCAAATTTTCTGCATATAGAGAATATAGCTTTATGGCTAATTTTTTTTAAATACATATTTATTAAACTATATTTTATAAAGAAAAAAGAAAAAACACGCCATAAGTGAAAGAAAATTTGTATTTACAATCAGCTCTCTGCGAACAGCAAAAAAAAAATGCTTAAAACGAAGCTACTACTACATCCATTCAGGAGTCGTATTTTGAGAGTTTTTACGTAACATACTCAAAAGTATATTATTTATGCATAAGGAATATATAAATATAATTCGAGGAAGAAGTTCAATTTAGAGCATAATAATACATAATATATGAATGGATAGTAGAGGTGACCAATAAACTTACCAACAAACCAACAAAATAAAATTAAAAAAAAACAAAAAAAAAACTCCAATTCCTTTTGTGAAAAAGTTGTTACAAAGTTTTTGTTTTTTTTCTTTTTTTTAAAACTTTTTATTATTTTTTTGTTCATTGCGCTCTGTTGAAACATGGGGAAATGATAAGAGTACATATACATACATATATGTCAATATGTGTGTCAACACAAAAACAATATTGAACAAAACTCAACAAAAAAAAAATTAATTAATATTTCTTTTTTTGAGTTCATATTCAAATTTCTCTGGAATGAGTTGTGAGAAAAAAATAACCATGAAATAATTTCTTCCTCAGATCCAAAAAATATTAGCATATCAAGATATGTATTCAATCAAGTTGATAGGAAGAATGATATAATCTATATATATATATAGAGAGAGAAACGCTCTAATCCAAGGTTTTTAAAATAAATATATGCATAATTATACTACCTTGAGCAAAAAATACCGAGAAATTTGAATTTAATTTGTTTTGAAGTTGCCACCCCTGTCACTGATATCTATATGTACACAATTATGTAATTGACAAAATATTCATTAGTGACGAGAGATGCACGTCGTCCTTTTGTGAGCAGGGCAAATTGAATTACTTGTTGGTTTTTTTAAATGCTCCAAAGATGATGATGACACAAATGCAATTTAGAGGAATGTTGTTGTTGTTGCCAACCAAAAAAGGGAATAATATTATTCCAAGTATTCGTTGTGTATTCTTTATAAGTTTTGAGAAATTTTTGAAGTTTATTTCTCGAGATACATAACTTATTATGTCTCAAGAAGATAATAATAGCTTGACATCTTAGCATTCAAACAAACAAAAAAACGAAAACAAAAATCGGTGAAGAACAATGGAGCGGAAAAATGAGCTCAAAAAGAGTTATTCATGATTTGAATATATACATATATATATAAAATATATCAAAACAAGGATTGCGCGCCCTTTTTTTGAATTATTGAGAAATAGATTTGTATATTGGTAGAGCTCATCAATGATCTATGATTTATCTAAATGATAATTCTGCCCAATATTAAAAAGTTGGCAACAAGTAATATATATATATATATATACAGAAGACGAGGAAGAGTTGTTGTTTGCTCAAATTTTCCCTTTCTACAGGGGGATTTGTAGGGGGAGACTATTCCGGATGTATGTTCCATGTTTTCTAAATTCTCAGATATCGTCGTGCGTCTAGAACTTCTTCCCTCATGTATATGTACACTAAATAGATGATTACTCTCAATATATATATATAAATGATATTTTCTATATTTTAGAGTAAACGAGGTCTGTTTTTTTTTTTTTTTTTATCTTTGATGAGAAACATAAAAGCAATAAATACGCGATATATGTATTAGTATAATTAACTTGATTATATAACTCACTGTACAAGAAGAACTAAACAAAATTACAAAAGCTTCATTGTATCAGAGATTGTAATCGTTGTTCTAATGAACTCAAATATGTATATATACATCATCATAAATTTATATATATATATAGTAACTATATTCATCACTCTAACAACAACAGTTTCAAGTGGCTGACTCTAAATCAGGGGTGTCTAACTCATTTCACAATCCCGGCATCATACAATCCCCCTAGGTAGACGTATTGGACCGGACAATTAAAATTATAGCATACTTAGCTATAAATATCGTCTTCACCTTGTTTTGATTTGAAGAAGTGCCTCAAGGACATATTTGTTAAATCAAAACTCTAAAGATTTATTGAACAAACCTTTTACAGAGAAAAAACATTCCACAAAATTGACACAACTGTAAGGTGGTACTGGGGCATCGAAGATCATAATAATGAACTCTACATGAGATTACAACATGAGACTTATAAAGAAAGATAATTCATGAATTACATACATTGAATTAAAAAATTATATCCATGTTTTGTATGTATGTATTTTGTTCACTTTTAAATTATCCTGCGGGCCTGATTGACAAACCCTTCTCTAAATTGTCCATGCAATGATATAAAGAATCATGTCCCCTTCCTTCCTTCCTTCCTTCCTTCCTCTCTGTTTGTGTAAGTTATTTTTGCAAATCCTTTCAAATTGCATTTATAAATACACAATAAAAAAATAAAAAATAAAATCAATTCATAGACTCTATCTATTAAGGACAAGAATGAATTTGAATAAATGACAATAGCATGAATAACTGCAATCGTACGTAGGTTTAAATCTATTTTGCAAAAGGCTGATTATATTGATTGTATGTACATATGTGTGTGTGTTCATTTAAAGGAAGACTATCTTAATGGAGAGGAAGTTATTTTTCCTTGCAATAAATAGGGGGGGGGGGGTATCATTCCTTGGGATGGTCATTTTATTGAGGTTAGTGAGTGAGTTCACTATACTCAATAACTGAGGGAAAATGAGAGTAAAGAAGAGCATTTGAATTGTCAGAAATCCGGGAAAAGGGTCTTACGAATGATTTTTTAGTAACACTGGTCAACAGCAGTCAAAAATCAATCCTAAAGGATATAAGTCGTATAATGAAAATTATTCAGTTTGCCACGCTGATTTCAAATCTCTAATTTTTTTTTTTTTTCAAGAGTCCTAAAGTTATCGAGAAATTGGAGCCTCTACTTTTTAGCAGCTTTTTAAGCCCGTTTTCACACTTCAACTTCAATGTAAGCCTAGAAGAATACTCATTTTGTGCAAACAAAAAATAATTATCTGCGAGTGTATGTATTTAATGCAACTTCCATTTCCAGTCTGTCCTTGTTTTGACTTAAAGGAACTCCTGGGGGCGTTGTTGTTAATATACTTATTATACCCCTTAGGATTTTTGAAAGTTCAAATTTGTTGATGAGTGTAATTGAAAGTGTAACTGCTTATAATTGTAGATAGCTCTCAGTCCTCAGCGAATTGCAGAGAAGAACTCTTTAAACCAAGGAAATGTTGCAAATTCAAATCAAATTATTCTCGAAAGTCACAGCATTTTGAAGGGGGCATCATTTTGACAGGCGGCGGATTTCTATTGCATTTACATATTTAACTTTGATAAATTATATCATGTTCTAATGAAATTATAATGTCTCTATAGCCAAATTCTCAATTAGAGCTCATTGAGTAGAGTTTGACGCGAACAAACAAAATTATTAACCTCATTACTCGATAGAGAAAGAGAGAGACATAATTACGTCTTCATTAACCCATCACTATCAATTATAGATTGACATTCATGGGGATTGGAGTAGCGTGAACAGAGCGTGGATTTTTCAACGTCATCATATGGACTATAACCTCTGAGACTTAAATATTTAGAGTATTGCAAAGTCTGGAAGGACATTATTTCTTTCAGCTCTGTTTTTAATCGTGATTCTTCATTTTTCTATATAGAAAAATCTTTTCAACTCTTCCTACCTATATGGTACATAAATTGAGACACGGAAGTTTTTTATAGTATTTTTTTAACGAAACCTTTTAATACAGTTATGTATAATTATATACATATATTTCTTGTCAGTTTGTGTACACATTATATATATATATATATTCCCTTACATAATTGAGTATAGAGCTTCAATAAAATTACTTTTGATAAATATCTACTTCATCTCTAAGTATAATTGAGGAGTTATAAAGAAGAAGGAGATGTAGTAGTGCTTGAATAGAAATCAATAAATCCCCTCATTAAAATTCCCTCAATGCATATAATCTACCTCCATATACATATCTATTTCAATCAATGAAAATAATATTCGTAATGAATCTACATATGTATGATCTAATTGAGATACATGATCATATCAGTTATATAACGGATAAGAGGTTGTAAAGAATCCACTTGAGATAAATAAAAGTATATGATTATACCATCAATTTTATTTACATACAATCTTTCAAATCCTGTTTTTTTATTTGGACTTCCAAATAAAAAAACAGGATTCAGTTCGATCCAGAAGATCAAAATCAAGAGTAAATCATACGAGTCATGACTCGGACTCTAATGAAGAAAAAAATAAGCAAATCATACTCCCCCAAAACTTCTTAAGTTGAAGATACAAAATAATATTTGATTCAATTCATATTATGTATGTATACCAATTTGATTACTACCTAAAGGGTCTTGAAATGACAGACACCACAATCTGAGGTACATATAGCTTTAAATGTATTCATTTATGTATGGAAAAAAAACCCTTTGAGATTCAAGGATTGCACATTGAGTCATGTATTTATAAATTGAAATTATTGGACGGATATTCTATTTACTAGGACAGAAGTATGGGTAAGCATCGTTCCTAAAATGAATCGTTTTGGTGACATCATCATAATTTGGAGACACACACTGTTACACTTGTTTAAAATGCCACACTAAAGAATAGAATGTTAGTGAATTGTAATTCTTGAGATCAACTTGAAGAGGCCTGCGGCAAATTTGATACGAAGTTCATTTTTGTCTCAATTGGATTGTTAATAAGCAAAATATGCGTAGTGTGTCAGGCAAAACACAAACAGTTGATTCATGAGACACCATTGCATCCGGTGGTGTTATGAGGCACTACTATTTGGTTGGATAATAATTATAATTGACACATTACTGTGAATAGAAAATGAGGTCCAGCCATGATAACTGATTATTTTTGGCCCCAATTGGATTGGATGGGCTTAAATGACAAGACAGCAAACAATACAATCAATTTTCAATTCGGTGAACGTGTGTTATTTCCAGAAATGGACCAGTCAATTGGCTGCCTACCTCATGCGATTTGACGCCTTTGGACTATTTTCTATGGAACTACGTATAGTCATTGGTCTAAACCAACAAGACAGCAACACACAAGGAGCTCAGAGCAAAATTTGAAGGCAAAATTCCCTCAATTTCGGTCGATTTAATCGAAAGAACTATGGGGTAGAGAACTCTGATTGAAAACCCCTTTTATTATGTAAAATATCCTTATAATTGCTAGACTATCAATCCGGATATAAACCCAGGTGGGTGGTGACTACACCTGAAAAGAATAAAAAGCTTGTACCTATTGAAGAAGAACAAAATCCACCCGAAGAAATTGATTCATTTTCCTCCCTAAGTACATACGTTGATTACGTGAAATATTAAAGGGTTTAAGAGTCAAAGGTCCTAATGGCATCAAGTGACTCAAATGTAGAAACCCTTTTGTAGAGGCTTAAATATGCTTTGAACCACCTTAGAGCAGTACACGATAATTAATTATTATTGAATCAAGCATTTGTATGAATGAAAATATAAAAGTATACAATTAATTCAAGGATGTACGGTCATTCTCTATATTAGAGAGTGCTTAAGAAAATGTCAAAACTGCTTTGTATTATGTATTAAGTTCCTTTGCAGAAAACTATGGAGCTTTACTTTTTTTCAAAGGTTTGTAAATTCGATTCAAACCCCCGTCGTCGTGTTTCATCAAACTCAAAGAATCACGGTCTAAAATCCGTGATTACATCATTTTAATTCGAAAGCAATTGCTAAATCCCTTTGCCTCAAGTGACATTCAAGATATTTTCTCCTGAGGCCTAACGGAAAAGCTTAGTTTATTCTTGGATCCCTAGAGAAAAATTATTCTTTTTTTTTTTTGGAGGGGGATTTGAATGATCAAAGACATATCCTCCTCCTCCTCTTTAAATTAAAAAGGGAAGAGTATTTAAAGAAACCCCTTCAAAAATAGGAATAAGTCTAAGAAAATGAAGAGGGGGTGGAATACAATGATTATATGTAGAACGGGTTTTCTTAACATAGCGCACCGAATACTGTAAAATGCAGATACGACTTCGAACATCTACATAAATTTAGAAATTTGAAAGAAGCTTGAGGAAGGATTTCGGGCTGGTTTCTGGCTTCTTAACCCTTCTGCGCCCACCTACTTAAGTAGCTCTATCGTGAGTCATTAATTTCTAGCGAATTTTTTGCTAGCAAAATTGAATGAAAATTTACACATTTAGATGATGAACGATTTCTTCTTAAGGATTAAGGATTCTTCATATCGGGCGCTTGACATCTCGTTTGAAAGCGAGTGGGTCTCAGAGCTTTTGAATGCATTCCCTATTCATCCATTTCATGTATTATTCAAGGAGTTAAATAAAGTACAAAGGATTTGGCCGACTTGTGGGCCTACTCCCACCCCCTACGCTCCCAGGAGTCCCTTTAGGTCAAAATAAAGACTGTAAATGGAATTTGCATTAAAACCACTAGTGAATCATTCTTTTTTTAATGCAGATTGAAGTGTGAAAATGGGCCAACAAAGCTCAAAGAGTAGGGTCCGATTTCTCAAAAACCGTCAGACTCTTGAGAAAAAAAAAAAAAAAAAATACCAGATTTAAAATCAGCATTCAAAACGGAATAACTTTTTTATTATACTTAGATATACCCCTTATGATTTTTTAAAAAGCTCAAATTTGTTAATATCTGTGCTATTATCGTTTACCTTTCTTCTTTTTTAAGCCTTTAAAAATAAGGTTTGAGCTGAAGAAAATATGTTTGTAGTATTCATTGAAATGATAATTTATATCTACACGAAAAACTGTGGTATTAATTATTTATCCCTCTCCTCAGCCCAAAAGACTTGACAACCCCTGATTAAAAGCCTACATGACGCACTTCTTTCTTTATACTCCGACGATATGATGACTTTTCCAATATAATATAAGTTTTTTTTTATCTTATTCTTTAACCTGGGGATTTTTACTCAATTAATTATTAGAGTTGCGACACCTTCAAATGATATTTTTGATGGCAATAATAATAATAATTAATATTTTAATCTGTAGAAATGAAAAATAATTAATAAATAAATGAATAATTTTAATAATAATCATTTTGAGATAAATCATATACATATTCTAACTTAGATGTATGCTAACGAACCTCGTTTAATTAAAAAAAGGACTTCTACGAGACAAATATGAAACCCTGTATACATATATAAATATACAATCATAGGTGTGAATAGAGGTAAAAGGCTCATGTCTAAATAAATTTCCATCTCTTTGTTCTTATTGAATGTCCTACGAAGAGTAACAGCAATACTTTGTGGGGAATTGATAAAAAGTACTCAAAACTACCTCCCTCCTTCTTTTTTCTTTTTGTTTAATTTTTATCATTTTGAGTCCAGGAGGGATCAGTTGTAGTAGAGTGAGTGACTGAGAGCCATCAATCATAACTAGGAATGTAAATAAAATGCAAATCGGGCTTGTAATAAAAAAAGAAAGAGAAAATCATCAACCTGGTTGTAACTCTGACAATTTGATGAATATTGAGAGGGAAGTAGCTTGAGCTGTCATGACGTTATACTTAGCTACAAGCTGCTATTCTCCTTTATATATACAACAATAAATAATAACTAGGAATGTAAATCATATGCAAATTGGGCTTGTAATAAAAAAAGAAAGAGAAAATCATCAACCTGGTTGTAACTCTGACAATTTAATGAATGTCGAGGGGGGAAGCAGCTTGAGCTGTCATGACGTTTTACTGAGCTAATAGCTGCTATTCTCCACTATATATACAACAATAAATAATAACATAGATGAGAGGAAGAAAATTAACTGAAATTAATATCAGGAAATTATATATTTTTAACTAATAATTAATTCTACGAGGACTTGAGCCCTTTTTGTTTACATTTTATTTGCTTTATTAACCTTAATGCATGACTTCCTTCATGCGAGATCTTTACTATCAAGTAAATGTTCTTCCCTCAGTAGTAATAAAGGAGAAATGATAACAGCTTTGGAAAACAAAAAGACCTGTTGTTCCAAGTGCCAACTCCACTTTTTTATCACACGCCCGATTTGCATATGATTTACATTCCTAATCATATATATAACAAAAACTCTCTCGAACATGTACAAACTCTGTATTATCCTTATAATTGAATATCAAAGTGCTTCTTCTTCTTTTTTTTCGAATACAAATTATTGAAAGGCCCCATTCACTCCCCCCCCCCCCATCTGTCGTCGTGTTGCGGTCATATACATCTACAAATGAGGATTATTAGATATTTACAAATTACATTTAAAATAGTGGTGGATCGTCGTTCAGGTATGTGAATATTCGATACAGAGCCCTATAAAAAACTAAATCCCATAATACTCAAACTCGGAAAAATTTGTTGTGTCCAGAGTCTCAGCTCCCTAACAAATAAATAATGACTAATAATAGTTATTCTTCCCGTGTCTACGAGATATATGTACATATTAAAATAAATATTTGAATATTTGTCCATTCTTCCATACATTTAACGAAATTCAGAGTGTGATATTTTATATTCAAAGAAGAAGAATTTACATAGTTAGGGGTACTACAATGTGAAATCAGATGTATGTACATACATGAATTGTCACACGGATAATATGATTTTTAAATATGGTGATCCAAAGAGACATCCATCGGCATGCCTCAGAAATCAGAAACACATTCATTATGGAATTTATCGATAAATGACATAACCAGCCGCTAGCAGCAGCATGTCATCAAACACTCATATCCTCCTTGTCGAAATTCCAAGCATTGTTAGCTCTTTATGGGCAAGGATCCAGGATTTTGGACTAAGGTCTTTAGGCCTTTTTTAAAAATGAATTCAAAATGGCGCTGATTCTTTTTTTTGAATTGATAGGAAGTGATGTTGTGTGTACATACATACATTCATTCATTCTCTGAACAAATCATTTGTGTTTTGTTAAAAACCCGGTTAAATACATACATATGTAGATATACATATTATATACTTAAATGGGTTGTGGAGCAAGATCATAAGAAATTCTTATACGTTCGAGTTCAATTATATTTATATATATAGATGATAAAATATTGAATTTATTATTATTATTGCATTTCCCTCTAATAACATGTGATTCATCAAACAATACAAGAACAACAACAATAAAACTATTTATAGTTAAAAAGGTATTTGTAGCAATACGAAGAAAGTACTCTGTGTTGTTGTTGTTGTTGTTGTTTTTTATCAATATGACAGATTTCTCAAATATGCTCACCAATAATAATATTGGTGATGCATTAGCATCTATAATTCTAAGTACATACATAGAACATACACAACCAACCAAGAAACAAACAAACAAACAAACAAACCAAGTTTGTTATCATTTTTGTTCTTTGAAAAAACCTTCTTCTTTGAAAAAAAAAATTTTTTTTTTTACTTCATTAACAAAATCGAGTTTTTAGAACCTTACAGGGGGGGATCAAACAAAATGACTCAAAGCATTTCTCAAAAAAAAAAAAAAAAGTGCCAAAGGATGTAATGTTTTTTTTTTTTTTAAGTATGTAGTTTCAAGAGAGATGTTGTTGTTGAAGTAGGTACAATGTACTTAGATATCATCAACTCTATCATATACCCACTAAAGATACATCCTCATTAAGGGAGTCATTCTGATCATGTTACTTCAGAACTGAGGGGGGGGGGGGGGGGAGGGGTTCTAGGGAATTTGTGAGAAAGCATGCATATTTTGAGACCTACCTGCCCACATAATACTCTATGTACATGGACTCTGAATTTCTAGTGATACGTGTGAACATGTGTCGAGTCAACAAGAAGAAACGAAAGTTGTTCTGAAATATTTACTCAAAAATGAGTGTGAACTGCCCTCATTTTCTTGAAAAATGACATTCTCTTTTCTTGTTTGTATTAGTAGGTTATTTATTTATACTAATGCAATAATGACTCCAATAATTGATGCAACTGTATTATAGGGGGAAAAAACCAACTGCCACAATCAAGTATAAATAACATCTGGTATTTCTGACTATGTTATTACTATGTCTATGATTAATGGTAGTTCTTAAACAAATGAACTGGATTTAGCCAATTGCAACTAAATAAATCTCTGGGGATATGAAAAAGATGAACGTTCTTTCAAGGACCAGCTCGGCTCCAAATGCAGTCGACACATTTATCCGATTGATCTATTGGAATGACAACAATCCTTGTTTGTTTTTCAATGATATAAAGTGACATTTTAGCAAAAACCCTGCGGCATAGGTCTGTAAATGACTCCTAAATAGTTGGCCGTTATATTTATGAAGACAAAAAACTACTGTAAAGTGGATTTTCTCTTTTTTTCAATATTTGAAAACAAACAACAACTTGCTTTCTTGTTGACTTGACTCACATATGAATACAATGGCATAAAATCAGATTCCTTGATGACAACAGCAAGAAATTAGTCGTATCTAGGGGAGACGTGCATATATTTAATGTACAATATTTATATAAAATGATTCTTAACATGTTCAAATCTAACTCTGAGCTTTAGTGCATCACCAATGTTAACTTTCTTATCCCTATAGGGGTGCTATTAGTGCCTTCAGATTTATCAAATACAAAAGTGCAAGGAAAAAGTCATAAAGAGCAAGAAAAAGCTCCCTTTGAGTGGTAAAAAGACTAAATAGAAGCTGCTTTCAGAGCATAAAAGAGATAAAAAAGCCATTATATAAAAGTTTAATTATAATTTACAAATAGAGTTAGAAGGAAAGAAACTTTGAGAAGAGTTGCCACTAACCTTCAAAACCACAATTTGATGTTTAGAATTCTTCTAAAAGCTTCGTCTTCAGTGCATTTCTTTTTTTTTCTTTATCTTTCACAATCCCAACTTGGGGAAAAAACTCTCTCTTCACCTCTCTATTGCACACAAAAAGACAGGGAATCTTCAAAATAATGCCCCGTGAAAGCTGATTGTACTTCATAAGGAAACTGAAAATGATGACCCGATAGTCTAAAAAGTGCAAAAGGAAAATTGATAGCATAAATGCATCCACAAGTGCGCAAGATTTGCACCAAAAAGCACAACTACGGAGGCATTGGGTGCCTAAATGATAATTCAGTCCTTTTTATCGGCATTTCAATATATGCCATAGTTATCAAGTCAATGTCTTGAGACAAGATACACAAAATATAGGCAAGGGCAGTGATGGCAAAACTATGACACGCTCCTGAAAAGCTGATGGGAAATTGTTTCATGGATTGGAACAACATGAACCATTCTTGTACCCTTTATTCTGCTTCATATACATATAAAGCTAGTGACAAAAATAATAATAATAATAATACATTTGACAATCAACAAGACATATGACCTCGCCTTCATCTCTGGGCTAGGGGGTGTAGCGAAATAAATAAAGTTAGGAATTGAGTTTTTATTGGAGAATGTTTTTATTGAATAGTTATTTTGCATTTTTATCATATAAAAAAATGCAAAAAATAGACATTCAACATCAGAAACAAAAAATAATCAGATTAAAGTTATGGTCAAATTATGGAGTTGTATCCAAATATCTACTACCTACAGGGTTCTTTTGAAGTTAAAAGTTCTTTTGGAGACTCTAAATCTGTATTCTTTTTAACTAATAGTTACCCTGTTGTTTTTGTTTTTTGTTGAGACAGCATTATTGTTCTTTATATGTTCTTTTTGTTGTCATTACAATATGCATTGTAAACTTTTATCAATATTCCTTAGATGTGATTAAATCTTTGTGAACGATTTGTTATCTACATACATATATTTTGTACTTAGTTTCTACTATGTACACATACATAATAAATAATCGAATAACACTCATGTATCTTCCATATTTAGCCATCAAAAGTTATGAAAATGAAACGCTCCGAGTGAGCAGCCCTGAAAAATCCCCTACGTATTACACATTGACATGACCTCTACATAATTTATAAATATATATACACTCGCTAAATATTTGATGGACAATTATAATATCAATTCATTATATATACTCTACTAATTTAAAAAGACTAGACGACATTAGCCTCTTAATAAATGCATAAGTAACTATACGTTGCCCTATCCTGGCTTTTAAAATATCGCAGGTTTTATCATAATTCATGAGGGGAAACGTTAATAATAATTCATTTATTTATAGAATTGAATCATGGGAAAAATTGATTTAATATTTTCGCATTCAATCCCAATTTAGATTTCACTCTGTAGAACAGTCCTCTTGCCAAAAGAAGGCAATGTCTTACATCAACTGACTTACATGTCTATATTTAGACCCAATAACTCGTCAAAAACTTTTCATTATAACATATAAGGTGTACGTAGTAAAAAGAAATCCATTTTTTTCTTCCAATGGTTGGCTTTAGTAACCAATGGGCATCTCGTGTTGTATAAGTGTGATTGATTGACGCTAGATAGCGTTAGAAAGATGAGATTTAGAGCGGGAAAAAAGTACTTGACAGTTTTGTGATTGCGTGCGTGACTAAGTATTGTTTAAGTGTGCGTCAAAGACGGGCACTAGCAAAGATAAAATACAAAAACACAAGCCAGGGCGACTGAAAATGTGAATAGTGTTTAAGGTCCATTCAAAATCAATTACTTGCAATTTTGGTTTCGTATATTCCATTCCCGTAATTTTGATGATGTCAAAGATACACAATGCTCAGGAAGATATTGTCGAGTTCGACCATTATGTAAGTACTGTTTTGATTACCCAGGAGTTAAACATTGCAGAAAAAAGGCTGGATACAAAAAGAAGCCCAATGTAATCCTCCTGGACCGAATTTCGCACCTGAATTGCAACCAAATCGGCCCATTTCTGCAGCAAATGGTCAATACCAACAACGTCAAGCGATCGTACTCAAAACGCAACAAACTCGTGCAAAGGGTGGTCAACAACCCAAGATTGACAGCCAGGAAGTCTTTGCTGAGTGTGTTGGTGGAATTGGCAGGGCGTCATTCACTATCATTCACTTCTCTCCTTAGGCCAAACTCTTTATTTGGATCTGCTCTGTCAACAATTGTATGTACTGTTTGAAGGAATCAATCACTCAGAAGCAGCCGGCTTTGGTCAATAAGGAGATAAATTGTGTTTCATCAGGAAAATAACATCTGGTCACACACACACATTGAAAGTGACTCACGAGTAGCTCCGGGAGCTTGGTTGGGAGGTTATTATGCACCCACCACCTTATATTAGTAGGAAACTCACGTTGTTGTTGTTGTTGTTGTTGTTTTTTGAATCAAATAAATTATTCAATCGAAAGTCCACATCACACTTAATTTCAAAATAGAACGCCTAATGAGTGTTTATTTCCATTAATAATAATGATAATGTTAATCAATTATGCGAGAGGAGTTTCTGAAAAGTAAATAGAGGTGGTTCACCAATGGTTACAAAATTAATTTTTAAACTGAATCCTATTTTTTCCACATTCATACATAGAAATAATGCTCAAATCCAGACAATGACCAGATATTTTGCGGGATAAAGATCCAATGTTTTTTCGGAGGGAGATAAAATGATTTACTACTACTTCAGGGAGGAGAACCACCTTCACGAGTGTTAAATTAAATTACAACTTTTAAAGACGACTCACTCAGGAGCAACATTTAAATACCTTCTTCTACCGATCCCTGTATGTACAAACAATAGCCCTTTTTGAAAATGATCATAATGAGACATCATTATTCTGTGGTGCCCTCTGTCGTACAGATGGGGGAAACTCTGACATTCTACTATGGGCGAAAAAATATGGGGAATCAAAAATTCTTTCTTTCCATTTTATCCTTATTAAAAGTAGTAGGCCCCCCCCCCCAAATGCAATACACATGTGCCAACGTTGTTGTTCAAAATTAGTGTCAAAATTGAACATATTAGATCAATAATAATAATAATTACATAACAACAACTGCTGTAGTTTTTAGAGCAGCTATTAAAATGGTCGATTTTCTAGGGTAATAGGTTAATTATCTCTAGAAATACATCACGGATTCCAAAAATTTTAAAAGAACACAACAGTCTGGTATATTTATTGTAGTTTTTTAGGTTTCCTCACATTTCACTAAATGTCATTTTAGATAAATGTCATTTGTGTCATCATCATCTTTGGGACATTTTTAAAAGCGGAATATTCGATTTGCGATGCTCACTAAAGGGCATCGTGTACCCCAATTACTAATGAATATTTTGACAATCAACTTGGCACAGCTGTCAGTCAGAGACGTGCCAACTTTAAGAACAAACAAAAACATTTATCCCTATCGAAATTCCAAAAAAAATAATTGAATTCAACTTTCCCGGTACTTAATGCTTTATAGTTGTACATAATATTACATAATAATAATATGTTTGTAGATGATATTATAGTAACACTCCTAAGAGTAGGGAATCATGAGGAGAAGAGAAGAAGGAGGAGGAAGATGAAGAGAAAACAGGTGTTCTACATAAATAATTAGGTAGCTACAATTACAAAGTAGCAAAATACTTGGGTACATTTAAGCCTGTAAGTCATAAAAGCAATATATGTATATATATATACATATATATATTTCAGACTTTAATCACTTGTGTGGGAGTAATGAGCAATATGGTGAATGAATCCAAATACCTACAACATCCAAATATTACATATTATACAAAATTCAAAGGATGATTTTAAATGATTCAATTGGATTTTTTTTCTTCAAATATATTTTAAACTCTCGTTGTTATGAGAGTGACCATGAGGAGAGTTCAAGATAAAAAAAAATTAGTACTACGGATTACAAAATAATATATTTTGTCCCAAATTATACAGGGCTGATATTACATATACGTCAAGTCAACAAGAAACCAAGTATAAATAAAATATTTACTCAAAAATGAGTGTAAACTGCCCTCAGTTTCTTGAAGACGACATTATCTTTTCTCGTTTGCATAAATAGGTTATTAAATATTAATTAAATAATGACTCCAATAATTGATGCAACTATATTATAGGGGGAAAAAACCAATATCCACTAAATAAATCTCTGGTGCTATGAGAAAGATGAATGTTCTTTCTTTCAGGGACCAACTCGACTCCATGTGCAGTCGTGTTATTTAGCCGATTGATCTATTGGAGGGACAACAATCCTCCTTGGTTGTTTCTTAATGATATAAAGTGACATTTTAGGAATAACCATAGGGTGTAATAGGTCTGTAAATGACTCCGAAATATTTGGCCGTCGTTATATTTAAGAAGACAAAGAAAACTACTTTCAAGTGGATTTTCTCTTTTTTTTTAATATTTGAAAACAAACAACAACTTGCTTTCTTGTTGACATGACAAATATATGTATTTCTTGTAACTTGTAATATACTTTACATAAATGGGTACATACGCGACGAAAGTGTGATGGAAATTGTTCACATAATATTTCAAGGACAGTCAAGAAGGACTCATTTAAACAATAAAAATTAAACAAAAAACCTAACCTTCGGAGAAATAAATACAATAATATCTTGGATTGAAAGAAGCAATGGGTCAATATTTTGACTGGATATTTGTTGTATTTAACATCTGTTTGCACATTATTACACGTGGTGTAAACCAGTGGTCCCCTGGTTTCTCAGGCATTTTTTAACTTAATTTAAAAATGACACTTGTTTTTGAATGGAATAGAACTGAGTCATAAAAGAAGAAGAAGTTTGAAAAGACAAATATTGCCAACAACCGTCCTTTTTTTTAATGTCAGCTGGACCCTTTTTATACATCACTGGGCCGTATACGATATGCTCAATGGAAATGTGAAAAAAAAATGAAACATTCCAGGAGTGTGAATAAATCAATAATATGTCAAGAGAAGTTGAGCATTTTTCTAACACAGAGATGATACACGTAATCCAAGGTACAAAATATGTCTCCTCCACCATTCAATGTCATTTATGTACATAAATTTATGATTTAAAACTTAGCACCAAAATGATAATCTGGCTTCTCTTAATTTCAATCGGGATCAGTGTTGATTTCAGAATATGCAGACTCCGGTCAAAGAAAGATTGCCTTTGTACTCATTAAATTTATAATTATTATTACTAATCTTCTTGAAGAATAAAAAATATCTTTTAGTTCTAAAGCATACATTAGAAATATTTCAAGTCACAGTTCCTTGGAGTACAAGTGTCCCTCTGAGTGTGAAGGGAGTTTTTTATTTATTAATACATATATCAACAGACATTGCTTCATAAAATATCACCTGTAGAATGTACATAACATATGATATATATTTTTTATTTAAGACTTTTCAATATACTTTTTTTGTCAAGTAGAAACTAAGAATAAAGAATAAAAGTACCTAAGGATAATATAAATACAAAAAAAAAGGATACTGATAGACTGTATCAAAAAATTCCCTTCACACCCAGAGGGACGACACACGTGTCCCATAATTTCTGTGAGAAACGAGTCGAGTTATTATAATTTTTTTCTATAAAATCAAATGAGACAAATATGGTCACTTTGACCTCAAAAAATATAACTTCCACTTAAAAATACTTTCTGATACCTACCGGGTTAAAAAGGATTAAACTGCGACTTGAAACTCGACTCTTACTAGAAGTGGGGAAAAAAAAAAGTTGAATTGTGATTCGATCACAAAGACTCGATTCGATCAAGTCAAATGCAAAGGTGATGTTGCACAGGTTATTTTTAAAATATTGTAAGTACATATACTGAGTATTATTAACTTCATTAGTATTCTATTGTCTTGAACAAAAGAAATCACAAAACTATTTATGATCCAATCCATATTGTGATTTTGGATTTCTCTTCATATGTACAACAAATAAGAATAAATTTTTTAGTAAGCAACTAGCACGAGCATTAGACTCGTCTTGGAAGAGCCAAAACTAACTCGAAATAAATGTTATTCATGCATAAAATATAAATTAAAAAGTAGACTCTACACTCGTAGCCCCCTCTTCTCAAAGAAAATTATTCACAATTTCTATTTAAACATCAATATTTTATGGTTCTAGGACATTGTTCACTTTCTTTTTTTCTTTCTTTTTTTCTTCGGACATGACCCCTTGAATATATGTAATTGTGGTGTACTACCAAAAAAAAAAAAAAAACTTTGGTTAGAGTGTCCTTGAGGCATTGCATACTAACTTTTTTTTCTTTTTTTAATTATAATTTTTCTTGATTACTTCTTCTCAAGAATAATTATATTTATAAACGTCTGACGTATGCTGTTATTAACTATTACCAAAGAATATATTATGTACATATAAATAAGAGAAGTTCAAGGGACAAAGTATTGAAATGAAAGCTAATATACTACTAAATTGACGGTAGATAGGTCATTTCAGTAATTTACTGTGATCAAAAAGTAAGGTGAATTTGTCATTTAAAACTAGGTAGGTGTCTAAAACAATTGACAAGCGTTTGTTTTTATTCTTGTTTAGAGTTTTGCAATATATTGTTGATACATTATATGTATGTATATAATTAATATCGTGGGGTCGAAGAGTCAAAGTACCCAGATTTAAAACATTACTAATAATTTAAGAACTAATAATAACCAATTAGAACAAGGATAAAGAAATAAATCTTTTGAAATTCATCCTTCGAAATGAAATACATATAAAAGTCTCTGAACTCTGAATCTCCCCAAGATAGCCAAGAGGAAATAAAATGTGTTCTAAGCAGCATGGGTCTCGTCAATAAGAAACCTACTTCTTCACGGCTAAACCATTGCAAATAAGAAGTTTGCTCTCCAAATTTATCACAGGGTCCGCGAGAACAGGAAAAAAACACTTTGTAACAAAATATCAACTCTTTGCCTTTTTTCCTATTTCACACTACAAAATGTAGCAACATCTGGATGCTCTAAACGTGGGATATTATTCACAAATGAGGAGAGTGTTTAGGGTAAAAAAACATTGCGAAATTCACAACAGAATAATAATAATAATAATGGGGACTCGTAGAATAAAGTTAAGGGTCCGTGAGTTAATACCCTAACTCTACCAAACGAATATTATTTTACTCCTTATTATAGTATCAGTTTATTCCTTGAAATATATAAAAGAGGCATTTGTGCATTTTCATAGGCATCAAAAATTCCTAAAAAACACTATGAAATGGAACTATAATGCCATGTTATTTATTTTTGGGGGGATTTTGACGAAAAGTACGCAAATATCGCCGCCTTGTTTTTATTTAATGTACTAAAAATAGCTATACAAAAAGGAAGAATAAATTATTATTCTTCATCTTCTGTTTTTTTTTTATTATTATTCACACTCATTTCTAATTGATATTACACATGATATATTCGCATAGCAAACTTTGAAGAGCACTCTTCCACCTACGAGTCTACCTACGATATATTATTGAGGGGCTAAAATGTCACAAGGGTATGTAGTGTAGTATATGATGACTAGCAATGTTTGTAAATGCCATAGAAGCAAAAGTTAATATAGAAAAGTGAACTTTGTGTCAGTGACGTCACTTTTGCTGCGATCCACAGATATGTGCTATTGTACAATTTGTTGGAGCTATTAGATCCAGACTGTATGTACAAGATCCTATGCAAAAAAAACTGAGATGAAGCATTTTAAACGCCAAACTTTAGATACTTCTTAGAGGGATATCAATGGAATTTTCAATATATATATATATTAAGAGTGTAACTTTTAATCTTTTAAATGAAAAAATACTCAATGTGAATAAGTATTTATAATGAGAGATTATAAGACATACATATGTCCCCAAAGCTTCGGCACTCGTCAATAAGTAATTAATAGCATTTCATGAAAAAGTGCATTAAATAAGCCACAATGAGACAAACAAACGTTTATATAACCATGAATTATAAGTCATAAATGATTAATTATGTATAAAGAGTCTGAAATTAAGAATTTTTAAGGGGGAACTTTCTTTGTCTTTTTTGTCTCTTTGTTATCCTGTTCGAACCAAACATTGGCATGAGAGTGCTTGAACAATATTATTGGAAATATTGAATCTTAATCGTACCAAGAATTCATGACGTACCAATTGATATTCTATTACCCTTATTTGTGAATAAATCTGTTCTGAGAATGAGGTATGGATTTGAAATACAAGGAGAATCCTCAAGAAACATGTTGAAGAATCAAAAAAAATTCAAGAGTTTTGATTAATTATTCATTTCTTGAGCCAAAACTACGTTTGTATCTATCCAAGGCATCGAAACCACGAGGCTTTGAATACATGCAGTGGGTGAAAGGGATACAAATCTCCAAATTACACGTGTACTCCGCCAATCAACCTATTATTAAGGGTCATGATTAAAAAAATAAACGGCAAGTACATGAATCTTGGATGGGATCAGAAATATGTATTCGAATACCATTTAAAAATTCGGTAGTAAATTTGAGTAGAATGCATTTTTAAGTATGTTTTAATATTTGAGTTGGGAGGGAGGAGGGAGTTCCGACCCCCCATGTGCTTGCTTCAATATCAATGAGACTCTGATTGAAGTATGATCTACATTGTGATATCTTAAGGAATGATGATTAATGTACATATTATTGAGGGGAGAGTGAAATAAAAAAGTGAAGAGGTTGAGCGAGTACTTAGTCACACAAACCCCCGGAAATATATTTTATTTAATTTTCTTTGTCCTCCCTCCTATTTGAATCATATTTATATACTAGAGAATCAAGTCGACACTCCAAGTAACAAATCACAGAGAATGATAAAGAACCCCCTTTACAAGCATGACATAACATATATTGAATGACATATAAATAAATGGATAATTAACTACATATTTTTCACTCACATTTTAATAAATACACGGCAAGAAATAATTCGCGACGGGGCTGTAGAATTCACACTCAAAAACTAAAGTTTGTTGATACATGTGACGTCACACATGTTTTGCAATCATTCGTGGATGGAATAGAAACGACATCCCTCCATACATTCCTTTGTACAAATAAATAAAGTAAAAGAGCCGTATTTGTACAATTTCTATAGAGAGAGGAGTGTGACTGTCAGTCAGAGTCGGCTTATGTAGAGTCTCCCCTTTTGAGCCAATCATGGAAGAGAAGAAGAAAATAAATGTCATGGTGTAGAAATGACGTCATTTTTTGTGCATTCATACAAAAAAAAAAAGGGGAAAAGAGAAAAGAGAGGAAAAAAAAGAAAAGAAAAGAATTGTGACAAATGAATTTGAAATTCGATCAAATTTTTAGGAATCGGTGGTCTATTTGAGGAAGACTCCTGGATTTTTTCTTTTCTCTCTCTTCAAACCACCTAAGAAGCGCTCCAAAGATTTTGAAGGTACATAATTATTTTTTTAACTTTTTACCCATTGTCATAGGGTTTTTGAATTCATTTGGAAGCTCGAGAGTCAACGAATCCCTGTGTTTTTCTTTTTTCGTTTTATTGGTGTGGTCTTTGAACAAAGGATTTCCCCCTCCCCCTTCAATGTTTATACGACAGTCTCAATCCCTTGGACTCTTAGTGTATCCCTATGTACAAACGTGTTCCAGAGAGATGCGAATAAGAGAAAGGAAGCGTTAGGAAATGAATTAGGATTTGAATTGAACTCAATGCATCTACAAGACATTTATTCGTCGTTTTGTTTGTTGTTCTTATGTATGTAGGTGGTGTGTGAGGAGGGGATTTGAGAGTGGGGGAAAACACTTGATAAAGTACACTTTTGGGGGAGGCCTTTGTTTGTTTGCTCTGCATGTAAAAAAAAAAATAATAATCAAATATTAAATGACCGTAGTTGACTGACTGAGTTATTTGTCCCCCCCCCCCCCCAAATATATATATATATAACCACCCATGCTTCTTAGAAGAAATAAAATACTTACTTACTTATTTCAAGGTTTAAATATTGACTATTGTTCGAAAGAGGCGGAAGTTAGTTCTTATTCTTCTTTTTTTGATTAACTATAGTTTAAGAGTTCTTTCTATATTTGTATAGTTATGATCATAAGAATAATACAATTAGTATTTGCTTTGAAACTTGACGAAGAAAGATAGTTTTTTGGTAGAGTTATAGATAATACTACTAATAAGAATAAAGTATATATATATATATATATAAGAAAACAAAATTCTATGATATAGTGGTTAAATAAATGAAATATTGATATAGTAAATGTCGTACTCTGAAAATAATAGAAACATTACAAATGATATATATATATACATATAATGAAAATGCCATTATTGAGTGCTCAAAGGAAGACTTCTTCCTTATTTTTTTATTATTAATATATATATTTTTTTTTAAAAGAAAAAAAGAATAATTACTTTTTATGTAAAAATAAAAATAATGACCGTACCATTAAGGACTTGAACTAGTTTAATACATAATTAAGTTTTAAATTCTTTCCCTCAAGGGCTTTGTTTATTTTATTTTATTTTTTTAATAAATATTTAAAGCTTCGTGATTTGTGTCTTGTTTTTACTTTTAAGTCTTGAATGTCCTACATATATATATATATATATATATAGGGTTCTATATTCATGTGAAAATAAATTTCAATTCATAGAGACGACGAAGTTTCCAAGTCATACAAGTGTTCTAGAAGCTGCTCTGTTTTAATGAAATTCGATAAGAGGAATGGCTTCTTTTGATAAGAGCCTCATTCATATGTTCTTACCTATTCATATCTATTTATTTATGAATGTACTTATATGTGTATGTAAATTTTATATAATTCCCCTTTCTTTTTTGTTTTATGATTCAGGTGTTGTGAATGTGGACACACAGAAAAAAGTCACGCTGCCTAGTGAATAGTAGTATTAGTAGATTATCTCAAAGTGTCCTTATTTTGCCGTTACAAGAGGAGGAGGAGGAGGAGAGGAAGGAGACATTATCAGTTCTCTAAAGAGTTTTGGATTCATCAAAAGAACAAATATATATATACATACGTTGGTGCTGAATCGTAATATATAGAAAAATATTCAGTGATTACTCATACAAACAGAGAGAGAGAAAAAAAAAATGTGCTATTAATGTGAATAAGTGAACAAAAATATTTATTATAATAAGTATTGTGAGATAGAAGTCAGCGTACTTATATTTTCCTTCTTTAAGTATGGAAGTGATAACGGGCCCTGGAAATGCTCGTCGCTTGAGAACTCTCAAACGAAGAAAAGAAGAGAAAAAAGCTGAGAAAAAGGTAGGAAATAACCCTTTTTTTGCTTTGCTTAGCTTTGCTTTGTTTATTCACGTACTCCAATTTATAATAAAAATTGATATTCATTTTCAAATTATTATTTTTCTTTATGAGAGAGTGTCACACCAGTCAAAGGTATTTTGCACCCATGTATATATTATTTAACTAAGTTTTAATATTTTAAGAGTCAATTGAAAGGAGAAGAGGGGGGGGGATATTTACCTTCATGAGGAGGGTACATATACTTTGAACATAATATCAGAGACTCAATACTTTATTTTCATAGTACATAAAATGATTGATTAAGAAAGGAAGGAAATTATTGTGTAGGTTGTTTTATTTTTGTTCATCTTTTTGTTAATTTTTCAACTCTTTTTTTTTTTTTTTTTTGTATTCTTCTACGTACATAAGAAGTATATATATATATATATATATATATATATATATATATATATATATATGTATCAAAACGTGAAAAGTCATAAAGAGTCGTCATTGTGTGATTTGAGAAAATCCACGTACCTACATATGGAGGTAATAGGACTTTTTGCTTCGTTGCTGTTGTTTTGTTTTATTATGTTAATTATGCTTGAAAGCAGATCAAGAGTCATCATTGCGTGACATCCTATGCAGAACAACAATGATTTGAGGTTTTTTTTTCTTGAGAGCCTAATGATAGGCTTCCATTCACTGCCTAAAATGATCCACCATATAACATATTTTATGGAAATTTTTTACTACATTTAGCTAGTTAGTTGGTGCCTTCATTGTTGTTGTTGGATGATTTGATTGTAGAGAAGAGAATTGTATTGTTAAGTTATAATACTAATATGTATGTACTAATGTCGGAGGAATCAAATCTGTTTAAAGTAGAAAAGACAAAAAGGCTTGACTATGAACAATTTCTCCTACACATCATTAGTATTTTATTTTTTTTAACATCATACATATATGTATGTATGTATGTATTATATTGTACACACTAATGGATCACACACCCAATTATTTTTATTGTACACATATTATACCTTTTCAACTCGGGCAAAGTTATAATTCAAAACGTGACAAATAAGTTTGAAGGGGGGCGGGCGGAGGTCGTAATAATGAAACACATACATACATATAATAATATTAAATTTGAGACTCTACTTTTGCTCCCATTTCTATAGGAATCATCGTGATTTTGTGTGTTCCTGCTTGAATATTGCTTGCTATTGCGATGTGTGACCTTATTTTGCCAATATATTGAACATACCATACTTTGATATAGGTCATGTTATTATGTACATACATAGTGGTCATAATCAAAACAAACTCAGTATAAAATACACATCCATACAACATTTTAAACTATTCAAATGACTCATAGTTACTTGTTTAGGAGCAAAGGAACAGTATTTATTATTTATTTCTATTTTGTATGTATATTAACCCTTTTTAACCCGTAAGGTATCAGAAAGTAGTTTTAAGTGGAAGTTATATTTTTTGAGGTCAAAGTGACCATATTTGTCTCATTTGATTTTATATAAAAAAAATGTAATAACTCGACTCGTTTCTCACAGAAATTATGGGACACGTGTGTCGTCCCTCTGGGTGTGAAGGGAATTTTTTGATACAGTCTATCAGTATCCTTCTTTTTTTTTTGTATTTATATTATCCTTAGGTACTTTTATTCTTTATTCTTAGTTTCTACTTGACAAAAAAAGTATATTGAAAAGTCTTAAATAAAAAATATATATCAATTGTTATGTACATTCTACAGGTGATATTTTATGAAGCAATGTCTGTTGATATATGTATTAATAAATAAAAAAACTCCCCTCATACCCAAAGGGACACTTGTACTCCAAAGAACTGTGACTTGAAATATTTCTAATGTTAGAACTAAAAGATATTTTAAACTGATAATTATTATTTAAGTATATACATATTAACAAATGTTTGATTAACAAAATATTTTCTTGAAAACGAAAAAGATATCTTGGTTTAAATATGATTTTTTTTTTTGAATGTGTACAAATCGTAACTTTCAGTTCCTTGAAAAATATTCAAATCAAACTTTTTTATGATCAACTATGAACTATGAATAATAGCTTGACATCTGAGCTATCAAACAAAACAAACAAAGAAATCAAAAATCGGTTGACAATGAAGTGCATTTTGAATTTAAGGAAAGCGGGTGTCGTTCCCCGAGTTCGAAAGGGTTAATAAGCAAAAAAGTCAAATGTTGTTCCTTCTACAATACATATATGAATGACTACCATTCTCTGAGTAGAATGTACATATCTTGAACTGCTCCAAGTTGTACACCAATCTCTGTTGATGGTTTCTACAAATGACTACTTGTTCATAGGTATTTAAATATCATGCTTGTAGTATCATGAATAATGGCTCACTTTACTAATATATTATGATGTATGTACATATGTACATATTTTTAAAGCCTTACAATTTGTAATTTCTTCATGGGAAAGAGAGACAGAAAAAGAAAGAATAAACAACTCCTCTTGATTGATGCACACACATTAATAATAATAATAATAATAATAAGAGAAGAGAGATTAAAAAGTCTCATATTGTATGTATATAATGACCTTTTATGTATTTTGTTGTAAGTAAATATATGCATAGATGGATAGATATTCACATGGGTAGACAGAGGTCTTTTTTAACCTTTAGCAAACCTCGCATTTGTTTTTTTGTTTTTTATATAACAAAAGGGGAGAGTAGTAGTATCATTATTCATCATGTTCGTATGGAGCCCTACAATTTGAATTTCGAAGTTGAGGAACAATATATGTATGTATATATATAGTGTGTGTCAGCATTTCATACAAATTTCCACATATCATCATCCCTAAAAATATTTGTCGTTTCTCAAATATACATACATATGTAGTACTTACTTTTTTTTGTATGCAAATCAAATAATAATTTGACGTAATAAACACTTCAATTGATAGAAAATACACATATACACATATAGACATACATACATAATATGTACATTTATAGTGTACATACAAGTGGAATGGTCAAGTTGCAGTCCACTTATACAGGAGAGGGGGGAGGAATGAAGGTTTTTAAATTAAAAAAAAAAAGAATTTAAATTATGAGTAGATGTTAGTTACATTGTTGCAATGATACAACAACAAAAAAAATTCCATTAGATGGTCATTAGATTTTTTGTATTTTTGGTACTTTTTTTTTTAATGAAAAAAAAAAAGATAATAATAATTAAATAAATACTACTAATTGATGAGTATTCTCCAGAGCCTCAGTATATCTAATTAGTAGTAGTAGTTAAAATGAAATGAGAATTGTAGCAATGCGTAGTTGATAATTAGTAACGCAGGTCAACAAATTTGAAATGTCAAAAATCCTAAGGGGTATATCTAAGTATAATAAAAGTTATTTACTTTTGTAATCTGATTTTAAAAAATCTGTAATATTTTATTTTTTTTGAGAGAGAGTCCGGCGGTTTTTGAAAAATTGGATCCTACTTTTTGAGCTAACTTGAGTACCCATTTTCCAACTTCAACTTCAATTTAAGCCCAGAAGGATACTCATTTTGTGCATACAAAAATGATGATCCGCTAGTGGTTTTAATGCAAATTTTTTATTTTCAGTCTTTGGTTTGACCTAAAGGGGTATTTTAGAGTGCCGGAGTAGGACCAAAAGTCGGCCAAAACGTTTACACTTAAATATCTCCTTGAATATACTTACATGAAATTGATGAATAAGGAATGCATTCAAAAATTACTGATTTGAAATCAGCGATCAAAACTAAATTACTTTTAATATATGTACTTATATCCCTTAGGATTTTCTACATGTCAAATTTGTTGACCTGTGTAATTAGATAGATTTTATGCGATGAGCAAATTCCTACTTGTATATATATGTATGTATGTATGCCTTGATTGATTTCATAAATGTCCCTTAACAACGATGAAAAGATAAAAGGGGAACAACATCAAAGGAGGAGGGGGTTTCTTATCATATAATATATACATTAAATCACACAAATTATGTACATACACTATGTGCTTCCTTTTATGTCAGTCAGTCATATGTACACATAATAATAGTAGTAATTCCTTTGACAGGCCCTAAATAATATGTTAAGTGTATGTATATTTATATATATATATGATAAATTGAATTTAACTAAGGAATAATAAGGAGAAAATGATTGAGTGTTTGCAATGGCAAAAATGATAAGCTTTATTGCAGTATCAGATTTATGTACATCATTTAAATAATGTTCATTTCTCTGATGGTAGGGTGAGTTACCTCTTTGGTAAAGACTTTCTTTCTTTCTTTGTTGTTGTTGTTCTTGTTATTTAGGTACTTTAGTAGAAGGTCCTATCCCATGTTTATGTTTTCATCATTTCATCATTTTCTTGTTATTAAAAATATGAATTATTATTTATGTTATTATTTATGAGATTGATGATTGAATAATGAATAGGTAGCTGAAGCTACTCTCTCAAATAATGTTGCTTTGGAAAACAAATAAACAAAAAAAAAATAAGAAAAGAAGAAAAAACTGATGTTTTAATCAATATGTACATATGTAGCGTTGTGATTCATGAGATTGATCTTGTTAGCAAGAGACAAATTCAAGACGAGAGGAAGTTTTTCTTGCTCCTTGCTCTCCTTCCTTCTGAGTATCAATTTGTGGTCTTTAGGGTACGAGTGCCTCAAAGTCAAGGTCTCATTCATAGAGGGTTAACTTCATCTTGAGGTCAAATCTTTTCTACGTTATTCTATTACATATGTACATACTTTGAGGTGTATTACTACATACACTTTATTATATGTACTATGTGTACTTACATATATGAGGGCCTCTTAAAATGTATTTTAAAGTAAAGGAATACACATATGCTGCTGCCTACACTTGTAGATAGTTTTTCATAGGTATTTTTGTATCAAAATGTTCCCTCAAGTTGATACAAAGGCATCATCATCATCATAACAGTTTGTCCTTCCACGAGAGGTCTCCTCCTCTCCTTTCCTCACCTCATCCCCTTCAGCATCAACATTCTATTCTGACTCTTTAAAAAAAAAAAGTGTAGATTACTGAATCTAGCAATCAGAAAACATAATTTTAGCTCTATGAAAATACTACATATGTTATTCCATTAATTGTGTTGTTTCATACACATAATTCCATGAAGGGGACCCATTCAATATTGTAATACATATATGTATAATATAGCAGGTTGCTTTTACAGTTCCTATATATGTAGACCTTTTTCATCCAATTCCTTTTTAAGATATTTTGTTGGATATTATTGTTGTTGTTTTTTTTGCTTGATCTGAATGTTAAATGTGTCAAGTCAACGAAACGAAATCAAGAAACAAAAGTTGTTCTGAAATATTATCTCAAAAATGAGTGTGAACTGCCCTCAGTTTCTTGAAGACGATATTCTCTTTTCTCGTTTGTATTAATAGGTTATTTATAATATTAATCAAATAATGACTCCAATAATTAATGCAACTGTATCATAGGGGGAAAAAACCACTGGCCAACATCAAAAATAAAAAACATCTGGTATTACTGATGATGTAGTTACTATGACCTAAGGGATTCTTAATAGTTCACCAACAGATGAACAGTTGGTTTTAGTAGCCAACTGCAACTAAATAAATCTCTGGGGCTATGAAAAAAATGTATGTTCCTTGTGGGGCCATGTGTAGTCGACACATTAGTCCGATTGCTTCATTGGATAGACAACAACCCTTTTTTAGTTGTTTTTTGATGATATAAAGTGACATTTTAGCAAAAACCGTGTGGTATAGTTCTATAAATGATTCTTAGATATTTGGCCGTTATATTTATGAAGACAAAAAACTACTGTTAAGTGGATTTTCTCCTTTTCAATATTAGACTTGACATATACATATGTATGTGTATAATATTTTATTTTATTTTAATTGATATTGTGATTTGACATAATGTTTCTACTGCTAATTTGTCCCAATTTCATTGGAATTACATATATTGGGGGAGGGGGGAACCCTTATCCATCTATTTATCTCTCCAGTGGGATACGGTGATTGTAAGTACAATGTACTTTGGTACACCCATCTATGTTCAAATGAATGGCACAAAGAAGAGGAAATAATTAATTAACTTTGATTATAGTAATTATATATACATATATATATATTAGAATTAGCATTAATAACTACTGATTGACGCTTTTCTCTCTGTCTCTCTTCACCAACTTGGTTGTGTGGACTATACTACAAATGCTGTACATACACCACCTCATGTCATGTTTTCACCGCCTGCCAAATTTGATGATTATTAAAATGTTTGTACAACATATATATATATAGATATATTTTCTTTTATGATGTTGATAGGAATCTATTGTGAAGTAGGGTTTTATGTATGTATGTATGTAAGTTTGTAGTACATCGTGTAAGTATCAAGGTTTGAGCTGCCAAAAAATGGATAAAAAGAAGGAGAGAGAAAAAAAAGCATGTGACACTGATATTATCGTCTTTGATACATTTATACTTATGTAATTAAGAAATGGAATGGATGATATTTGATATATGTATAGTATTAAATGGATCATATTATCTATCTACTTCTACTTCACCTAATACCTATGGTATATAGGTACATATTAATATTATGTATGTAGTTGCCTTGAAGAAGAAGAAGAAGAAGACGTAAGGATTCTTGGTTGTTGTTGTTGTTGTTGTTTTGTGTCAGGATGTTATCATCATCTTTAGGGGGGTCAAGTTCCATATTTCAAAGAAATATGTAGTTTGAATGTATATATATACTTTTATTCCTCTCATCAATACTCTGCTTGCTACGAGGTATATGTACTTTAGTATGTTAGTAGTAGTAGAAATAACTTTTATCTATATATAGATACAAAGGGTTTTTCAATAGGGATGACGTCTTTTTTTTCTTCATTAGGGACGGCGAACTATGTTCGTCATGTTTTGTTTTGTTTACATTTCTATAAGCAAATAGCTTACAAATCATCATCATCATCATCATCATGGAGTAGGTCAACCTATAGCAGCCTTTGCAAATTATCCAAAATTCACGTTTGGTCCTGGTGGCAACACTAAGAGACTTGCTGCAAATGTATGATCCACGGAATCGTGTCCATCCCGTCAAACAATTGAACGTCTAGTGAAAAAATTGGAATTATGTTCCAGTGCCAGTGAGACAAAGAAATGCATGCAGTAATGAAAATATCGTGACAGCTATAGTATCAATTCAAAAAGGCCCAAATCCGTTTTCATTGTGGCGTATTTAGCTAAAAGATCTTGGTTTAATTCCATACAAAATAAAACGTACACAAGAAATAATGTTGCTTGATCATTTGAAGTGTTGACAACTAGTCAATTGGGTTCATGAGCAATGCGAAAATGATCCGGGTTTTCATCGAAAAATCATCTTCAGCGACGAAGCTCATTTTTGGCTCAATGGGTTTGTTAATAAGCAAAATATGCGTTATTGGTGGGGCAAAAACACACACCATGTGCTTCATGAGACACCATTGGATCCCCCAAAACTTACTGTTTTTGGATCAACTGATCAGCTCTCAATATCATCCCTATTATTATACGAAGAATGTGTTGTAGTCTCAATAGTTGATGAGGCCCTTTCTCTTTTTGAGGGAGAAACGACGGCTGTCCAAGACATCAGGGATCCAATGTATTTTTTCTTTCTCAACTATTGATTATTCCTTGAATAACTGAACACGAACGAATGAACGAGCTCTCTTTATGTTGTGAATGTCTCTACTTGCTACCAATGACGTAAAATATATATATTTTTGCGGTCAAGGCCTTTGTGGTATCCGGACCATTTCGTTTTTTGTTTCTTGAAAGGAAAATTGTATGATCTATTTGCCCTTGGTCTTGACCAATATGCTCAAAAATTTGGTCTCAAGATCAATCTCGTGACCCATAGAGGGAATTGGGAAATATACAGTGTGGACATTTTCATTATCTATTCAACAGATGCTATTGCATTTGGATATACTATGTCAAGTCAACATGAAAGCAGGTTGTTTCTTTTCAAATATTGAAAAGGAGAAAATCCACTTTTAATTAATTTTTACTTCATAAATACATATAGTGGCAAAATATTTCGGAGTCATTTTAATACCTATTGGTCACGGTTTTTGCTAAAATATCACTTTTAATTGAGAAACAACCAGGGAGGATTGTTGTCTATCCAATAGAGCAACCGGATAAATGTTACGGCTGTACAAGGAACCGAATTGGCCCCACAAAGAACGTCCATCTTTTTCATAGCCCCAGAGATTTATTTAGTTGTTATTGCAGATGGCTAAAACCATCTGTTGTAGAACTATAAAGAATCAACTATGTACATCCGTTATCATGCTCACCCTGAATCATAGTAATAGTAAGTACTACATAGTCAGAAATACCAGATGTTTATTATTCTTGATTCTGGCAGTTGGTTTTTTTTCTTCTTATATTACAGTGTCAATTATTGGAGTTCTTATTTAATTAATGTAAATAACCTATTAATACAAACGAGAAAAGAGAATGTCTGCAAGAATAATATGAGTGCAGTTCACACTCATTTTTGAGTAAATATTTTATTTATACTTGGTTTCTTGTTGACTTGATACATATTGTGATGAAAGAAACATACTTTTTCTTATAGTATGATGAGGGGAAAGACACACCTGAGCCCCATGTACCTCAGAAAGTAGGTAGTTGTGTGCTCATGCCAACTATGTATAATATAACCAAATGGTAACCAAATGTCATGTCACATTGGCAAACTAGGAATTAATTTGAGGTTCTTTTTTTTTATTATTATTATTATTAATATTATTTCTCTTTTTGGAAGAGATCTATTGTGTGGAGTCAAAAGAATCCAAATAATATGGCCATTACCTATTTGTACAAAGAGTTAGCACATAAACCCCCCCCCCCCCAACATGACTTGTATAAGGAAATAACTACTAACTACATACATACAAATGTTTCTCAATCCAAAGGAATGTACTTACTTACTTCATATAACAATGTACATACATACATAATATATGCCTTCGTCGTTCCGCCTACGGGGAGCCCCTCTCTCTCTCTCTTGGAAATGACTACAAACTAACTAACTCACTAACTACATGTTATTAGTTTTATGAACATAATGATTTTTTGAGAGGGGTCATGGGGCTAAGGTGAGGGGGTGAGGGTGAGTTGTGTTTACTTCTAAAGTCTTGAGGAGGAGGTTCTTGGATTGTTGGTTTTTTGTTGGTTTTTTTTACAAGGATAAGTCAAACTTTCAATGATTTAAATTCTTACCCTGCTTTCTTGACACTTGAAAGGGATATCCAAGAGGAGAAAAAGAGTCTTTCTGCAACCAGGTGTTCATTATTTAATGAAGTGAGAGGAGGAAGGGGGGGGGGGACACGCACACCATTCATTTTGGGCCTTTAAAAAAAAATAATAATAATAATACTAAAGCAATGACGACGAAGGAACATCTCATCATCCTTCTTTTCTTTTCTTTCCCTTCTCCTTTACTTTTTCTTATATAATATTATACATACATACATACATACTACATACTACATTCGACGACCAAAAGAAATCCCTCGGCCCGAACCTTGAATATATGTATTGTTAAGTCTGCCTTCTTGAGTGTGTAGAGTTGTAGTAGAATCATTATATTTGCTGCTGCTGCTGCTGCATGTACCCGTTATTATTATTGGGTAAGAGGGATTACGAGGAATAGGCACACATGAGTAAGTGAGTGTGCTGAAGAGAGAGAGAGAGAGAGAGAGTAGTGTATGCATAGTAGAATATAATATGAATGACGGCAGGTCGCTGCTGTCTTGCTTTTTTGATTGTTATTATTATTATTATTATCTCCAGTACTACTACGACTAAGACGACTACTACTACTCCTGATGAGATGTGAATTCACGGCCCGAAATAAAATAAAAAAAACCATGGAGATTTAAAGAAGGTAGTATTAGTAGTAGTAGTTGAAATATAGTTCTCTGAGAGAAAAGGTGTGGAGGAGGAAGAAGAAGAAGAAGAAGATTGAATCTATAAGGAAAAGAAAGACATATATACATATTGATATATGTATGCAGTTTGAGCACATGTGCCATTATTTAAGGCATAAAGAAAGAGTGCTCCTCCTTCAAGTATGATACTTGACAGGAGTCTCAATCTTTGAGTGTGTATCAGTGCTTAAATGAGTATTTAGAGTGGTGAGAGCATGAATCAGCATTCTCATTCTCATCCTTGCTTCTGTTCCTCCACTGCCTCGTCATCCTCCTCATCCAATCAATAGGCGTGTTGTACCTACTAGCTTTTGTGTTCTGAGTTTAGAAGGGGGTCGTGGTGGTGGTGATCCATTAGTAGTATATTCAGAAGAAGAAGAAGAAGAAGAGGGACCGAGTGAGGAGCAGAAGCAGCAGCAGCAGCATGAATCCCTCCGATTTAACGGATGCCTCTTCCTCTTCAGGGAGCTCCTCCCTTAAAAAGAAAGTAACGATTGCTGAAGAGGAAAATGTGGTTGTGGAGCATCCATCCCATGATCATAATGAGTATATTCATCATCATCGTGATAGGAGATGGGTGGGAGGCGGAGGAGGAGGAGGAGGAGGGGAAGAGGAGAGTAGTGAGCGAACGTCTTCTCCAAGTAAAGTTAAAATTGATTTAAAAACGAGTCGCATCAAGTCCAATGAGGAAATTGAGGCCGAAAAAGAAGCTAAAGTATTGAATCCCTCCTTGTACAAGGTTAGAGCAACTAACTTATATTACTATTATTATTATTTTCCTCTTTCTTTTAATCATAATGAGACGACGACACTTTCTTTACTCAGAGGATCCATCTAGGGGGGGATGTGAACCTTAACATACATACATAATTAAATAAAAACATATACATATAGAGGTGATGAAGAATTGTGCAATTATTATTCTCCTCATTAAAAAATCTCAAAAAAAAAAATGAATTAATAAAATATGTAGACATAATAGGTATATATATATATATATATATGCCCATATATGTAGGTAGGTTGTATATGTACATATAATTCTGTCCTTGAACATTTCATTATTATTATTATTATTTTAATTAATTACATACATACATATATATATATATATATATATATATATATATATATATGTAAGTGAGCCTTCTTTAAAAAGAAACAAAAAGAAGAGGATGAGAAGAAGAATTCTTCTTCTTCTCTTTTCTTCGGGAGGGAAGGAAGGAAGGAATACTGAGGAGGAAGGAAGGAATGTTGCTCTTTTACCATGTTCTTAAACCCATGTACATACATACTTGAGTTTGACTTATGGGTCCCTTTGCCACAGCAGGAACAGAGGGACTTTATGTGTATCTTCTACTTATGTATTTAGCTCACAGTAGTTTCATTCATTCATTCAACTAACTAACTATGTACAACAATGTCAAATTTGATGAATATGTACATATGTTGACGACAACTACTGCGGAGGCCTCTTGAGGGAGACTCGGTGATATCTATATATATATATATAAGTATTTATTATGTTCACACATATTATGAGTATCCTTTTTATAATTGAATTTGAATATACTGATATAGTAGGGGGGGGGGGGGGACTTTATATCTGTGTCAAGTCAACAAGAAAGCAGATTCTTTGTTTTAAAAAAATGTTTAAAAGGAGAAAATCCACTTTACTTTTTAAACCATTGCCACACGGTTTTTGCTAAAATGTCACTTTATATCATCAAGAAACAACTCAAAAGGATTGTTGTCTATCATCCAATAAACGGAGCCGAGTGTGTCCCACAAAGAACAACCATCTTTTTCATAGCCTCAGAGATTGTTTTAGTGGCAATTGGGTTTTTTTTTCCTATAATAGAGTTGCATTAATTATTGGAGTCCCATGAATACAAACAAGAAAAGAGAATGTCTTTTTCAAGAAACTGAGGGCAGTTCACACTTATTTTTAAGTAAATATTTTATTTATACTTGGTTTTTTGTTGACTTGACACATGAGATATATATATCAGCTCTTGCTACTTCACTGAGTCTTTCTCTGGCTCTATGAATAATTGCAAATCACTTTTATAAGTGACACTATACATACATAATATGTGTCACTATGAACTATGAACAACAAATCTTCTTTCATACACATAATAAATCTACATCATATTGCCACTCAATTCACATTCTGAATTCTTTGATTATGGCTCCTCAGAGTTGTCAAACTCTGAGGAGAGTCTCTCTTTCCGTGAATATCAAGAATGATGAGAACAAGTGGAAAAAGTGTTTCTATTAACATGTGTATACATATATATATATATGTATGTATGTGTATTTGATGGGCCTTTGTTTGATTTGAGCTTGAGTTTTACTATGAAGTGGTCCTTGTTAGGCAATTGTTTGTTTGTTTGTGTATGTGTACCGACTTACACATTATTACATATAGGTAAATACTTGATGACATATGTATGTATGTACAATTGTACATTACACTTATTCCTTTGATCCACTTAGTATTCACAACTTACTCTGCTGATGTTGTGTACATTTCCTTCCTTCCTTTCTTACTCAATTATTATTCTTAGTCTGGAGTGAATCATATAGAATGTTGTTTCCGCTGCTACTGCTGCTCCTTGTCGTTATTTGTCTCTCTCTCTCTCTTGACACACAAAAAAACTATAAATACTTATAACATATGTATATAATATGTGTCATTTAACATTCCTTACTCGGTCGTAGAAAGTATGTGTATAGTAGATTTCTTGGTTAGCAGCATTGTTATTATTATTTATTCATAATACAAAGATTGGATTTGCAAGCATCCATATGTTTTTGTTTTTTTATGTGTATACATACATATCTAACTACACATTATTTATTTTCTATCATACATATTTAAAAGTTTGCAAGATTTTTAATTACTTAAAGGGTTGTGCGATGTGCTGCGAGTCAGGGAAATTATGGCGTATGGTGGCGTAGCATTTACCTACATTTATATACATAGATTGTTGTTGAAAACTGTTTAATAATTGATATAACATATGTATGTATGTATGTATGTATATATACCGACTCCTACCGATGCAAGCAATCAAAAGATTATGAATCAACAATCTTTCCTTAACTCTTATTACTCTCTTTGAATGTTGTTGTTGTTGTGTATCATCTAACACAACTTCCTATTTCTCCCACTTATTATTACTATTATTATTATTATTATTATTTTTGACTATGTATTTAAACACATTGAACTCCTCTCTGATCCATATTAATTACACAAATAGGTAATAGTAGTAATAATTATTATCTGTTATAGTCGGAATAATATTCAAAAAGGTGTGTAGAGGAAGGAAGGAAGGAAGGAAGGAGAAGTGTATCAAGGTTGTCGTCGGATTATTGTTTCTTTTCCTCAGAGTCCCCTGATTTTTTGTACTATTCCAATAAATTGTTGTCACAGTACGTATATTATCATTTTCCCCATTATCATGGCTGTAAGAAGAAGCAGCCAGCCCCTCTCATATCATATGTAAGAGACAGTCGTCTTTACTATGTGTTAGGGGGAGTTGAACCTTTCACACTATGTAGCACTAACTATGTCACTAGCACACATTGTGCAGGTCAAATGTTTTATAGGGTCATAGACTAGTGCCGCCTTGATATTCACAGACTTGATAATACCAAAGATGTGTAATAAAACAATTGAATAAAACTTTTGTTTCATCCCTTTAATTAAAGGTCTTTAAAATATTGAGGGCAACAGGGAGAAAGAGATTTTTATTTTGCTGAATAATTAATTAAATTTCCTTGATGTCCTTGTGTATGCGTCTTTCAAAATTGGGCAAAGATGGAGAACGTTCGAGGGAATTATTTTTATTTATGTAGTATTATTGCTATTCTTCAAAATACAAAATATTTTGGGAGAGTTCCTTTAGTTTATATCATCATCGTCTACCCCTTGCCTTGGATTCCTAGATATATGTAGATATGAATGTATGTATGTATGTATGTACATAAATTCCATTTGCCTGAGTAGTAAGGATTTGCATTCATTTAACATATTATGTCAAAGTTTGACTTGCTTCTCAGAAAAAGTATTATCACACTCCCTTTCCGTGAAAATTTGTGGCTTGGGGGAGTTTAGGGGGGTAGGGGGGAGAGAGTAAAAGAGAGAGAGAGAGAGAGAGAGGAAGTGTTAATGAAGTGAGTAAGTTGATGAATCTTGATATTATTACGTCTGCTATTTAATTATACATCTACATGTATGTAATGAAAAATTCTCTTGTTTATTTAATAATGAGTCCTCTTGAGCAGCAGTGTCTAGGTCTTTGTACCTTTTTATAAAATGATAATAGTAAGAAAGAGTGCATCAAATCAGTCAGGTTACACACACTATGTGTAACTACTACGTATCAATCTGCATAGCTTCTTATATATATATATATATATATATATATATATATACAATATACTCAACTACGTATAATTATTTAAAAAAAAAAAACGAATAAAATCCTGTTGTTTTTGTGTATTTTTTTTTTTTTTTTTTTTTTTTTTTGAGTTGAGTTGCAAAATGGTCAAATTACATTATTTTTAAGACTATACATATAATATTATTTAATTTTTTTTTTATTATTATACATACATACATACATTAAGTATGGAATTAATAAGAACTTCCTCATGTTAGTAAGCTCCTTGTGTATTTTGTACAAATGTACATACGTAGATACTACATAGAGAGAGGAAGTAAGGAATGAAGAGACGAGCGAGGAGAGATGATGAAGATCTCTTTTGATTGATTTTTGCAATTATCATTCACATTTTGATCTTTAGAGACACTAACCGTTCAGAACAAGTATTTAGAGTCCATACTATTCATAGTTCACACATATGTATGTAGGTCTATTTTGTGTAGCCGCCACCTATGCATCATCATCAAATTATTATTACTACTATTACTATCATTATTATTATGTAGGCCAACCTTAATTGAAATTGATATAGGTGGGAGGTTACTATTAGAAGGTACTTTTTTTTATGACCTGGCCCATGTATGTATGTATGTAGGTATAATTATTTTATGAGTGAGTGAGTGAGTGAGTGTCTAATTTAATTAATTTGATGGGGGGCCTCAAAACAAATGAAACACAAATCTAGGCCTCATCATTATTTATTTGCCTTACTACTCTATGTAGAAGTTAAATTATGTGCTTGCTTATGTAAATTATAGGTGGCTCCTTGTATCTCTTTGAGTTATTGACAATTAGGCAATTAAGCTTAATAACTGAGAGGGGGGAGGGGGGAAGGGAATTTGAGAAGTCAGAAATCCAGGAGAATGGATTTCTTTGGCCATGATTTCTTAGTATTCATATATTGAACTACACATAATTGTAGTATGCTCTAAACTCCACGATACAGAGCACGACATGCTTCTTTTTTTGTGTCCATTCGCAACCTCGACACACAAAAGGGAAAGAGAAAATTTGGAAAAAACAACAACTGGTAGCTGCTGCTGCTTCTACCCTTTTGTATTTTTCTTGTTGGCAAATTTTTAAGAGTGTGCAGAGTTATTATTTATTTAGATATAAGGACGTGCAATCCTTGATTGAATATATTTTTTATATATATCTGTCAAAATCATAAATAATAATAATAATAATACTCTTTGTGAGTAATTCGTAAACCGTAGTGTCAGCTGCTTTAAATTCGAAGAGTCAACATATAAAAAAACAGCTGAAGGGAGAATAGTATTTTTCTTTATTCTAAAAAGCTCGTATTGAATATTGAGTGAACCCAATTGGACTATTAAGGTAGGAACACTATTTCAACATATTGCCCATGTCTTGCTATGAGGTCAGACTGGCAGCTGATATATCATAATCACAGGTATGTTGGTACATATGATTGCTGTACATTTGAGAGTGCTCAGCTGATCTATATATGTAGTGTTTTGAGCCTTGAACAATTGAACCTGAATTAGCTCTTGCTAAAGATTACCTCTAGACTAAACTCATAAGAGATGGACCTCTACTGAGTTTATATATTCATTTACTTATTTTAAAGGAAAGATTCATAATCCTCTAGAATAAATACATATAGCTATCAACCATGTACCTACATATATTGATGCTATCATTTGATTTGAGTCTATTGACTCATTACGAGATCCTAATTCCTTATTACCTTTTATTTTCTAGAGTTTCAATTTCTACTGTCTGCTTTTGTAATACATACATATGTACAAGTGTAATTACAACAACAAGTTTTATACAAAATTTCATGAGAGCTTCTTCTTCTTCTTCCCTTGAGAAAGAGATGATTTGTACATCCATTTATGTATGTACATACATGTTTTGCACAGGTCTTTTCACTCCTTTTTTTTCCTTCTTTACTATATGTATATAAAATATAATAAAAAAAAAACTTTATAAATTGAACAAAAACAAAAAACAAAAAAAAAAAGCCAACCAACAGCTCTTTGAATAGGATGAAGATGACTCATGGAATCATGCAGAAAAAAAATAGTTTCTCCTTCTTTTTGAACTGTTACTATATGCGTATTTGTATGTATTTATTTCATATTATGTATGTACATACATAGATTGTGAGATGTGCATTTCATGTGAGTGTGTTGCAGTTTGGGTAAAGGCAGGGATTTCTTTATTGCACACCTAGGTGCATATTATATTATACTGTTCATACATGTGTGTCAAGTCAAGAAGAAACTTGAATTCAAATTTTATTTGAAATATTTCAAAAATGACATTCTCTTTTCTCGTTTGTATTAATAGGTTATTTATAATATTAATTAAATAATGACTCCAATAATTAATGCAACTGTATTATAGTGGAAAAACCAATAGCCACAATACAGAATAAAAAACATCTGATATTTCTGACTATGTAGCTCCTATGATCTAAGGGATTCTCAATAGTTCTACAACAGATGAAGGTATTTTAGTAGCCAACTGCAACTAAAACAATCTCTGGGGCAATGAAAAAGATAGAGGTTCTTTGTGGGGCCATGTGTAGTCGACACATTATTCCGATTTCTCTATTGGATAGACACAACAATCCTTGCTTTCTTGATATAAAGTGACATTTTAGCAAAAACCGGCCGCGTGATAGGCCTGTAAATGACTCCTAAATATTTGACCGTTATATTTATGACGATCAAAAACTTACTTACAAGTGGATTTGAAAAGAAACAAAGTTGCTTTCTTGTTGTTGACTTGACACATATTTTGTCTTGAGAGGCTCATTCTGTTGTTTGAAAAGGTGTGGTTTGCTTAAAGAGGAGGAAGATGGGTAGGAGGGAGGAGTAGGTGGTGGCGGGGAGAGGAAGTAGGAAATGAGAGGAGTTTTTATGTATGTAATTTCATTTGAAGAGGGGTTAACTCTTTACATATCGTGTATCTACATACATATGTAGATATGACTCTGGTGTGCCTTCGTTCTCTAAATATGTATGTACAATTGTAGGTATTTACTTACTTACTTACTTAATTATTGTAATTATTATCGTCATTACAAAGTGAACATTATTTCACGGCTTTGTCAGATATGGATCTTACCTTCATCTCCTACTCTTCTTCCCCTTATCATCATCATCAGTCTTCTAAACGTCGTTGATAATTAATTATTTTTTGAAATCTAATTAGCAGTTGTGTGTCTTTCTTTTTTTTCTTTTTTTATTTATTCTTTTGGGAGTTGCCACTGCGTATTGGGAGTACAAATTAGCTTGTGGTTTTTTGCTACTGTTGTGTAGCTCCCTTGTGATTCATGAAGCACTCTCTGTGTTTGTTTGTCTTGGATCTTTATTGAGTAACGTTTTCAATTCTGTGTCTTTGAATGTGTTTTTTTGGCTGTTGCGAGCTAGGTTTGTTCTCAATGCTGAAATCCTTTACACGTCTAAACCTTTTTCTACATAACGTATTAGTTACGTAGAATTTTTTCCAAGCTCCGCTTTTCTTCCAATACAATCAGAAACAGTTAGCTTCCCGTAAAGGCTGCATAATTACAACAAAAAGTCAAAAATAACTTTTTTGCTTGAATAATAATTTAAACCAATATTGACAAATGTTTAGCCTCTCTGAAACCGGTGAAACGAACTATTATCAGTCATTATGAAATGTTCATAACAGTCTTTTGAAAACTTATTATTAGTGTTCTAAACGATGACTTGAATTATTTTGGTTGGTATGCACTAAGCAATACCCTACTACTAAATGAAGTGAGGCGTCCAACATTTGAGAGGAATTAAGAAACTACATAATATAATCTAATTGCAGAGGAAAAGCTGAGAGATGCAATAAAGATGATGGTGGTAGCATCGTGATATATGTATGTATGTATGTACATACATATAATAATGATAATAAGGTGTATGTAGTAGTAATTATAAGAATAATCCTCTGATTAAAGATTTTCATCCAATAGCCTGTGTAGTAGAGTGACGAGGAGGAGAACTGCAAGCAATCTGCATTGTCATGCCAGAGAAAGTTCCACTTGAATTCTTATTTTTGACAAAAAGACAAAAATAATATACAAATAAAATATATATCAGATGATGATGTGTATGTGATGATAAGGAGGAGGAGGGGGGAGACGTCATTTAATTGCATTTCATTTTGAATAAAGACTTTATATTATTATTGTACTAACTATGTGTATGTATGTATGTATGTACTTTTTGTGGAGGTTGATCCAATCTGATAAAGAGGGGCATAAAAGCTTCAATTTATAGTTAATAAACAATTTAACTACTACGTACTTGGATCCTGTGAAAGATATGTTTTGCTCTAAGGATATATGTAATGAATGGGAATAAATAGACTGCAATCAGTGGAATGATCACTCATCAAATCAAGGCTTGCTCTACATACATACAGGCATACAGGCATAGAAATCCTTTATATTTCTCTTGATTTCTTATTTGATTAAAAGGGTGGTTGTTTTTTTAAAGAAGGAGCAGAATGAAATGTCTATCTAATAATATCCAAGTTCGGTAGGGGCTCAACGAATGCAACTGGTCCTTGCTAAATCAGCGTTGAGCGTTCATTCCTGCTTATATTTATTTTCCTGGAGTTCAAGTACTTATATTATGTACAAGTCGTCGAATTCGGTCATACATATTGTATAACACGACGAACTTTTTGGGCTAAACATGTTTTTCATCGGTTGATTTAAACCAGCTGATGATGACTCTACGTATTATGAACTCGTAAAGGGTATTATTATTATTTATGATTTTGACATATCATAAGAAGTATATTAAATCAAGGACTGTGCGCCCTTTTTTTGAATGTTATTCACATGTATTGATTTGTATAGTATTGGGGAGAATTTATCAATGACTAGTATACATATATCTAAATAATAACCTCTCTGCCCAATATTAAAAAGCTGGCAATAAGGAAAATACAAATGGGTAGTAGTAGCAGCAGCTACCAGTTGTTGGTGTTGTTGTTGTTGTTTTTCCAACAATTTGTCCTTTCCCTTTTGAGAGTCGAGGTTGGGAGGAGTGCACAGTAAATCTCACCGTGGTAAAGTAATGGTGATGGATTATGGAGGAGTCAGTTGGTGGTGTTTTAAGAGATGATTTGTCTGTTATATGTTTTTCCAGTGTTACCTCCTTAGTATCCCAGACTATCAAATTATGTGCTATCCATGAGGGGGGGAGGGGGGGGGGATATAAGGAATTTGTTCCTACATACCATTGATTTAAAAGAACTTTAGTAGGTTCTGACTGTTTATGTTTGATTTGGTTCTATTGGGTGTATGTACATATGTTGTACACTTATATTTTGATAAGAGTTAAAATACGCGAGGATATCCTTGATTCTGGTTGATTTTTTATTTTTATGATTATTCTTTCTTATTTTTGGTATTTGATTATTTTAATAAAAAAAATGGATAATATGTGTACATACGTACAATCATGTCTGTATTTGAGAAACGAGTTTGAAGATTTGTACATATATATATATGTATTTATTTACTTACTTACTTATTTATTTATTTATTTCTCCTCCTTGTACACAATAAAACGGCTTAAATGGAAGAGTAGTGAGTAGCTATAAATAAATGATGACGCGATGATGATGATGACTTTTTATCATCCATTCCTTGAGTTCAATTCTTCATAAAAGAAAAAATTGGGAAATGCAAATATGTACATATGTTGTACGTAGTGGTGGCTATTATAGTAGCCTATGTTACGCTACCTATGTAGGAATAACAAGGAGATGTATCCCACACAATCCACACTCTATCAAGCAACCATTCACGAATTCTTCATTCCAAACTGGGTATATGTATGTATGTATGTATGCATGTATGTATGATAGTGGATCGTGATAATGTGATCAATAAAATTCTAGGCTATGACCTCTAAATAAAGTACCTACGCAATATATGTATGTATGTATTTTATAGATTCATGATTCCTCTTATGTTTTCTTCTACAACCATGTAACTTGTAACTATAAGCGTATAGAAGATATGGGGGGGGGGGGGAGTGTACATATATGTTCCAACCAACATCATCAGTCATTTATTTCACTACGAATTGAGACTATTTTTCATTCATTTTCATGCTTTAAAATTACTTAGTATCGTGAATATGTTAGTATAGTATGGAATAGTTAGTAGGAGCCTTAGACTATACATATAGACTCTCACTAGCTGTACGTCGTGTATGTTTATTTATTTTGGTGTTATCACAAGTTGTGCTACTTTAAAAATCCCAAATTTCACTCGACACACGTAGAATATGAACGTCGATGATTCTCTGGTCCATGATAGTAGAATCGCATACTATGTATGCTGTGCATATAATGAGTACACGGGAGGCAGGTTTTGAAGCCTACGCATTGACGACTCTGATGACTCCCTATCTCCTCCTATCCGGTCCACTCAATATATATATATACCTACCTATATTTGGACGCATACAAAAAATGGATAATAAATTAACACTACAACATACAATGTCCCCTTGAATGACATGATTTTCTTCGTATGAGCTGACTGTTGTTCCGGTCTAAGGAGGAGGACGAGGAGCACTCACTCCTCTTCATTCAAATTTATTTCATTTTTACAAAGAAGGAAGGAAGGAAGGAAGGAAATTTGTGGGTGGGTGGGTGAAGAATGGGGATCCCACGTTTTTTCTCTCTCTCTTTAAAAATATACTTAAATTATTGTACGCTAGTTAGTTGTAGTAGGTGTCCGTCTGTTGTTATGTATTATAAGTAACATAATTCAGGAGGGGGGGGGGATAAAAGAATAATGATTTAAATCCCAGTAAATATTCATTTGTAAGCAAATGATCAACCAGATGGTCAGCTCCTGGCATACCTTGCAGTCAGTCCGTTGCAGTTTGAAAGAACTATGTATGTATGTACTACATACATATGATGACCATAAATTGTACAGTAAAAGAAGAAAAAAAAAAGAAGGGGAAAAAAACAAAACATGTGGGCGACCTTTATCCATGGCCAAGGGCACTCCTGTTCCTCTTGGACAAGAACCATGCACAACTACGCAATGTCACTCAAAAATAATGGATCAATCAAGTTGTATTTGAAAATAATATTAGGCCTATCTGACTGACACATACTCTATGTATGTATATTATCCACCAGAGAAGATAGGACCACCGATCTGATGACCCCACACTTGAAGAGCACATTTTTGTGTTATGCTGTTGTTGGGCTCTTTCGGAAGTCCGTTGAGTGAAGCAATCATTTACATAACGTAAAGAGAGGGAGGGAGTAATGGGTAAATGGGTAGAAGAGAATAGCTTGTTGCTGTATGCATGTATTTAAAATTAAGTTCGTAGGTGGAAAGGACGCGCCGCTTGCCGTTGTGCCCATTCCTTTACCTTCCTTTCCCACGCTCAAGATCATTTAAAATTTATTTATTTATTTATTTATTTTTGGTAACAAGAGTGTGTAGCTGTATGCAGTGTCTCATTAGTTACTGCTTGCTATGTACTATCGTAATTAATTAATTAATTACTTTGGTTTCCCCATTCAAATATGACCGTCTACATACATATATTTTTGGACTTTTTGCCCCTGATATACATACATATGCTCAATTATAATGACGTAATAAAGAAATGCAATATGATGATGATGCAATGTTGTCCTTCAACTCTTATTTATTTTTTTGTTATTTTGTTTTGTAGGTTAAATTGGAACGAGTTTTGGGTTTAACAGTTCCTAGTAATGCCGGTCTGGCTTCTTCTCCTGCCACTGGTATCGTCGCATATCCTGCAGGGTAAGTCATTTTATATATGTATAACTAGGAATGTAAATCATATGCAATTCGGGCGTGTTATAAAAAAAGAAAGAGAAAATCAACCTGGCAACCCTGACAATTCAATGAATGTCGAGGGGGGAAGCAGCTTGAGCTGTCATGACGTTTCACTGAGCTAATAGCTGCTATTCTTCTTTATATATGTATACAAATGAAAACATCAAACCACAAACATTACAATACGTTACTCCAGATTCATTATTATATTCACAAATATCATTAACTACATTCTCCTCAATGAATGATATCCATTTTTTAATTTTTCCTTTGTTCCTCAGCATGATATAATCTTTGAAGACTGTTCTTTTCTTGAAAAACATTATGTTGAAGTAAAGTTGATGTTACCTTCTTAAGGGAAAAAAAATAATGATAACAGCTTCGGAAAACAAAAAGACCTGTTTGAAGAGCCAACTCCACTTTTTTATCACACGCCCGAATTGCATATGATTTACATTCCTATGTATAACTATATATACACACGTACATACATTTGAGTTTTGTAAAAGTCACCCATTTTTGTGTGTGTGAGTGAGTGTGTTTTGTGTTTCTTTCAACTATCATGAAATTGAAATTAATAAAAGGCATGAATTGTTTTTGATGATGATGTTCATTTTTTTCTTTCTTTCTTTCTTTTTCTGTATCCTTCTACTACTACCACCACCTTCCGCATATCCTACCCCCTTTCACATGAATCGGGGAATATTAGCTGTACCGTGGTACTTTATAATCCTCGCAAAAATCGTCAGAGCCATGTTACTAACCTTTCACGCAAAACCATTACATCCGTTGGATTTTCAGAGGATGGTAGGTTTCTCGTCACAGGAGAGTGTGGACACCTTCCGAGTGTACGAATATGGGATGTGCATGAAAAAAATATGATTGCAGAGTTCTCTGGTCACAAATTTGGAATCAACTGTGTCGTAAGTGTGGTTTTTTTTTTTTTTTTTTATCTTTCCTTTCCGTCTTACTTGAGTTATGTGAATTAGATAATATGAATTGTACATATTTATTTGTTTATTTATTTATCATTCACCTGTTTTCGTTTTTTTTTTTTTCTTGGCTAGGCATTTGCTCCAAATAACAAGTATGTGGTCTCTGTTGGGTCTCAACATGATATGATAGTCAACGTATGGGACTGGAAGAATAATGTCAAAGTTGCCTCCAATAAAATCTCTACCAAAGTGAAAGCCATTTCCTTCTCGGAAAATGGCAATTATTTTGTCACTGCCGGGAACCGGCACGTCAAATTTTGGTATTTAGAATATTCTCGCTCCAAATACAAGGATCCTATGCCTCTCATGGGTCGATCCGCTATTTTGGGTGAGCAAAGAAATAATTATTTCTGTGATGTATCCTGTGGTCGAGGAGAAATGGGGGACTCAACCTACGCCATTACTAAGTCGGGGCTTTTATGTGAATTTAACAATCGAAGGTTATTAGACAAATGGGTTGAGTTAAGGGTGAGTACTCCCCCCCCCCCTTGGAGGCTTTATATTCATTTATTTATTAATATAATATTGTACATTCCTTTTAGACTCAAACTGCTAACTGTCTCAGTGTTGGAGAGGACTATGTTTTCATCGGATGTGGGGATGGAATCGTACGCTGCTTTTCTCCACATACCCTCCAATTCATCACCACACTTCCAAGAACACATTACTTGGGGTAATCAATGTTTGTTTGTTTGTTTTTTTATAATATATTATAGGATGTGTTCCTACTGAATTGCTATTAATTATTATTTTGTTTTGTTGTTTAGTGTTGATGTGTCAAAAGGCTTGAGTATTAGTCACATGGCATCTCATCCTCCGACCGCTAAATATCCCGATGCTAAAGCTATCACCTATGACGAGCAAAACTTTAAAGTTACAGTTGTTTATAACGATCATAGTATCTATGTTTGGGATGTCAGAGATATTAAAAAAGTATGTGTTACTTTACTCTCTCATCATGATTAACAAAATCATGATAAAAAGATAATTCCTATTTAATTTCTCAGGTTGGAAAGTCACACTCCTTTATTTTTCATTCTGCTTGCATTTGGGGCCTGGAGATTTATCCCTCCTTTTTAGATGGTGGAAAGAAGAATCCAGTGCAAAAGCCCGTTTTACCCCCTGGTTCCTTTATTACATGTAGTTCAGATGATACAATTAGGATTTGGAACTTGAGTTCCAATATGTCTCACAGCACTTTATATAGGTATGTACATATGTTTGTATATACATAGAGTATTTTATCTTACTTTTTTTTTTCTCTCTCTCTAGACGAAATATATACAGTGATGAACTCTTGAAAACCTTGTATGTGGACAGTGAATTAAACCATATCAAAGAGCTAGATAATTCAAATATTGATAAAGGAGTCGGTGGAGGGGGCGTTGGTGGGGGTGGATCCAACGGTGGTGAAACTGTTGTTGATCAACGCAATGGTGTGAGATGCATCCGGATATCCCTTGACGGAAAGCATTTAGCCTCGGGTGATCGAGCTGGAAACATACGAGTCCATGACTTACAATTCATGGATGAAATATGTAAAATTGAAGCTCATGACGCGGAAGTTTTATGCCTTGAGTACTGTGGTCCCATTGAGAATTCAAGAGGAAAGTATTTGTTGGCTTCAGCCTCGAGGGATAGATTAATTCACATCTTTAATGCCACTAGAGATTATAACTTTTTAACTACATTGGATGATCATAGTTCAAGTATAACTGCTGTTAAGTTCCTACCTGCTCCATATATTCAAATGGTATCTTGCGGAGCAGATAAGTCCATTATTTTTAGAGATATTAGTGTCGACAAACAAAGGGGCGTTCCCGAATTTTCAAGAGGTACTCACGTTGTGGGGAAAACGACACTCTATGACATGGAAATTGACGTAAGTTTGTTTTTCCTTACTTTTTAATTATGTATGTAGTATGTATGTCTCTCTATCGCACTCATCTTGTGCATTTCAGCACAATGCAAAACATATTCTAACAGCTTGTCAAGATCGAAATATACGAATATACACGGTGGGTAATGGAAAGCACTTGAGGACTTTTAAGGGGTCTGTGAGTGATGATGGTACTCTAATCAAAGTAGTTTTAGACCATAGTGGTCTCTATGCTGCCACAAGTTGTACGGATAAAACCCTCGCAATATATGACTACTATTCCGGAGAGTGTATGGCCACTATGTTTGGTCATTCAGAGCTAGTAACAGGACTCAAATTTACTGAAGATTGTAAACATTTGATCTCTGTTTCTGGAGATGGTTGCATCTTTATTTGGCGGTTACCTCATGAAATGACTTCAAATATGATAGCAAAATTGTCAACTGCCTCAAGAAAAGATAGTAGTTCTCGGATCTACATTGGGAGTAATAATGAAGAATTTTTTGGTTCTCCTCCTCCTGATATGATGAATCCGACAGTAAACCGAGATGAAGAAGACGATTCATACCGTTTTAGTGTTGGAAAACTGCCTTTTTGGGCAAAAAAACAAATGACAGAGCGGAAGACTCCTCCATCACCTCCCAATTCACCTCAAACGGGAACCAAACATTCAGTCGATTATCCAAAAGGGCGATGGGCCCAAAGAGTCGGCTCTCGTGGAATGACCGTCAAATCCCACTATGATAGTGACTCAGTTATACCTTTTCCTAAGAAATTTGATTCTGATTACAATAACAGCAAGGATAGCTCATTGGAGACTGGAGAGTTTAAGCAGCAAAAGGTAGCTCATTTAAATATATATATATATGAGGCCTGTCAGCACAAAAGCAAACTTGGAGTAGAGTTCATATTTTATACTCCTCAATTAATTAAAAGTTATTTGTTCTTTATTGTTTTCCATTTTCTTGATCTTTGTTCGATATTGCTTTTTGTGTTGACGCTGTACAACATGTTATCATCATAAATTAAACTGTGTTATTATTTTTTTTATAGGACCTTGAGGATGACTACAGCCTCTCTGAAATTGAAAATAACCGTGGTACCTCACCTCAGCAACAAGTAAGTGAATTGATTCTTAAAAGGATTCTAATTTTGATTCTAACTATGGTTAATTATTATTATTATCATTTATGAATAATACTAATTATATATATATATATATATATTGATGTCCATTATTATTTTAGAAAGATCAAGATAGTCAAAGATCTAAATTACGGTTGGAAGCATTGCCTTCTCATCTCCGTCCTGGTAATAGAAACACTGATGAATCTTCTTTAGGTTCTTTTAATCTTGACAATACAGAGCATGATGCTGATATAGACGAATACAGTGATGGCTTAACAACTCAGGATGATGGGGGTGAAAGCACAGAGCCAGAAAACACGGAGAGAACAATGTACTTTGGTCAGTCAGAAGAAACTCCGGGTGTCTACACCGTCAACGCCATGGATGTGGAAGAGCTTCGTCGATCACAGCGTCGAAGTAAGAAACCAGGAAAGGGCGTTGAGCGACGAGTAGTACAAGGGAGTCCTACCGAAGTTCTCACTACTCCATCCCAAGATTCGGATTCAGATGACTCTGAGGATGAAGATGAGGAAGATGAAGAAGTTTCAACACCCAGTGCAGATAAAAATATTCTTTCCCTCCTTTCTGTTAGCTCAGAAAATGTGGACTTAGTCGGGCGGAGAGAAAGATTTCTCAAATCAAATTTTGAGTCTCTTGGCAGCAATAGTGGACTCGTTACTGAATCGAATTCATTTTCAAATCAGTATAGAGAAGGCTCGGCACTTCATAGAAACGCGAGTACTATTGCTCGAGCTCAATCTTTTAGAGATAAGGAGCAAAATAGGAAAAGAGAGGAACTTCAACGAAGAATTGAGGAAACTAAAAAGAAATTGCAGAACGTAAGTCAATCACTCATATAATGTAGAAATTATATATCATGTATGTATATTTCATTATTATTAGATTGGATATCGCTCAATGATTAAGGGTAGTCAGAGCATATCAGATCTCAGCATGCACATTCCAGAAAAAGATTTCTCAGAAGGATCAGCTAGTCGACCTACAAGTAGAAATTCAGCAAGAGGTAATGTTTTTTTTTTTTTATAAGACCCTTTTTAGAGAGAGTCTTTGCTATTTTTTAATTACATATATGTATTATTACTTTATGTACCATACATACATAAGTTCTCGTAACACTTGTAATTGTATGCTTACCATATATGTACATATCTAACACCTTGTTGTCCAGGTTTTGTCTATTCACCTTCATCATATTTAAAGTTTCGAACGTCTGGAACTCTGAGTGAAACTGATGCCTCAGTATTTCGTCGTAAAAATAATTTCTCTCACTACACTTTGGGTAGAGATCATCATACACTACTCCTCACCACCGTCCCACCAGATTTTCAGTTTAATCAGAGTCATTCTCTTTCTTCCTCTGTTCAAAAAGTGACCCACTCAACCACTAAATTGAGACGGACACTCTCTGCTCGCTCCAGCAGAGTCCGTAATTTGAAGAAATCATCAACTCGGTCCAGTTATTCTTCCGACTCTGATTCTTCCTCTCACACCCTTGGTGGTAGCAGTGGTGGTTTTGGCAACTATCTGTCAAGTTTGTCAGCATGTCCTTCTCTGGTGGGGCGTCAGCCAACCAGTTCCTCTCTTGATAAATGCTACGGGCATTCCAGTCTTTGTAGACATATCAGTATGCCTTTCTCTGATCTTCCATCCATTGGAAAAGATTCTGGAGAGGTATTTTTTTCCGAGTCTGAACCTGTTCATAGTGGTGGTGACTCCTTCTCAGATGGTGATTCATCCCTTGTTATTAAAGAAGAAAAAATCAGTCCTCGCAAGGAACGAATCATTACGGAAAGGCTTCGAGAAATGGCAGCAAAATTTGAAAGAGACGAAATTGTGAGCATGGAAAAAGAGTTGGAATTTCTTGAGAAGGAGTTGGGTCGTCGTCGAAAGAAAAGGAATATATGGAATTCCTTGACAAGGAGATTGTCCAAGGAAATTTTTGGGAAATTTAATGAGAACATGAGAGTCTTTGAGAATGAGATTCCAAAACCCATCTACAGCACTGTCCAAGAGTTTCATCCTGATTCAAAGACCCATGAAGAAATGATGTGCTGTAGAAGGTCCAAACGCCGTCCATCCTCTTTTTTTAATGTTAAAAAACTATCATCATCCTCCTCAATATCCATTCAGTCCTCTCCCAACACTCCCTCTCTCTCAGAGTTCCCTCCCTCCCTCTCTAAAAAGAACTTGAGGAATCATCGAAGATGTCGATCCCTGACCAGTAATTATAAAGTCTATGTTCCTCCTTTGACAGCGTCGTCGTCGTCGTCTTCTCCTCCTATAGGCGCTAAGTCAATGTGGATTCCCATGACTTCCTCGCCATTAGGACGAAATACTTCTGCTCCTCCTATATCATATCTCGTCTCCTCTTCTCACTCTAATTTGACACGGAGAATTTCTCTTCAGAATTTGTCTTGTATTAACAAATACGAAATAGGTTAGATGATGGGATGTTTATTACTTGTCATTTTTTTGCTCTCTCTCTCTCTCTTTGACTCTTATTCATTGATTGATTAATTATTATTTTTGTTTGGTTGAATGAATGAATGATGAGGAGAAAGACTCCATTTCATTTCGTTTTTTTGCTTGTTTTTTTTTTAAGTTTTTGTTCTCTTCTTCCATCCTTCTCTCTCTCTCTCTCTCTCTCTTTGAATGCGTTCAAAATTTTTGAATGATTTTATCCTGGGTTCCAGAGTCGTCTCCTATTGAGTTCATTTACGTCACATAGAGTACCAAGTGCATGTCAGCTTCTTATTCATTTATCTAGTTATAAATTTACATAATATTATTCATGTCTCATTTGTTTTGTTTTTGTTTTTTTATTTATGTACATATATATTTTTTTTTTTATGTTGCTCTATGATGAGAACCTTGGAGCAACATTTTTTTTTTTTTTTTTTTTTTTTACATACTCTACCTTCTCAGCCATGTTGCATTGTTTTTGCATTGTTTAGTTTTTATTTGTAGATTATTATTTTTTTTTAATAGTTGATGATTGTCGAACCATTGGCAATTTTTCAAATTCTGAAAGAGAAGATCTTGAGTCTGGTTTGAGGCGAACGTGTTCGTTATCGGACCTCAATAAACCCATTACTCCAAGGAGAATTCTCCCAGCACCTCCAGCAACTGGTACGACAATCATAATAATTATCATAGTCTTTTTATTTTATTTTTTTCCCCCTTTCACTTCATTTATATTATTATTATTATTTAAATTGCTTACTTAGATATATATGCATACTTACTCCTAGTTTGTAGACTAACTTGTGTATTGATATCTATCTCTGTCCCTTCTTTTCCCTTCTACACGCGCTATTAATTAATTATATTTACTATCATATATATGTGTGACTTAATATTCTACACTTATGTTACATTTAGTTTCGGGTAAAAAGACGCAATTATCCTCAAAGCACTGGAAAGTGTATCCATCCTCAACAACACAACAGCAGCAACAGCAAACAGCAAAGACACTCCACGGCCCTCCTATTATTCATGATCGTCCTGTCGTAAACAGAAGTAGTTTTAAGAATCTTGGTGTATACAAAAGTGGACCCGAGTTTTGTTATGGAGAGGACGGGTGCGGTGGTGGTGTTCCCTCCTACATGCGCTCTACCTCTGCGTCCGTCAAGAAAGAAAAGCAGTATCATCTTCATCAGTCCAATACCATTCCTCGAAGGAAAACATCCATTGGTCAGATGTCCTCCCAGTCAACGTCAGATTTGAGATCCACAAATGAAAGCGGTGGTGGTGGTGGGGGCGGGGGCTCCTCATCTCATCGCATGGAGGATTCTAGCTCTGAAGAAAACTCGGATCGTAAATCGGGAAGACGTCGATCTAGTAGTCAGGATCGGTAAGTGACTGACTGAGTGATGAAAAAGAGGCAAACGAGGCTTATTTTGTGTTATATATTTTTGTATGATTTTTTTTGCAGTCGCAGTACTTCCTATAGAAACAATGGCTCTGAAGGAGGAGGAGGAGGATTGAACCATGAGCATCGAGCGCGATCTGAGCGTGATCTATCCAAGGTCACAAAAGTAAAAGTCCGAACGAATTCAAAAGAAGACACCGCCGCCGCCTCTTCCTCCTCCTCTTACTACAAACAACAAAAAACCAAGATGAAAACGACTACTCTCATTGTGAACAACAATGATGACGACAATGGGTTGAATAATAATAATAACAACAATAACAATAATCACGAGCTTCGTCTTATTCATTCGACTCGAGTTAGAGAGGATCTTCTTCATCATCAGTCTCCGCTAAGTCGTGGTGTTGTGGATAAGACTGCAGCTGCCTTAGTGGCCGCTGCTGATAATTTAGTGCAATTATATAAACGAATAGCCATAGACTATGATTTGAACGACAACATGAAGTCGGAGTTGTTGGCTAAACTCGCCAACTCTGCTGTATCCGCTCAACAGACTCTCAATCCAGTCCATCCCGGAATGGCTCATGTACAATAATCATATTAGAGCCTCCTATTCTCATTTAGTATAAGAGCAATTTTTAGACCTTTTGTTGCTGTCTGAGGGTGGGTAGAGCCCTTCCCTACTACTGCCACTACTACTACTACTACTACTACTCCTCCTACAACTACTACTTTTAATTTGCTTTTTTGAAAGAAAAATACAAACAAAAGTAGGTGGGGGTGTGTGTGTATGTATGTAGTACAATGTGTGAAGAAGTGAGAAGAAGAACAAGAGTCTTCATTCATGTTAGTCATTATAATTTGTCGTAGTAAGTTATTGAGAGACGGACGGACAGAAATCAATCTCCTCTCCTCTCCTAACTACATACATCATACTAACACAAGATTCTTGCATACACATAAATAATGGATGTGCTTTCCCCTTGTTTCCCCCTTCTATGATAATGAAAAAAGAATCCCAACATGATCTTTGCATGAAATGGTGGTAGTGTGCATTAGAGTGGCTCCTTGGATTGTTTGTTTTAAAAAGATTAAAATAAATAACTTGTTGTGATATGATTGAATCACAAATTTCAGACCAATTTATGAGGTTTCAATAAATCTATTTTCATATTATTTTCAGTTTCATATAACAAAAAATATGTTTTTGACCACTAAATACTATGACGACTATTTATACATACATACATACATATTAAACAATATTAAGAGGCCCCATTATAATTGAATTGTTCACAAAAATAACAACTCACCTTACATCAGTATAAAACAATTTGACAATAACATCTAAGAATTCCCTTTTGCTAAAAAACCCCAAATATAAAGAAAAATCCAGTCAGTCACTCTACTGTTCATGCATCATTACATATATTATAAATCATCAGGGATATGGCCCATGGAATCATCCTTCCTTCGGCTCTGGTAGGAAAAGCAGGAGCATCATTTGATTTTTAGCTATTTTATTCCATGCCTAATGCTGATGAGGAGGGTGGTATGATTCTATATATGTACATTAAATATACATTTACTCTACTAACAAATTCAAATAAATAATTTCATAGCATGAAGTTCAATCATTTAATTTTACTTATTAATATAAATCATTTTTTGAGAGCTAAAAATTCCAAGCCGGCTTTTTGTTTGTTTGTTTCTGTGCTTATTTATTTATTTATTTATGAGAGCTCCTTCAAATTGAACTGAGTAATATTTATTATTACATATATTACAAAAAAATGACTTAAAAGCCCCTACTTTGAAATACGTGTATCTAATTTGAAGGACTCTATCTACGAATTATAGACGAAAACTGGATTTAATTGATCTCAAAATCTAACAAGATTTTTTTTACTATGTAGAAAAATGAGATTTAATTTAATTTTTTATTTTATTTAATTTGTATACTCACACACTCATATGTATGACGTGTCGCAGTTACAAGACGACACACGCATAATAATAACACGTTAGCCTGCTCTAATTACATATAATTATCCTTATACTACCCATTAATGCAATAAGCTACTAAAAATTTGCACTTAATACTAATGCGAACTAGGGGAAGAAGACATTAAATAAATATATAAATATACTATTTGCCTCTTGAATCTAAATCCTTTCTTTTCCTTAGGGAGAGCTTGCAAGTGCGGCCATGTCAAGTATCAAACAGATATTAAGCAGTAAGACGCAGGGATCAAATACTGAAGGCGGTAACAACTACACAACAGGAGGAGGAGGAGGAGGAGGAAGTGCTTCTGCCACTGCTGCTGCCTCCACAGATTTGGCGAATAATCCGTACTTTATGCACATGATTGAGAATTATTCGAGTATGATGCTTCAGAATTTGGCACATCAACGACAAATTAGGGACGGAGGACGTGGAGGAAGTCATCATCCACATTCTAATAGTAATACTAATAACAGAGTCCCGCCATCACAGTCAGTTCACAAATTTACGGATCACTCTAACAAAGGACCCAGTTGGTGCTAGTTTATAATTAATTAATTAATTAATATTATTATTTATTCATATCGAAGAAGAAGAAGAGCCTGTCCAATTTTCTTGAACCAAAATGTGATAACAAATTTAGTTGTTATTCTTATTATTATTATATCTGTATCTATCTCCCTCACACAATATGATTACTTTTTTTGGTTTTTTTTTAAAAGATGGTTTTCAATAGTAATAATGACTTATTTATTTGTGCCATTTCTATACGCCTTTTCTATTACTACTACTATACCACTCCTATTTTGCACGACACTCTTAGAATGATACAAGAAAAACAGAAGAAAAATAATAATACAATTAAAAAAGTGGAAAGCCTTAGAAAATTATTATTATGATTATTATTAATATTATTATTCAAAACGTTTATATATCATCACATTCTTATGCTAATCAAAACTTATGAATACATATATATATATATATTATTTAGACATATTAATTCTCCCTAACTTCTTACCCCCCTCTAATATTATTTATATACATATATATATATATTGTTTTATATGCATATATAATAATTACACGCACATCTTTTGACATTTTACATATTTGTAAGTCATTATTATCTATCTATCCACGCCTTCCAGTGCCATTTAAATTACCTATATATTTATTGAGCCTTCTCTCTCTACTGTGTTATTTGATTGATGATTCAATTATTCATTATTTGATGAAGGGGCAGAATGGATGATGAATTAATTAATTATTCAGCATATTTATCCCTGTAATATATTTTATTTTAAATTTTGTAATGACATCACTTTGACGTCACAGTTGATTGAGGGGTGAGGCAACAACAATTCCTTTCTAGTTTAGTGTCTAGGTAAATTATTCATTTTTGTATCTAAATTTCTCACTTTTTTTTTTTTTTTAATGATAATGGGTTTATTAATTTATTAATCTTATCATTTATCATATTCACCCCCCATCCCACCCAACGCGAAAGGAAGATGAAGAAAGAAGAAACGAAACTAGTTGTAAAAAAATTATTTAATTCACTTTGCAGAAAATAAAGGTTATAGTAATTTAATAATTCAATAATAGTATCAGTTAATGCGTTCATATTCCTGAAGGAGTTTTATTTTGATGATGATGATGATGGTAATGAGTATACCTACTCAACGAAAAAAATGATAAACCAATTTCAAAACACCTATCACTAGAATCAAAGAAAGAATTCAGAGGGAAAGGTGGCTTTCAAAATATGACAAAAGGAAAAAATTCTACTCTGAAGGCATAATGTGATATTTGTTATCAGGACAAAGTTTTTTGTTCACTCGCAACCTCGATTCTCAAAAGAAAAAGGAAAAATTTGAAAAAACTACAACTGGTAGCATCTAGTCTTCTGTATTTTCTTTGTTGCAGAGGAGTTATTATCAAGATATAGAGGAATGTAAAAAATATGCAAATGGGATGTGTAAAATAAAAAGAAAGAGAAAATCATCAACCTGGTTGTAACTCTGACAATTTGGTGAATGTTGAGAGGGAAGCAGCTTGAGCTGTCATGACGTTCTACTGAGCATCAAGCTGCTATTCTCCATTATATATACAAATGAAGATATCAATAATAACATTATGTATGTATGCCATAGATGAGAGGCAGAAAATTAATTTTCAAATTAATGTCAGAAAATTATATATATTTAGCTATCAAGTCATAAACCTACAATTATTACGAGGGCATGAGCCGTTTTCTAACATTGTATTTGCTATTGTAGATGTTCTCCCCTCAGTAATAAAGGAAAACTGATAACAGCTTTGGAAAACAAAAAGTACTGTTAAACTCCACAAAATCTCGCACGCGGCATTTTGCATATTTTTTACATTCCTAGATATTTGTTATCACGACAAAGTTTTTTGTCCACTCGCAACCTCGACTCTCAAAAGAAAAAGGAAATATCAACAGCTGATAGCTGCTAACCTTCTGTATTTTCCTTGTTGCCAGCTTTTTAATATTGGGCAGAGAGGTTATTATTTAGATATACTATACACTTATGAATTCTTCCAATTTACAAATCAATACTGGAATAACATTCAGAAGAAGGGCGCACAATCCTTGATTTAATATATTTTATATATATTATCAAAATCATATATAAAAATAATTCGAGATAAAATTAAAATACCCTTTTTGAGCTCAAAACACGTAGAGTCAGCTGCTTTAACTCAAATAAGTCAAATGATGAAAATCAGCTGAAAGGGAGAATGCAGTGTGTTTTTGGTCATCCCAAAAAGCTCGTCGTGTGTACGGACTAAAAATACAAGCTTAAAAAATAAATAAAAGGTTTGTTGATTATAAAAAAAAGTATATAAAATCTAATACCGTGTACAAAATTGTCCTTCTTACGACAAGCTCTTTAGTGCACTCACAGCCTTTATTCTCAAAAGGAAAAGAAAAAATTTAAAAAACAACAACTGGTAGCTGCTACTTTTTTGTATTTTTCTTGTTGCCGACTTTTTAATATTGGGCAAAGTTACTATTTAAATAAATTCATCTAAATTACAAATCAATCATTTAATACTTGTTTTTATTCAATAATTCAAAAAAAGGGCGCGCAATCCTTGATTTAATATATTTTTATAAAATGTCAAAATCATAAATAATAATGATGTCTATTTGTGTTCTTTAATCAAAAGAGACAACTGATGAAAAACAGCTGAAGGTAGAATACAAAGACAGTGTTTTTATTTATCCCAAAAAGCTCGTCGTGTTAACACGTACATTTTTGAACATAAGCTAGCAACAACAAATAACTTATGTTTGTCGCCTGAATACATATATGTAATTACAACAACAAAAAATGTCTTTAAATTAAGACGAGAACGTTAAAATAGGCGGAAGTGAACTTTAAAAATCATTGGAGTTTATTTGGTATACATATATTTATGTAATTGTCAATATTTATAATCATCATCATCATTTTTCTAGGATGTTTGGACATGTACTGTCCACTTTTTCATTTACATATTTGATAGGCATATATGACTTATATACATATACATGTATATGTCACACAACTAGATACATCCTTTAAAGAAAGTGCTTCAAGTGATGAGGTATATGTACTGTATGTTGAGAGAGCGTAAATACTATTTTATCAAGTCACAAGGGATATTTTAAAAGTCTTCTTTTTGATACAATGAAATAATGTCTCATAATACATATATGTATATAATTCACTATCAAATTATACATAGAACTTATGATGACATAAATATGTACAAAGTAGGACTCTGAGGCGTAATTTGTTTGTTTGTTTGTTTCTATGTAAGTTGTAATCAATTTATAACTAATGATAATAATATTAATTAATTATTAATTACAACCATATATTGACTGATTTTAAATGTACATACACTGGACTAAAATGTATCCTGTACCAATCATTTGAGGTGTCAATGTGATAATTATGTTGTGTTGATGTTATCATTTGTACTCTAACTAAGCAGATTGCTCAGATTGAATTGCTTTCTTCCCCCTTTTATGGGGGGGGGGGGGGGGGGTGAGGTACCTTTCCCGTCGTTTGTTCATTTTCTACAAAATTTTACATCCAGGGGCTCGCTCGCTCATTCCTTTATTTTGTGTCTATTCCTTCCTTGATTTTTGAGTCACAAAAAATTATTCATGCAAATATTTGTATACAATAATATAATCAATAATAATTATAACACAGGTAGACAAATTTGAGCTTTCAAAAATCCTGGGGTATAAATATAAAAGAAGTTATTTATTTAGTTTTGCACGCTAATTGCAAATCTGTGTAAAAAAATTTTTTTCAAGAGTCTCACGGTTTTTGAGAAAAGCCTCTCCAATTGAAGTTAGAAAATGGGCTAAAAAAAGCTAAAAAAGTACATATTAGGCTCAATTTCTCAAAAAAAATAATAAAAAGTTTACAGATTTGAAATTTAAACAATCTCACGTAGAGTCAGCTGCTTTAAATTAAAAGAGTATTTCAGCCGATGAAAAACAGCTGAAGAGAGAATAGACAGTACTATTTTTGTTTATCCCAAAAAAAAAAGTTTTTTTTGTCAACTCGCAACCTCTACTGACAAAAGGGAAATGAAAAATTTGGAAAACCGATAACTGGTAGTTACTACCCTTCTGTATTTTCCTTGTTGCCAACTCGTTTTTATATTGGGCAGAGGAGTTATAATTTAGATATACTAGTCATTAATAAATTTAACCAATAATATATAAATCAATCGTTGGTTCTTGTATAATATTCGATAATTCAAAAAAAGGGCGCGCAATCCTTGATTTAATATATTTTTTATATGTATATCAAAATCATAAATAATAATAATAATAATACCCTTTTTGAAAATACATAACACGTAGAGTCAGCTTCATTAAATCAAAAGAGTCAACTGCTCAAAAACAGCTGAAGAGAGAGTACAAAATCTATTGTCGATTATCCCAAAAAGCTCGTCGTGATTATGTATATATGTATATGGCTTGAAAAGCGACACCTTGATAGGGAAAATCAATTGTCAACGACGAGGAAATTTCTCTCAGCCAACAGGCCTCTATCGCACCATTGTTGGTTAGCTTTAGTTCTTATCACTGTGTCTTATATTAGATTAACATTAACTAGAGGGACACCGTGAGCAGTATCATAGTATTCTCCATATTTTTTGTTGGTCAATTAAGGGTTGCTCTTTTGTAAGGCAGTAAAATATATTAGGCAGATAGTAGTTTAAATTTCGTTGCTTTAAAATATTCATTTAGAGGTCTTTCCCATGTACCCTATGCAGCTGTGACATCATCAATATAACAAGAGTAAAATCCCTTCCATTTTCACATTTTATGTATAATATTTTTCGAACCGGATTTTCTCTTTAGTATCTATCTACTCCACTAATGGATATAAAATGTATATAATGTATCATTTCACAACTTGATGAGACAAAACATGCCTTAGAACAAGTATGATGAGAAGATTTTCACTTCTACAAACATATATGGCTGTATACTTTAATTAAAAACAATGTACGCATGATTAAGATTGGTTAGGTGATGATGATGATGATGATGTTGAGACGTCATGCAGATTGATTCATAGGAGGACGCGATAGGAGGACAATACATATATGTTACCTTACAAAGTTAGAAAGTAAAAATCCTTTGAAAATGTAAAGTAGAGAAAACGTTTTATTTTTTTTGTCATCATGGGATATTTATTCTTATATATATATATATGTATATATGTACATATTTGTGTCAAGTTAACAAGAAAGCAAGTTTTTTTTTTTTTTTCAAATATTATTTTTCAAACTTTCAAAATATAATGGCCAAATATTTTGGAGTCATTTACAGACCTATGCCGCAGGGTTATTGCTAAAATGTCACTTTTAATCATCGATAAACCAAGAAGATTTGTTGTCTATCCAATAGAGTAATCGAATAAATGTTTCGACTGCACATGGAGCCGTGTTGATCCCTAAAAGAACGTCCATCTTTTTCATAGCCCTGAGATTTATTTAGTTGCAGTTGGCTAAAACCATCTGTTCATCTGTTGTAGAACTATTAAGAATCCCTTACGTCATAGTAACTACATAGTCAGAAATATCAGATGTTTTTTATTCTTGATTGTGGCAGGTTTTTTTCATCTTTCTGTACTACAGTTGCAATCATTGGAGTCATTATTTAGTTAATATAAATAACCTATTAATACAAGCAAAGGGGAATGTCGTTTTCAAGAAACTGAGGGTAGTTCACACTCATTTTTGAGTAAATATTTCAGAACAACTTTCGTTACTTGTTGACTTGATACATTAATTGTGGATTCTGGACGGCATATATGTATATAGACTCCAACACTATTGAATAAATTGGACGTATTTTGTTGGTTCCTGATCCCCTCTCCGCACTTTCAATCGGTTAAATTTTTTCTATCCCAAGGTAAAAGGTTTTTGTTCTACTTTATCTCCCTACACCTTTTCTTCAAAAATATAAAAATTGAGGGAGATAATCAAAATCCTCAGTTGACATGTGATTCATAATGATTTTACTATAAAATTAGTATAACATTTATGTATAACAGAAATCTTCAAAAACTATTCAATTAGAGCAGTTCCTTGAAACTTGAAAATTTGCTTGATGCCATCATCGTCATAGTATGTAAATATCAGCATTTATGTCAATACCAATCCTGAACCATTGAGTATGTACATATATACAGTGAAAGAGGAAGAAGACTGTTCCCAAAAGAATGCGACTCTCAAACATGCATCAATATTTGAACGAGTAATTTGACACAAATGTAAGTGAGGGTGTTGTGCCAACTGAAGAACAAAAACATTTATTCCACTTGGAATCCCTCCTCAAAAAAATTAAATTCAAATTTCCCGCAGATTTCAAATCTGTAGTGGTTTTTTTTATAGAGACCGACGGTTTTCGAGAAATGTATCCCTACTACTTTATAAGCTAATTTGGCCCAGCTTTCAAATGAGATATCTATCAAGAGCCCATATATTGCAAATTCTACTCTTGAGTTTAAAATCCTATTTTATACAAGAGTCTTTGGTCATATTTATATATATATATATTATATAAATATGTATGTAAAATTAGGTTACGTCTTAATTTTAAAGATTTGGGCTTGAGGTCTTGAGCTGATCTTCATAAATAAATAAATAAACAAACAAATATTTACTAAAATAATTCATACCACTTTTTATTAGGAGGGAATTGAGTCTAAAATAGAGATACATAGATACAGGGTTTTAATATAAAATATAAGTTGTCAAGTCTATGGTCGCATACCATAGTCATAGTCATCTGATGTTTCCACTCCAAGCGTTTATCACGACGAGCTTTTTTGTACATTCGCAACCTCGACTCTCAAAAGGGAAAGGAAACATTTAGAAAAACAATAACTGGTAGCTGCTACCCTTCTGTATTTTCCTTGTTGCCAACTCGTTTTAATATTGGGCAGAGGAGTTATTATTTAAATATACTAGTCATTGATAAATTCTACCAATCGTAATACAAATCAATAGTTAGTACTTGTATAATATTCGATATTTCAAAAAAAGGGCGCGCAATCCTTTATTGAATATATTTTTTATAATACATCAAAATCATATATGGTAATAACACTCTTTACGAGCTCATAACACGTAGAGTCAGAGTCAACTGATGAAAATCAGCTGAAGGGAGAATACAGTGTGTTTTTGTTTATCCCAAAACGGCCGTTGTGTATGCTATATGGTTAATTATATCTATATCTAGTTCAGTGGCTCAAGCTCCATTCATTCCCTTATTTAATTGTGCTCAATGATAATACTAGTATTACTTCTACATAATATCTAAGTTTGATTGGCAAAATTTTTTTAATATGTCAATCAAATAGCATTTGAAGATTCTTTACTTACATAATATGTAAGTTTATTTCTCTTCTTTGAGTCCTGTACATAATTTAATCATAATTCCCAAATATTATATTAGTACGATGATACAGTCAAAATAACGTGACGCAACACTTCAATTTCTTCTTCTTCTTCGACAGCTGCTCTCTTCTACGTACTACGTACTATTTATAAAATTGAAATTATATGTTACATATGTATATATATATATAGATAATCATATTAAAAATGATGTCATCCTTCATTTTGGAGGAAGTATCTATGTATGTACATATTTTTTGGATTAGATTTGTATCAATATCACGTCGAGCTTTTTTGTCCACTCGTAACTTCGATTCACAAAAGGGAAAGGAAAAATTTGGAAAACCAATAACTGGTAGTTACTACCCTTCTGTATTTTCCTTGTTGCCAACTCGTTTTTATATTGGGCAGAGTTATTATTTAGATATACTAATCATTGATAAATTCTACCAATATAGAAATCAATATTTAATACTTGTATAATATTCAGTAATTCAAAAAAAAAGGCGCGCAATTTAATATATTTTTTATTTATCAAAATTATAAATAATAATGATAATACCCTTTTTGAACACATAACACGTAGAGTCAACTGATATAAAACAGCTGAATGGAGAATACAGTGTGTTTTTGTTCATCCCAAAAAGCTCGTCGTGTATGTAGACACCCTAAGTTATATTCACGTCGAGCTTTTTTGTCCACTCGCAACCTCGACTGACAAAAGGGAAAGGAAAAATTTGGAAAAACAACTGATAGCATCTACCCTTCTGTCTTTTCCTTGTTGTCAACTTGTTAATATTGTGCAGAATTTATTATTTAGATATACTATATATTTATAAACTCTACCAATCACAAACCAATTGTTAATACTTGTAATATGTTCAAATTCAAAAAAGGGCGCGCAATCCTCGATTTAATATATTTTTTATACACCAAAATCATAAATAATAAGAATAACCTTTTTGAGTTTATAACACGTAGAGTCAGCTGATTTAAATCAAAAGAGTCAAATGATGAAAATCAGCTGAAGGGAGAATACAGTGTATTTTTGTTCATCCCAAAAAGCTCATTGTGATTAAATGAAACAAAGTGTCGAAACGAGGACCACGTGATCAATTTTTGTACAAATTCAATCGACCAGGAGTTTACTTTGTATTCACACCGCCCACTCACTCCTCCTTTTACTTGAATTTAAAAAAAGGTGAATTCTGCCAAGGGATGACTAATATGAATCCATTGTTTATCCAAAGGAACTTCTCTTCAGTTCAGGGCTTTTTAAGTCTGAGTCAATGCTAATATTCTGCCTAATATTCTATAGAGTATTTATACATCATGTTGGTAGTCGATCATCCTGAGGGTATAACTATTTTGTCTTCATTTTTGATCGAGAAAAAAAGTGACTTACTACTACCACCGTGCATTTGGACGTCACAAATGGAACGGCAAATATGAGGTAGGGGAAAAAGTAATTTCGTATTTTGCGCTCCTTATTTTCAAAGAAGCATATCTTGTTTGTTATTAATCACACCGGATCACACGCTACGTTTTTAAAAAGGTGAGAAATTATTATTCAACAAGATTTATTACAACAAATTTATACTCAGCCAGTTCAGTCTTGAGTAATTAATTGTGCGCTTAGTATGGAGAGGTCTCAAAGGAAGAAATCCACCCTGTACTGGCAAACCTGTCGTCGAAAATGTCGATAAAATTATTGAAAGCATCAACATAAACTGTCATGTTAGTTGTCGAACTATTGCAGATAACTTAAACATCGACCTTAAAACAGTTTTAAACCATCTGAAGACGGCTAGTTACAAACAAAAACTCGATATTTGGGTGCCTCACGAACTTACTCATAAAAATCTAATGGATAGAATTTCCATTTGCGAATCGCTTTAGAATCGATCCATTTTTGAAGAGGATTGTAACGGGAGATGAAAAATGGATCACTTACCACAATATTAAGCGAAGGAGATTGTTGTCAAAAGCCAACGAACCTGCCCAGACCCTTACAAAGCCGGAATTAACAGCAAGGAAGGTGTTGCTTTGTGTTAGGTAGGATTGGCAAGGAATTATCTATTATGAGCTTCTCCCCTATGGTCAAATCCTCAATACGTTCCTCTACTGCCAACAACTCGACCGTTTGAACTTGGAAATCGAAAAAAAGCGACCACCATTGGCGAATAGGAAAGGAATCGTCTTTCATCAAGACAACGCCAGACCGCACGTTTCTTTGATGACGCGCCAGAAGCTCTGAGAGCTCGGATGGGAAGTTCTCACGCATCCCCCTTATAGTCTGGACCTTGCACCGAGTGACTATTACCTTTTCTTGTCGATGGCCAACGCGATCGGGGATACAAATTTGGCTTGAATAGAGTTTTTTGCAAACAAGGACAAGACCTTTTACGAAAAGGGTATTATGAAGTTAGATTCTCGTTGGCAGCAAGTAATTGCAAAGAATGGAGCTTATTCGGTCTAAATCCGCTGTTTGTATCTATTTTTATGAGACATTGAAATAAAGTGAAAAATACACAATTACTTTTTCCTCGACTTAATATTATAAGGAATTACATTCATTTAGTGTCAATCAAAAATTTATTTCTTCCTTTAATATGTACATCTCAGACCCTAAACACTGATTCAGAATACTAATACAGGAAAGGAGAAGAAGAAAACTGACAGCTGACAAAAAAAATACGTTGGAGCTGTTGATGTTTTGGGTATACCATTGTGAAATCTTGTTCACTTGTTCGGAGGGTCCTTAGCATTTCAAAAATATGTATACAATCATCAATGATACCATAATTTTTTTTAAATTCCCCCTTTTGGATGTTGAGGCCTTGTGCGAACCAAAAAGCTCGTTCTGATAATTGTCCACATCTCTGCTTGTATTTTTTGTGCCGGTCCTAGCTTAGAATGAAGCCTTGAACTGCAATGGCCAACTATCCAAAGCTATAAAACAAAGTAACGAAACGTATCTGTTAGCTGGGAGTTATTTCCCTTGTCCATGAGATTAACTTTACCCCCTCAAGATGTCGTCTTTGAAGTACTGTATATGAAATATGTATGGTATGCATATCAAAATCATAAATCATAATTATACCATTTTTCGAGTTCAGGACACGTGCATATGACGAACGAGTTTTTTGGGGGGAAAAACAAAAATAAATTATATTATCCCTTCAGCACGACGAGCTTTTTGGGAATAACAAAAACACTATACTGTATTATTCTTCTTTCAGTTGATTATTTTCATCATTTGACTCTTTTGATTTAAAGCAGCTGATCCTACGTAATATGAACTCAAAATGGGTATTAATATTATTATTTCTGATTTTGATGCATAAAAAAATATATTGAATCAAGGATTGCGCGCCCTTTTTTTGAATTTGAATATACTACAAGTAGTAACGATTGGCTTGTGATTGGTAAAATTTATAAATATATAGTATATCTCAATAATAAATTCTGCCAAATATTAACAAGTTGGCAACAATGAAAATACAGAAGGGTAGATGCTACCAGTTGTTTTTCCAAATTTTTCTTTTCCCTTTTGTGAGTCGAGGTTGCGAGTGAACAGAAAAGCTCGACGTGCAGCTGTTTGTATTATTTAAAGCAGCTGACTCTACGTGCAAGGAACTCATAAAGTGATTTAATTTGATTTCAATAAATGAAATCGTTCAAAGCACAAATATAAACAATAGTCAAATTCAATAACCTCAACTCAAGTACTAAATAACTCTAGGAATAAGGATATGCTAGCAAATCAACAGTTGAGAGACAAAAAAGTACATTGTAATTGTCGTAGAGCGGATTTCATTTCAAATATTTATTGTAGTGCAATGGTGCTATAACGGAATTTTAATTGAAGACGTTTCTTCCATTCTAAAATGTCGTTGAACTGAGAGTATTATCAATTTATTATTCATCATATTTAAATGTGACCTCCATTCTCAGTAGACATAATTTATAAAATAACATTAGCTAATGTATTTTGTATTTGTTTTGACATATTTTGTTTGTCTAAATTCATTAAGTTATTGACTTTATCAAAAAAAATAAGAAAAAAAGAGAGACTTTTGTACTGTGTCACCCCTTACCGAGTGCATCCCTGATTTTGTTTCCCTGACATGTACATAGAATAATCTTCATATATTCTTAAACAAAACAAACAAAAAATAACAGGTAATCAAAATGAGAGCCCTCACAACAAAAAACAAAACGGGTTTTAGTTTTTTGTAGAAGGATTTTTTAGTAATATATGTACATGGAAATTATTATAACTTGAATAAAATATCCGGGATTCGTCAAATAAATTAGAGCAAAATAATATGTTGAGCCTCACCCGGTGTCTCCATACTCCCTATAAAACAGTGATTATAAACTCATCAAAACGTTGTTTGTCCATCAGTGGATCATTTCATTCCTACGGTTCAAATCCTCAAAGTACAATCATGTCCATTTTGGGAGCTAAAAAGGAGAACGGAGTCCATAAGCATATATATAATGTGGATCTCAGATCAGATACGCAAACTGCACCCTGTCAGGCCATGAGAAAGTGTTTAGCGGAGGCTCACGTCGGGGATGACGTTTATGGAGAGGATGCTACGGCCATTAAATTAGAAAAAATGGTTGCAGAGATTGCTGGAATGGAGGCTGGGCTTTTTGTTCCATCTGGTGGGTGAGCATCAGCTGTTCTACTACCTACATAAGTAGTATTATAATTTTGTATATTTATATAAAGGATCCCGAAATATCATTGCAAAATCACAGAACCTTTCATTTCTACTATACTAATACAGTTTATAATATTATGTAGTAGAATCAGGCCGGAGCATTGAAATTTTTTTTTTTATGGATGACCACACGTAGTAATAAAAACAATTAATTATAATCATTCATAATATTTGCATTTCCTTGTATAGATAGTTAGATATTCATGCTTTTCCTTATATTATACATATTTTGATCATAAAAAAGAAATAACATTGGTATTTCATCTAATTGGTGGATCCACTCTTTTTAAAAAAAAAAAAAAAAAAAAAAAACTGGTAATTAGGATTCCAAAAACTACATACATAATATAAATCCGTACAAAACCATGCAAAGTCCTCCGAATTAAATCCCTTTTTAATTTTAAATCAGGGAACAAAAATGTTTCCTCCTTGTTAATAATAATAATAATAATAATAATAACAATAATATAAGCTCTGTATAGATCATTAAATTGACATTTCTCATAACACATCTGCTTTATAGATCCTGTATTTATATAATATACAATGTATTGAAAGGTTAGAGCAAATATCCTGAAGCAGTTAGATATTTTATTATGTGTTAATCAAGGAAATAGAGCATTGTATGTACATATATATATATATAACTACACTGATAATCAGAAACTGATATTCCGTTTCTGCTACCCATACTCCATCCAAAAGAAAGGCTCAAAGGAATCATGTACATGAATGATTGTCCTTGCAATTTTTGTCTTCATCATCATGCATGATATTTAAACTTGTTTATAAGAGTTTTTAAATGGGGTTGCCTCCCCATTTCCTAGTCCTTTTACCTCATATGTATCTCCATATTTTGTAGGCACGATGGGAAACTTAATAAGTATCATGGTTCATTGTAAAGAAAGAGGAAGTGAAATCATTCTAGGGGATAAGAGCCACATCCATTTGTACGAACAAGGGAACATTGCTCAGGTAAAAAGAAAACAAAAAGACACATACACACACACACAATACGTTATTTGATCCCAAAATATTCAAAAATCATATGTTGTTTAATGAAATTAAACCACTTACATGCTTAGTTCTTATCAAGGACTCCAACTCGTTATAAATTGAAGCAACACCTTTGACATTGTAGGATTTTTTTTGTTTTTACAATTAGTTTGGTGGAGTTCATTGTCGAACTGTTTCCAATGACCCTGATGGAACATTTGATCTTCAAAAGGCAGAGTCCTTAATTAGAAGTGATGATTTTCACTACCCCGTCTCAAAAGTACTCGTGATTGAGAATACTCAGAACAAATGTGGTGGAAAGGCATTGCCTTTATCTTGGATCCATGAAGCTTATGAGATGTGTGCAAGAAACGGATTAGCTCTCCACTGCGATGCAGCTAGGATTTTTAATGCAAAAATGAGCTCTGGAGTTCCTGTGAAGGACTTATTGTCACCTTGGTGCGATTCTGCGAGTATTTGTCTGAGTAAAGGTCTAGGTGCTCCGATTGGCTCTGTCATTGTTGGAAAAAAGGAATTCATTCAGAGGTAGTTCAAAGGCTTGTTGACCCTATTCCCTCACATAACAACCTTATTTTACTTACGGAAAGGGCTCGGAGATTGAGGAAAGCTCTTGGAGGAGGGATGCGACAAGTTGGAATCGTTGCTCAGGCGGGTATTTTTGCAATCCAGAACAATGTGGAGAAACTCAAAGTGGATCATGAACGATGCTACAACTTGGCTCTAGGTTAGTTTGTTGTTTGTTTGTTTGTTTTTTTATTAACATCCAATTGATGAGGCTTCGATTATAATTTCAGCAATCAATCAACTTGAGAATTCACCCTTTTCCTGCCCTTCACCCCATTCAAATATCGTTATGATTCACATCGATGAAACTGCGGCATTTACAGCTGAGGATCTTGTACAAAGGTTATTGGAAGTATGCTTATTCTAATTAATTATACAATTTATTATTATTGAAAGGGATCGCAGTCCCATAATTATGTATCAGATACTACATACATTGAATTTCTAATCCTTTTTCATCAAATGATTATAAACCATGGATACTCTTCATTATACATACACTGATGGGCAAAATTAATGAGCCACTTAAAAATTTTCCCAATTTCTGCAAATCCTACCTTCTCATCTGCGAATCAAAATTCAATAGGGAAAATTACGATTTATAAATAGTCTCAATATAGCTATGAGATTAATATAAAAATGTATTATTCAACGTTTCACGAAATTTTATTCATATTTTTCGATATTTTGAGTGGGCCGATGCAAATAATGTTGACATTCTGTCATGGCAAGGCAACAGTCCTCATTTAAACCCGATCGAGAACATTTGGGATCATCTGGCCAGGCAAATGGAAAAATAGAAGTTCAAAAATGTAAAGGAGTTGCTGGAGAAGCTATAAGTGGAATGGAAGAAGAAGATTCCATCACCTTAGCTCGAAAAATTAATAGAGAGCAGTCCAAGGGGCATCGGGGCAGTGATCAAGACAGAGGGTGGAGCAACAAAATATTAACTTAAAAACTTTTTTTATTTATTTAAAACATTTGCTTTAGAAGGGAGAGCAGCAATATTAAGCAATGTTCTGCCTTCAAATTAAATCATTGATGTCATAGTAGGAAATTCTCAAATTTTGTCTTTTTTCAAGGGTGGCTCATTAATTTTGACCACCAGTGTGTACGTCAAAAATGACTCTAGGGTGACGTGTTTTTTTGCTTTTTTATGCATACATACATACATATTTATATAATATGTACGTATGTAGTAATACCTAATTAGTACCTATGTAATCGGAGCCCAGTATTAGAAGCAAGCTTTATATTATTTAAACTACAAACTTACAAGTGTAAGCTCCTTGTAGAGAGCAAAAAAAAAAAATTAAAAAAATCATGATTTGTGTAAAATAATAATAATAATAATAATTGTAATTAGTAAATTGACTTTTCAGATATCCGATAAAGAAGTAAATGATTTAAAAGGCGAGGGAGTGAGAGTCTATACCTTGGAGTTTGCAAAAGTAACTCTTAAGAATACATAATAATGTAATTATTTTAAGTAATATTTTAATTTGCAGAAAACTGTTCGACTCATTTTCCATTTGAGTGTAACAGAGGAGGAATATCTGCGTGGATCGAAGAAAATCATTTATGTTTTAAAGGAATTTTCAAAACAAAGCTCTTTATAAGTCCATGTAAATAAGGAAAGAACGCGAGGGTGTTTATTTCTCAAGAAACCTCACTGATAATCATGTTATGAAGACAAAAGACAATCAATTATTGTATTATTATTATTATTATTATTACTGCATATTCATATTCTGGAAAAAAACACCTAAAAGAAATACATAGCTTCTTCAATCTTGGAATGGCAATCTAAGGGCCTTATCATTATCATTAATGACAATAAGATTTGTATGATCCGTTAGGTAACTGGATAGAGCTGTTACCACTACTGTTATTCCATATCCTTCTCATTAAGTAGCTGACACACCATGGGATGATCCTCATTGGTATTTGACCCCATTATTCACTTTCAATGAGAGCGCATCCCTTGTTTTGCTGCTGTTGTTTAATTGATAAATGAATGACATTTACATATAGTGACATAATGATATCAGAGAGTCTGCGCGTATTGTCATTACTCCTCATTATTAACTGATCTGACACTGAGTGACTTGGCGCTTGTATGAATTTCATCATATGATGTCGACATAGGACTATAATATGTAATCTATGTATATAAAACTCTTGTTTGTGTCATGGATTTTAAATATGTAGGTAACTAACTAAATAAATAAATATGTGAATGCAACCTGCTTTAAACCTTGAAAGAGTTTTGAATCCACTGATACAAGTGTGGGGTCGTCCCATTGTGCAATTCCCTCTCAATTAATAGATTCCTGAGTATCTAGCTGCAGATGGGTCGTCTTCACTTTTTTTATGAAACGCATTTTGGAGTCTTATTATTTTTTAAGTACGAGTAGTGCCCTCAATAATTTCTTGTGAGAATTCATTTCTAAAAAGAGAAATAAGGTACCTATTATTATTATGATGGTAGGAGGGCGAGGAAGGCTTAGTTCGGACTATTATTTATAGTTAATATATTCCTTTAACCTAAGGGTACCTGCAAGGCTTGAGCGTCCCTTATAAGAATAACGTATTTTAATGCAACTTGACACACTATGGAAATGGAGTATGTATGTATGTATATAACTTAAAAGAAGCAGAAAAGAGGGAACGAGCTGGTTATTACCGTACCTACATTTTTAAGCTGCTAGCTATTTGACAATTAGTAGTAGTAAGTGTGACGTCATGAAAGTAGAAAAAGCAGATTGTATCGACCGACTTGCTGCTACTCCTGCTGCTGCATGGAGACGACAGTCAAGGATCAATGAATAGGACGAGTAGGTTGTTGTACTAGTAACTTTAACTACTATTAAGGGGAGGAAGGAGTGCGAAGTCCTTGTGGGCCTGCGTGTGTGCGTGCGTGCGTGCATGGTAGAAGAGTGAGAAGGAAGTAAGAAGACTGTGTACGTGTGTGCGTCTGTTGTGTATATGTGGCCTATTTTAGGCTACTAGCTGCTCTTCTCTTTCCTCGTCTTCATCCTTTTTCACTATTATTTATTCTATTCTGACTCCACAGCAGCAGCAGCGGCAGCGGCAGCTAAGCTAAGACCTAGTAGCTGTACGTACTAGCTACATACATACATAACTCCATGATAGCATGTAAGTGAGTAAGTAAGTAATCTACTAACTACTGAAAGGGAGAGCGGAGCGAAGAGAAGTGATTGTGAATGTTTGTGAGTGTTGATGTATTCTATGTATTGGGTCTCCTCTCCCCACAATTAGTTTTTGGATCTGGATTCAAGAGAGTGAGGATTTTGGGGTGGATGTGAGTGTGCTGAAGAGTGTTATGGGATGTTCGGGAAAGGACTGAGTCATGTGAATATTTCGGGTCTTCCGCAAACCTATGTCCGCGTCCTTTTCGACTTTGAGTACATCGATCAGGAGAAGAAGCGTGTTCTCATGCGGGAGAGCGAAGTGCTTCTTCTCCTGAGCAAGACGAACGCGGATTGGTGGCAAGTGATTCGACGAGGAGAGCGGCGTCCCTTTTATGCTCCTGCCAAATATGTCCTGGAGATGCGAACGGATCCTCCTCCCGTCGTGGATACTCGCTACTACAAACCGGGTACGACTTTCGGCTTTCCTCACAAGAGGAGCTCCTACGCTCCCCCCTCCGGCACGACTGTGCCTCCTCCTGCGGCTCTGGATGCACGCTTCCATCCTCGCTATAGGAGCAACTCCCTGGACTCCATTCTTGTCTCGGACCAAACCAAAGCCATGATAACGCTAAGAGACATTCCTACGCGACCTCCTTACCTTGAGAAGAGGCCCACCATTGAAGCATTGGACAAGAGAAAATCCTGGAATATTTTGGATGCTCCTCCGCCGCGGCTTCAAAGCCGCCTGGCCGCCTACCAGAATCATACTCCTTTTCTTCTCCATCGCCAAACATCCAAAGCAGCCAAGAAACCCGTTCCTCTTCCAAGGGCATCCAACAAGCCTGCTAGTGAACCTCCTCCTAAAGCCCTCGGTAAAAGGTCCAAAACGGATTTAACTTTAGATGGCCTCAAGGCCTATAAAGCGAATCGCAATTCTTCTAAATTAGTTATACCCAAACTTCCAGTGGAGGAACGTGACCCTTTTAAAATACCAGAGAAGCCCCATCTTTCCACTTTTGGTGTCAAAAGAAAAAGTGCGGAGGAGCCACTCTGTCGAGTTCTCTCTGAAAGTAACCTTGTTGTAGCTTGTACTCAAGAAAAACCTTCGAACTCTCCTCCTTCTCCTAAAGGGAAAGAAAACCAAGAGAATTTCGTCAAATCCGAACCACTCATTATCATGACACAGCCATTAAATGACTCAAGCCCAGGAACGAAACTAGCATCCAGCCTTGAGTCATCAGGTGGCGAGGATCTGACTAAAAGTTCCTCTTTTGATAGTTGCTTTGATGACACTTCCTTGGACGACTCAGCCATGCTTTCTCTCATTACTGTATGTGACGAAAAATCAAGTAGATACATTGATGATACGGCCTCTTCATTGTCTCCAGATATGAAAAGTCCCGTTTCTACAACATCACGATCTCCTCCTTCTCCAAGTCCTAATATGACTCCTACTCGAAATGTAAGTTTCCCATCTATTTATCTAACTCTGTGTATAATATTCATGATATTAAAAAAAAAAGTATAATTCAAATACAATATATAATAATTATTTATTTATTTGTTTGTTTCATAATTGTTTGAATGTACATATTTATGTATCTATGGAACTGAGATATAAGCAATTTTGAAGGAAGTGATTTCGATAGTGACTCGAGGACATTAAAAGTATTTCTTTTCGTCCATTTATAATAAATGCCCCTTTATTTACAAACTATGTATTCGTTTTCAATGTCTTAATGTCTTTAATTTACGTACATGACTTCGACATATATGTATGTACGTATATCCTATTCGCCAATGAAAATTGCAACACTTTTCTCATATGCTTTTAAAATTAAATTGAAATACGTTGACTTCACGACAAGAGTAGCTGGTTTTAATTTGTTTTTTTTGCATGTGAAGGTGCTTCTGAACGCTTACAAAGCCATATGTTGCTTCTCTATGCTCAAAATTCAAAATAGCATTTAAGAAAAAAGAGCATATTTTTGTAAATGGACAATTAGATATATTTTTTTTTTAAATTACTGTTAGTTGTTTGTTGATATATTTTATTTAATTAATAGAGTGTAAATATATTATTATTATTATTATTATTATCTGTTCCTTTTTATCATCATGAGATACTCATTTTGTAATTTTATTCATGACTGATTCGTACTGTACTTAAATAATTATCATTTTCTCGTTTTTTGTATAGTTAATGGTTGAGTGGGACGAATATTGTGATGAAAAGTCTGGAAGAATGTTTTATTACAATTCTTTGACGAAAGAGAAAAGTTGGAAGCCTCCTCGTAAATCCAAAGGATGGAGTGAAGGTCTGACTCACTTTTTATTATTTTTTGTAGATAGGATCATTACGTTTATTTAAAAAAAAAACACACTTGAACTACTCTCTCTCTATCCTTGTCTACCTATTGCTTTTTTGTTATAATACACGTATTCATCAGTTTACATGGAATAATTGGATTTTTTTTTAATCCTTGCTTATATAGGGTATAGTGCACCGACGAGTCCGGATCCCGAAAGCGATAAAGTTAAACGGAAATTGGATTTAAATGATGACGTAATTTCCTCTCATTTTTCGGGTGATTGTGATGAAGTTGATCGAAATATTTCCAATCATGAACTAGTAACTAGCAGCACACCCACGGAGGAAGTCTCGCAGGATCCAATTGTTCTTGAGGATGAAAAAGAGGTTTTGGTCTCGACGCCAGAGGCAAAAAAGGATGAGGTAATGGATGAATTTATGAGCTATGATTTATATGATATATCCAACGTATTCTTATTATTATTATTGTAGGAACTCCCCACCCCTGATGGCTATGAGCGGCATAAAGACGGAGATAACAATTACTATATCAATATATTTACTGGTGTTCGTTGGTACAGTGCTAAAGATTTAAATGGGAAGGTTTATTTCTACGAAGAAAATGGAAATGAATCCTGTTGGACTCTACCCAATGTAGCACAATCAATACAAGACCCTAATAATTCATCCTGTTCCTCGGATTCATCCAATCTTAGTCCAGAGAGCGAGCGTAAGCGAGTTCTATCAAACGTGTCTGAAGTGATTCAGCGCTCAATGGAAGACGTTAAAGTGAAACAACAAGAGGAGCAACGTCGACATGAGGACAGTAGTAAATGCTTCGTGTCCTCTCCCAACTTTCAAATTGGATGTGTTAGCATAGTTGTTCTCAAACAAGGTCCTCTTAACAAGACTAAAATATTTGAGAATGGGAAGAAGCAGAGGAAGAACTGGTGTAGCTCTCACGTCGTTTTGACAGACACGTTTCTTTTGTTCTTTAAAGATGCAAAAGCCTTTGCTTCCATGCAAAATAGCGGAAGTTCTGGGAGTGGGAAACCTGAGCATGTAGTTGATCTCAAAGGGACTTTAATTGAATGGTGCAAGGGAGATAAGTCCAAGAGGTCATATGTGTTTGAAGTTACATCCGCTCTCTTTGGTCTAAGTGTCTTGTTGCAAGGTGATACTCTCAACGTCAGTGCCGACTGGTTTAGAGAAATAAACAATGTAATTGAGAAAATAAATGGTGTTAATAGGAGTTCGGACGAATCAAAGGCTGGCTCTCTAAGGCTCAGTGGAGTCGATTCCATATCATCTGCTTCTTCTACCAAAGTCAGTCGGACAAAAAGTATCAAGATGAAATTTCTTGGATCGAGTGAGGAATTGGAGTCACCCCCTTTGAGTGGAACTTCACCTCCAGCAACATTCGATTTCTCGGCTCCCTACAAGTCAAACATTCGAGAAAAATTGAAGAAATTTTTCTTGAGGCGACCCACAATGGACGATTTGTTCAAGAGAGGGATCATCAAGAATGAGCCCGTTTTTGGTAGTACGTTGAAGGAGCTCCAGACTACTGAGTTGAGTGATATTCCACTTTTTGTAAAGAAATGTGTCAGAGAAATCGAGAAGGGTGATCATTTGTCAACAGATGGGGTCTATCGACAGTCTGGCAATTTATCAACCATTCAGAAAATACGTCTTCAAGTGGATCAAGGCAATTTGAGCATACTCGAGACTGTGGATGATGTTCACGTCCTCACTGGAGCATTAAAACTCTTTTTTAGGGAATTAAAAGAACCTCTCATACCCTGGGAATGTGTGGATGCCTTACTTCAAGTTCCTACTCAGCCGAGCCGTAAAAGTCGAATCAAGGCTCTTAAAGATATTCTATCCAAGATGCCTCTTACCAATAGATTCACACTCACTTTTCTTCTCAAGCATCTCACTCGTGTGACTGAGTTTAAAGAAAGTAATCGAATGCAAATTCATAATATAGCAATTGTCTTTGGTCCTACACTCATGTGGCCTCCTCCTCATTTAGGAGCCTCGAATAATCTGGCTTTGGATATGATGCAACAGAATATCATTGTTGAAACATTGCTCTCTCACGTTAATAACTTGGTTTGAGGAAAAAGAAAAAAAAAGTGCCTTTTTAATTTATAGTGATTATATAATTATTGTTTAATATACATACATACTTTTCAAATCCCTTTTGCGCCCGCGTGGTATAGAATTTTATATGATTGATTCTCCTTTTAATCTTCAAATTATTTGTTAATGTTATAAATACATATATTTACACATAAACACACAAACCCATTTAATATATAAATATATTATTCCTTTTTGATCATAATTTATTAGTACTTTATGCAATAAAAAGATGTCTTATGGCCGAAATGTTCCTCCTTACTATCTGACAGACTGTTACTTGACTTGTATGACAATAATATATGTATATACTTTTAGCATTTTTAATTTTACCCCTTCACTCCCAAAGGTTGCTTCTTTTGATATTGAAGGATCAACTTATAAGAGTCATCTACCCAATAATTAATGATTAATTATCAGTAAAGTCCACATTCAATCTTCTAATAGTTGCATTTTGTACGTATACAAATGGGGGAGGGGGGGTTGAACCCGAGGAAATCCCTTTGAAAAAGGTGGATCCCTTGACCTTTCATTACTCCTTCGTCTCTGAATCAGGGAGTCTTTTTGAAGTGGATTTTGTTTGTTAATTAACTCAAATATATGCTAAAAAAGTGTAAAAATACTCAAAGAGTCAATATTGAAAATACTGGACAATTAGATTTTATTTAATGTTAATGAAGACTGCACGTCTATGTTACATAGAGTTAGCTATGGAACTTTAAATTTTTTCGAAAAGGTAGACTTTTCCTGACTTCTTTTATTACTTAATTTAAAAGTAGAAGTAATCATTTGACTGGCTTGAAATCCTAAATAATTTTTAATTAATCACAAAAAAAGAAGAAAAATTACTAAGATTAACATTCCAAAATTACTAGGGAGTACTTTTACATAAGTCCAGGTTGGAATTTAAATTATCTACATAGGTATTATATAATATTATTCAACTCTTTAAAGAGATCCTTGTTTCCTGGACGGAATGAGTGAACTCTTTTGCATACTTCAATCACCATGTTTGAAAGATTTTGATACATTGAAGATTGAGAGCTGTAATTTGATTATATCTATATTATTTATTCAATCCATTAATTTTGAGATACAAATGAATGAGCTATTGGGTTCTATTAGAAACAATTTGCTCAAAACTACAAATTACGATTAAAGGAGCAATTCAAGGAACTTATGATGATTCCCATTGATGTTACTTCAATTTTGAAAGAATATTTTTTTAGTTATGCCTAAAGAATTAACGAATTATAATTGGATTGGTCATTATTGATTCATTTCAAGAGGATGAATAATCAGAAATAACCAATATATGTATATTTACTTAGTTTACTATCCTCTTGGCAACTTGTTCCATTGATCCTCTCTTTTTTCCTTCAATTTAGCAATGTTTGTGCATTGAATAAATTGTTGAAGAAGCACATCGTCGCTCAACCAGGATTTAGTTTTTTTTAAAAGATTAAACGTCTCAACAAAACAAATGGTTTTTGAGATTGATTAAATCAATATTTTATTTATTTAGTATTTTTTAGGCGAAGTGTCTTTTGTCAAATTATCTGTGTAGCTAATTTGCAGTAATTACTTAATCATGCAACTGAATGTCCCATTGAAATTAAGTTCATTTTAAACTTATGAATGTGGTAATCAGATAGATAAAAATTTGTTCATTTGCTTTACAAGGGTTTCCTGAATAGTATAATGTTCAATCTCTTTTATAAATGTGGGAGCATTTTCTGACTTTGCATATGACTTTTCATCAATGGGTAGTAGGTTAAAGTTCATAGATCTTGGATCAATAAAATCCGGGTCTTCATGGATATTACGAATTAGTTCAAATCGAGTTTGAATACATCTCTATTTATTTAAAGGGAAAATGTTAACTTTCCATCTATATACTTCAGGTATCAGATCTTTTTCGAATTCATTAATTTCTCCAACCATTGGGTGGTAAGTTCACCCAAATAGTTCTACCTTCCATCGAAGGCTAATTTAAGTTTAAGAATTCTAAAATGTGAAACTAAGGTAAGCGCCACTATGTCAATAAAAGTTATGACATCAATTTGAATCATGTTTCTGAAATATTATTTTAGGATATGAATTATGAATGTAATTTGGGCTTCTTCTCAGAAATCCATGCTATAAGCATATATAAAAAATCATATATATGATTTATAAAAAAATTATTTCGTGAAATATTCACTTTTTGACAAATAAAACTTTTATTTCTTTATTTCAAATACACTTTACAAAATGAAATTTGAACGACTGTTTATTTATAATTACATCAGTTTTATACCTCAAAATAGATAACTATATTTAGATTTTAACACTCATAATGTATCTATTTCAATTTCCAAATAACTCAAATAAAATTTTATTTAAAAAAAAAATATCAAAGTGACATAATTAAAGAAATATTTTGTGCGTTTACAATGGGCGTAAATAATAATAATTATTATTATTTAACTAAATTTCAATTCCCATATAATCAAATATCAAATAAACATGAATAAAGACTACATTCAAATGTATGAAAGAGAGGTGTTAGGCGTAGTCCTATAATATTAACCCAGACCTTGTTATTGGGAGCTACTTTTATACCTTGATCAAAGTGAACATATTATGTCCAATGATGTACAATCTTTGTTCATGTTGGGACAAATTATAAAATTTAAGTATATTCCCTGGGACATAATGGTATTTATAATAATGAAACTTTTGAAAAGTTCAAAATTACGTGATCTAAATTATTATTAATAATAAATATGTGCATAGCAGTCCGGATTAGGTTACTTATAGTCACTATCTAGAACTTTTGATCGGATAGAATATCTTTTTTAAAGAAATGGAGGCGTTTTGGTCAATTTGAAGATATTTAATAAATATCCGGGTTTTTAAAAAACCGAACATGATCGGGCCAAACGTTTTCTTCTTGTGAGATAAGCAAAATATGGTTATGTACTATACATTCCATCCTCTTTTGATAACCTTTTTTGTATCAACCATTGACAATTGAAAGTAATGAAATATGCCAGTCGTAGGACTAACATTTTTGAACAGGCTCGTATATCCATGGAACAAAATCCGCCCGTCTGTTTTTGGTATTATTCTAATAACAAAATACAATCTTTTTAATCATAATATAACTACAGGCAATCAAAAATGTGTAATTGTTTTTAGAAGAGAAATTTCAGATTCAGTGACTCTATAGAAGCGGAATATATATATTTCTGGCATCCGTGTTTCTTGTAAGAAAAACTTAATTGGACTTTTGACTAGAAGTGATTAAAGAACAAAAACTTGTTTGAATTCAAAATGAAACTCGGTGTTTAAAACTCTTATGAGCTATTTGAGTCAAAAGTCTCGCAATCCAAGGTTTTACTGTATTTTTTAATTTGTTTATTTTTAATGTCTATATACAACTCAAATTATATAGATGACTCACTCACCTATAATTATAAATACTTGAACAAAATATATATTTAAAAAAAAAATCTAATACTTCGTAGATAAGCAAGTTATTTAGTTAGTCATTTTTCAAATAAATGAAAATATGATATTATTTATATTTCGAATGTAATTAATTGGTGGTAAACATATACGCATATTTTTACTTGTTTAACTTATTCATAGTCTGTATGAATGAACATACGATGTATGTAGACAATCAACTCTTAATAGCTTTTTGCATCAAGTATTGCGCCGTCTTAATGTCCGTTTTAAGTCCTTTGATCATGACAACAATATTTGCCTCTCCGGGCTTCATTTTAGGAACAATGACTTTACACTTTGAATCTCGAGTTATTTCGGAAATAGTTTTTCCTCTTTCTCCAATCAGTTTTGGAACAAGCTTCGCTGGAAAGCGGACTTGACTTGAGACAATTTCATCTATAAAAAAATAAATATAATAAAAAATAAGTCGCATTAAAAATCCATTCAGAATACAATTAGATGCAACATAAAACGGATCTGGGGAGTACATATATTGTTAAAATTAAGATCCTTCAACAATGATTGGTACTATATTGCGAAAGTATAGTCATGGATTTTTATAGCTAAAGTAGATACAAGTAAATCATCAAATGACAGTTTTATGTTGAAGTATCATATATATTAATTTAATTACCCTTCTTGTGTAGCAAATTAAACTTTGAGGCATTTTCTCCCCATATTCCTGACTCTGGTATAATAGGCTCAAGGGAGCGAAGGACAGACTGAGCATCTTTATCACCAATAGCAGACATATTCAATAATAAATGTGCTGGTAAATATTTGGTAATACGAACAAATTGTCCAGGATATATTAATTGTGATCGATTTTCCATGGTACGATCAACAGAAGCAGAGTCCACATAGTCAACAAAGCCAAAGCTCTTGAAACGAGTCTTGTAGGGGTCGTAGAACTGCATGGTTCTGAATACTTTTCCAAATTGACTAAAATATTTTTCCAAATGCTAACAAATATGTACAAATTAATTAAATATATGTATCTTTTTTTTAAATCCCATGGATTTGACGTACTATGTGCTCGCATTTTAAGTATGCCTCATGAAAAAACACGACATGGGGACTTAGTAGAAGCTCCATTATAAAACGACTGCAAGTAACTTTGATTCTGGAGTTGTTTCCGAATGATATTTTCTGACCAAAGATCCTTCGTAGAGAAATGGTTTCTGAGAACTCAATAGCACAGTATCCCTGATGATGCGAGGTTTTGGGATGCCGAGTTATTCCTTTAACGTTCCCATAGGGCTTCAACTCGAGTCGTATGTCATCATTGGATACATTTTCAAATAGAGGTCCAATATAGATGCGTTTCTGGTCAGGTAATATGATATCATCTATAGGAGGAGGAGAAGGAGTACTAAGAAAGAAGAAGAAGAAGAAGAAGAGATTTGGTTAAATGAATGAAATCAATTACAATGTAGACACACACACAAACACAAATCACCGTACCCCTATGAAAAAAAGTACGTTTTTTATATATGTACACTCGAATATTAGGAATCACGAGGGTATGAATTCAAATAAAATATTGATATATGTAGACTACTATTCTTTTTGCTAGAACGGAACACCTACACTTTTTTAGAGTCAGGATTGGATTTGGATGTTGCAGGGGAGACTCTCATGGAATGGCAATTTTCCAAATTGTGTGATGGTGCCTTTAGGAAGGTTTTGTGTCAACTCTGGGTACATCTTGAGTTCAAAATCTGAATTACTAACATGTTTAGCTAAGTTGTCTTAATAACGTGTTATAATTATAATTATAATAATAATAATGTTGTTGTTGTTGACAACTCTACTACATACTAATGTAAAAGGAAAAATCTGTGGAATTTTTGTAAGAAATGCTAAATGATCATCAAGATGACACAACCCAACCTTAAGGGCATTGAGTGCAAAGGTCTCCTCACGGAAGGTGATGAAGGCATAGCCTTTGGATATCCGAGTCGCATAGTCTCTAACCAGTACTAAATCCTGTATTTCCCCAAACTGGGAAAAGTATTCTCCCAGTGGCCCCTCGCTCAAATTGGCGGGCAAACCACCCACGTAGATTTTAGAGACATTTTCACGGCTCTCTGAAAGTAAAAAAATAAAAAATAAAAAGATTAGAGAAATAATGAGTAGCTAATGGACCCCTTACTTCCAGATTGGCTCCCTTCATCCTCCTCTGGAAGGGGCTTGAGCTGCGTGAGAGACTCAGGCATGGATTTGATCTTTTTAAGAGCCACCTGCTCATCGAGGCTCAGGAGGGAAGAATCACACTCTAAAGGGTAGCCCCGCTTCAACTCCCCCTTATCCTCCCCTGACACATAGAGGTCGTCAAAGTTCTCTTCTTCCCGGGACTCATCCGCTTGCGACATGTTCCAAATAGACCCAATATACAATGATAATAATAAATTGACAATTAAAAGTCAGTCCATGTTAATCTGTCACTCATTGACAGTGCAAAGGGGCAGACATGGCAGAAGGAATCAGGGTAGAATCTGGAGTAGGGGTACCAGATGCAAACATATATATATATATATATATATACACACTTTAAAGACCATTATTATTATAAATAATTTAGGTAACTGCATATGGCCGGAGAAAAAGGGGGCATCGACTTCCTTCTAAGTAGAAGTAAATAATAAGGATCCGAGGCATGTACATATGTATACAGCAAATATTATTTATATATTTATGGCTTTGTATGAAGTTGTAAACATTCATTGCATAACCCAGGAATCTCATTTTTTTTAATATATAATTAGGTGTATACAATAATTAGAATGAAAGGGATACAAGTATTTGTATTATGTATGACTCTGAATAATGGTATTGTACATATATTAATTAATTAAGTAATTAATTTGCATTGTGAGGATGAGGATGGGAGTAGTAGTGAATGAGTGGAGTAGGAAGGAAGGATAGAATATCAAGATAAATAATAGACGTACGAGTTGGCTATTTGCCAGGAGGAGAGAGAGAGAGAGAGAGAGAGAGAAAGTGAAGGAGGAGGAGCGTGCGTTGCGTGCGCGCGCGTAGACAAGTGAGCTGAACTGATTGAGAAGGAGAGGAGAGACATTGAGGCTAGGGAGACGGAATAGTGAGAGACGACGGAGGTGGAGGAGGTGATTGATGATTAAAGAGAGATCCGGACATTGAAGGAAGGAAGGATGGGCGATATCAATATCAACGTGGATAATTTGATTCAGCGCCTCCTTGGCGTTCGTGGGAGTCATCCGGGAAAGCGAGTCAACATGGAAGAAGAGGAGGTTCTGGGCCTCTGTCTCAAGTCTCGCGCGATTTTTCTTCAGCAGCCCATTCTCTTAGAACTGGAGGCACCCCTCAAAATATGCGGAGACATCCATGGACAGTACACGGATCTTCTGCGTCTCTTTGAGTACGGAGGATTTCCCCCAGAGTCCAACTACATCTTTTTGGGTGACTACGTGGACCGTGGGAAGCAGTCCCTTGAAGTCATTTGCCTTCTTCTTGCCTACAAAATCAAATATCCGGAAAACTTCTTTCTTCTTCGAGGCAATCACGAATGTGCCTCCATTAATCGCATCTACGGATTCTACGATGAGTGCAAAAGGAGATTTAGTGTCAAATTGTGGAAAACATTCACGGATTGCTTCAACTGTCTTCCCATTGCAGCTATTGTGGATGAAAAAATATTTTGTTGTCACGGGGGGCTCTCTCCTGATTTACAGTCCATGGAACAGATTCGTAGAATCATGAGACCCACGGATGTACCAGACACTGGTGTGTGTGTACTTCTTTTTTTTTTTTTAACCACCTTCCCTCATACCTCATCACCTCTAACAATTATATTTATATACATATATTTAACATGGCCCTTGAATAAGTTTCATAGCAGTAGTTGTTGTTCATTCAGAACAAATGATGATGTTCACATTTCCATATGCTCTCAGTCAATGTCATGGCACACTTCATACAAAAATTTTAATATGTGTCCGATAACGTTTTTTTTTTTTGTTTGTTTGTTTGTTTATATGTATGTGTATTATGATTACTTAACAATCCAATTATTGACTCTATAATTTATCTATCTCCCAGATTTGGAGATTCTTTTTTTATTTTCTTCTTTTTGAAGGATGTTTATTCTTCCCTTAAACGTATTTCTTCAATATTTTTCAAAATTTATTGTCTAGATAATAAGCTTTGAATCTTTATTTTTTCTTCCTTTTTTTTTTTCTTTTTTTTCTGCATTTCATATAAAGATGGGCCATTTTTAAATTGGTGATCTAATGGATAGTTAAATTAATATTTTATTTAACTTGACTTTTCAATAACTTCTCCTTATTTTGTAACACATTAATTGTCTCATTTATTAATTTACCACCATTCTCCTTTGCAGTCAATGTATGTTTTACATTTGTTTCCTTCTCTCTAGGACTATTATGTGATTTACTATGGTCGGATCCTGACAAAGATGTTGAGGGATGGGGCGAGAATGATCGGGGTGTTAGTTTTACATTCGGAGCGGATGTTGTCTCAAAATTCTTAGAGAAACACGATTTGGATCTCATTTGTCGGGCTCATCAGGTTTTGTTCTTTTTGTTATATATGTATATTAATTATTACTTTAGTTAATGAATTGGGTTTGGTTTTTTTAGGTAGTAGAGGATGGCTATGAATTCTTTGCAAAGAGACAGCTCGTCACCTTATTCTCTGCACCTAATTACTGCGGCGAATTCGATAATGCTGGAGCTATGATGAGTGTTGATGAAACTCTAATGTGTTCTTTCCAAGTAATTATTCCTTTACTTCTTATTTGTTAATAGTCGTTACTTTTGAATGAAAAATAATAGGGGGTAATTTAAACTGGAGAGACATCAAAATTTCTTAATTAAATATAGGTTTTATATTTTAAATAGTCGTCTCTCAAACAAGTCTATTTGATCATGATATACAAAAATGATTATTTCAAAACGTTTTAGTAATAAAAATAATAATATTTATTTAGATTCATTCCTTTATCTTGGCGTACTGTATAATAATTGATTAATTATATATAATATATATATATATATATTTAAAAAAAAGTTATTGAAACAAGTGTTGAAATTTTTTTTCAAGGTTAAAAACATTACTTTTAAATTTCTAATTCATCTAATTTATTTTTTCTCATAAGTAAGTATTCCTGACGTGTTTACTCTCTTTTAAAAAGGAAATAGTTCCTTCCTTCTTTCTTTTTTTTTTTTCTTCATTGTCTATTTTTGACCCACCAGCAATGATTGTTGTAATTGTCGTCTGTATTTATTTCTGTTTTTTGATGCAAACTCTTATGATGATGATGAATTAATTCATTGTATGGATTTTTGTATTTATAAGTGTTGTTGAAATTTTATTTGTTTTTCTCTTGATCTCAACAGTTTGAAAAGAAGAAGTTGGATCATAATTATTTTTTATATTGTTATCAAATCATTATATTTTATTAACTTGTTGTTTCATATATATATATTATATATATATATCCTCTTAAGAATTGATAATTATTAATTAATTATATTCATGAGTATGATAATAAAAATTACATAGTGCAAATGACAATTTCTTCCGACATATTTATGGGGTCGACGTCGTTTTTTTTTGTTTTTTTTTTCGTTCTGGAATTGTTGAATTGAATGTAAATCACATAATTTTCCCTATTACTCTGTTAATTGTTTATTTGAATGCTAATTACGAATTAATAATGATAATTATTTGACCACATACACACTTAATGACGAGCCTTTACTTTTATTTATTTTAGATTTTAAAACCCAGTGAAAAGAAAGCGAAATATCAATATCAAGGATTGGATAATTCAAGACCCCGTTCAATCCGAGGAATTCCTAATAGAAATTGAATCCAATATTATTATATATCTAATAATAATATTCCATCTATATTTGATGATAAAATATCGGCTTGTTATAAAAGAACACTTTTAAGACTGGATCATTCATTCTACTACTACTTACCTTTTAATATTATTATTATTATTATCTATTGTGCACATTGTGTTGAATTTGAGAAAGGATGGACGGCTCACACATGTTATTATGTAGGTTGACGCAAAATGAAGTGGATAAGTGAAGTGAGGAGGGGGAAAGGATATATTTTTTTTATCATTATTATTATTATTATTGTCGATAGTTATATGAAATATAAATATGAATACGTGGTTTTACTCCTGTTGTGTACATCTCATCAGAACATTATGAACAATGAAGATTCCGTATCGTAACAAGAGTAAGAAATCGTTTATTATTATTAATAATAATAATAATTAGTTGATTAATGGTTTAGGAAATCAAAACAGTTCAATTAAAAAAAAAGATTATATTATTATTATTATTATTATTTAATTAGAAAGAATTGTATGAATCGAAATATACTTTAGGAAAACCAGTAACAGAACAAAGCGCTCTCTTTTTATTGTATAAAAAAAAATGTTTCATTATTATTTCCTTCTTGGACAAATGGGCATTATTAGTAAAATTATATACCATATAATATATATATATATAAAAGGGATGTTGGTTTGTTTGTTTGTTTTTTGTAAAAGACTAGATAGTTGATTTTAAGCGATGATGCATCCGCTTTCGTTGCTAGGATCCTTCTCACTATTCTTTATCTCGACTTCCTTAATAGGTTGAATCTCCTCATCGGACTTACTCTTCCCTTTCTAATAAACATATTAAGAATAGATGAATATTAATGTGGTCACATGGGCGGCAAACTCAGAAGGCAAGGGATTTTCATCTGGCCCTTATATAATTAATATATATATATATAGGAAGTACAAATTAGATCGGTGCGTTTACAAAAGATGGATCCAACTGTCATGTATGTTTCATAATGACAGCTGCTTTCGATGGTTTCAGAGAGTTTACACCATTTGTCAAAAATATTCAATTTATATTGCTTTGAGTTTCACAATAAACATATGTTTTTTACTTTGTTGAATATGTCAAATTTTATGGATCGAAGAGGCTAGAATAGGTTTTATGTTTTTACTTTTATTGGAAGAAAATATCAGCTGAATTTGCATCGAATGCTTGTTTCAACAGATAATATTCGTAGGGAATGGTTTCGACGTTTCCAGAATGGTATGCTTTACGCTTTAAAGACAAGTCTTGCTCTTGACAGCCAAAAGAATCAAACACATAGCTCGATAAAGATACTAGTCAAACACAAGAGAAGCTGGCAGAATCATTGGTTATTACACAATAATCAGTTCCTGTAGGATAGAAATCCATGGGTATGATTCACATGCACAAAAACGGCGGACCGAACTAATTTGTATTTCAAATACATACATATAATCATTCGCTAATTCATTCATAATCTCTAATAAAACTAAGCCAGATTTTTTTTAAATAAAGGGGTTACAGCCATTGAAAATATAGTTCCATTACATATAATGGAAATAAATTCTCAAGGAAAAACTAAGAAAAAGGTATAAAGTAAATAAAATTCACCTTATTTTCAGCATTAGGAACTTCAATTGCCGCATAGGTTGAGGCCTTCCAAAGGGGTGAAAATTCTGGGAGCACAAAAGGCTCAGGTGAAACTAGTCCATAGGCCTTAGCGTTTTCTTCCAAGGCAATGGGATCATATGGAACTTTTTCATGATATCTAGAGAGAAGAAGGAAAAATTAGTCATAAAATGAAATTGAAATCAATAAAAGTCAGGGCGCGAACATAAGACTATTTTCCCTTTCACATTTCTCCAGGGTTCTATCAATGATGGGTCCCAACTTTTTGAAGAATAAATGTTGATGTGGCTTTGCATTCGTACCAGGGCCTTTGATTTGACAGTACTCTTTGGCCAGGTCGATAGCCTCTTCATAATCTTAGATAAAAAAAAAACGGAGGTGAAAGTCATTGATACAAAAAAAAAAATTACTTTTTTTTGCCTCCCTGAGTGATCGAATTGCATCGCCGCATTTATCTTGGGTCAAAAGACTTTCTCCTTGATAGTTGAAGGCCTGTGTGAAGAAAATTTTTATGAAATGCATTAATCGACTCAAATAAGGTGTGCACCAACACAAAAATCAAGAAAATTATGAGCCTTACATTCAATTTTATGGCATGGGTAAAGAAACCCAGGAATGTTAGCTATGTAGCTCATTTGTCTCCATATTGACCTTTCAAAATCTAGCAATTTATTTTTCATGTACCAGGGATTTCAGATACATTTAAGTGGAATTTGATGTAAGAGTACCCATGTAATTGAAATTCATTTTCCCCTTGCTTTTGTGTTGTATGACCCTATTTATACCCTATTGCATGTACATACATAAGCCTGGTAAAACATGGACTTGAGTTTCAAATATGCAGACCAATGAGCATATTTCTTTTTATCCAAATGCTCGATAGCATCTCCAGCAGTGGTATACATTTTAAAAGTTTCATGGGCAAGGGTAGCAATGAGTGCGGAGTTATGCTTTAATTCAATGGCTCGAGCCATCGTGACTTCTTGTGCTTCAGCCATACATTGATTTAAATATGCAACTATCACTTTGGGATCTAAATCCGTTTCTGACTCGGGCTTCTCCACGAATTGAGGTATTAGAACATCTTGAATAAAAACTAGAAATCCGGCTCCTCGTCTGAGACTCGAATGAATTTCCTTGGCCTCCTCCATTTGAAGACTATTAAAAGAAAGAGGAAAAGAACTGACACGTGAGATACTCGAATCAAGACGCTTTAAAAAATTACTCGTCTTTTGCAGCAAGCATGGAGGCGTGTTTCATGTGCCAAATGGCCATATTCACAAGGATATGAGCTATTTCAAATACAGCATCCTTTTGCTCTTCAGGGCCCTCCTTGACTCCACAGCTTTGAGACCATTTAAAGGCTAAGGAATGACGGAGTTTTGAGGGGCCTCCACTCCCAGGTATTTCAATGAAGCCCCTTAATAAGGACAGATAGGAGTTCAAAGCAATGGACATACGATCCAAATCATGATGCGGATCCGGGATCAATTCCACAATCCGTTCTCGAGATCGCCTTAGATCGCTTTTGATCTTGATGGAGTCCTCGTCAGAGACGACTAATTCTAAGGGATTGAAATTCGCAAGGCTTCCCTTCAAGGGATTTCGATGAAACCAATAGGCCATGGTAGGTGCTATTAATTAGTATTAGTATGATTCAATATTTTATTATGTATTTTATCAACATTCAACACTAATTACTATTATTAATCGTAATTATGTATTGACAGATCCTTTTAATAGTAAATCCATGGACTCTCTCTTTGTGTCTCTTTCTCCTTCCCTTTATGTACCCACCTCCTAAGCACCAGCTCAGCCATACTTTGCAGTTCCTCCTCCTCCTCCCATAATATCACTCCTGCCAAAACAGCAGACAGATCTGCAATTTTTTAACAATTTTTAATACTTTTTCCCCCTCATATAATATGCGTTGCATCCAATATTGTCTAGCTATATATATTTACATATATACTACAAAGCACTATCTATCTATATTTTTATGCAAATCTTTAATCATTTTTTTTTTATTGGCTTCTCCTCATTTTGCGTTTCATTTGATAGTACATAATATTAGTATTACACTCTATTAACATGCAGATTTGCAATTGCAAATTCATTGAGTATCTATTGTAAAAACAAATCCTTGAAACAAATAGAGTCTAGCACATAATATTTAATATTGACTCCTCTAAATCCATGTTGTACTGATTTTCAGTTATAGTTCCATTGGCTTTATAAATTGTACAGAGTTGCCACTCTTTTTTGGTTTTTTACAAAATACGGATTTTGTAGTATTGTAATTGAGAGAGTGAATGTTTGGTGGATCGTACGGTATTTAATTATATTTGTGGATTGACTGATACCTACCTAGGTTGTATATGGGGGAAGGGAGTCAATTTTAAACAGTTTTAGATTGATATATATATATATATATATATAATATGTAATCCGTCAATTATGGGATACAACGTTTTATAAATTACTTAATCATGGGAAACCCCAAACGTGTCCTTTTATGAAAGTTCCTTCACCCATAATTAATATTTTTGACCCTGACTATCAATCAATCAATCAATGTAATTTAAGTGATCACTTTTTAAATATCATTTATTACTATTAAAGAACTTACAACTAGGTAGCAGGTTATCACAGGTCGGCCGAGTTTGGGATTTTTATGTGTTTATTTGAGTGAATGGACACTCGATTTTTTAACCCCCCCAAAGAATAATAAAAAATCCCTTCCTTTAATTGTACGTTGCTTTTTTAACATTCATGATAGTATTTTATTCTATTACAGAAAAAACCGGACATTTTATGAGTTTATTTAAATAAAATAAAAAGTACTCGGACAAGATGTGAAAAGAGGGCATGCCGCTGAAAAAGTGAACGTACGTGTACCCTTCTTCTTCAAGGTATTTCCATTATGAAATTCAGACTTATGTACATGAAGGTTTTGAGAGTTGGAATCAATATTCTGCTCATGGATATTAATACTTTGCTATGTTTTGATGTGTATTAGAATAAACACAAATTGTGGGCCAAAAGTCAAGAAGAAGAAGGTACAAATGCACATTTATGATGTTTTCGAAATATCCAGGATTGAAGCTTTCAAAATCAAGATTGTTATATAACATGCTACATTTTTGTAACGTAGAATCTACAAGAGGTATTGTATAATTTCTTTTAAATAAAGAGAATTATACCCTGAAAGCTAAAAATCTTTTGATAGCGGACTAACACTATATGTATACATATATTAGAAGGAAAATATCCGTACGGATTTAGCTATTATGGGTCCTTTTCGGCATTTCAAGATCATTTTAGAAATCAATTCCAGCATATTTAATGAAAATGCCAAAAAGTATAAAATAATGATTTTGTAGGACGGGTCTATCCATCCGGATTATAAATATTCAGTATATTATCCTCAGCCCTGGAATACTCAACTACACAAACTGTTTCGAACTGTACTCCATTTACCTGTTAAACTACATATATGTAGCTAGAGTCATAAAGACTTTCAAAAAATCATTTTCCTGTACATACAAAAATTAAATAAGATTAACTAAGATTTAGATACTATGTAAATACACAAAGTCATGCGGATTTTGAGGTCATGAAGTATGAAATAGTCAAGTGAACTTCCATGATAATGTACATAAATGAATGATACTCCATTTACCTGATTCAAAAGCATTTCTATGTGACTCTTAACTATTTAATTATGCACATGAAATATCACAAGTTTTATATATATATATATATATATATATATATATATATATATATATATATATATATATATATATAAAACAACTATGTTACGACTTATGGTTGGTTAATTGATTGGTGAGTAAATTAGGATTGTCAAAGAAACAATCTATGAAATGTAATTATTGAATTTTTATAAGATTCTCTCTCTCTCTCTACGTATATAAATATATCAAGGATGCCATTATTTGACTCTTTGAATGGTATACAACATATAATTTCTCATCATTAATTAAAGAGCATTTCATGACATACGGGAGCAGTCGAGGGATCCCAGTACCATTCCTCGGTATTAAGTACATAATATAAAATTAAGAGCATAACATTTGATACAAAATGTATTATAATTAAAATAGATAGAGCATGTAACTTATAATTTATTTATAATTAAATAAGACGTTGTGAGCCGAGGAAGTAAACTGTATGATTGTAACATTTGCTTACGTACATACAAGTTACAAACTTCAAAAAATAAGAGAAGTATATATATGTATATATATATATATATATATATATATATATATGTATATTATTAGTCAATAATATATAAATATGGATGGTCCGGTTCGAAGTTTTTTAAAGAGAGGAGCTATATATATATGATATATGATTAATATATATATTAATGTAGCTAGTTGGAGCTGGTACAGCTGACGCAGCTGATGTGTGCACTGCACTAGCTGGTAGGAGATGATATGAGTGACGTCAGAAGGTAAATGAACCGTTTCGTCACTAAATTCAAGGTGACACTCTTCATAGCTCAAGGACATCTTCCTCTTTTTTTTGCCCGTAGTAGTAGTAGCAGAAGTAAGGAGCACTGAATTCATATTTATTTCTTCAACAACTCTCTGGTCATTATTTATTATTATTATTATTATTATAGGAGGTCTCCTCTACCACCTCTGGATTAAAAGTTATCATCACTTGACTGAACTGCTTCGGCCCTTCATAGGACATCATGGGTGAGAAATTAGCCCAATTGGGTTTAGTTTCTGGAGAGGTTCGAGAGCTCAACATTGGGTCCAGCTTTCGTGAAAACTCGACGTTTCATACCATACGCTATGACTTTAAGCCAGCCTCCGTGGATCCCTCTAAAATGGGTGTTTTGACCGTGGGAGGAGATTCCAACAGCTCCGTTTCAGTCAATGTTCCGCATATGAATGGAACTGGAGTCACTCATTTTGGGTAATTTTCACTTCCCTTGGCACATCACACAGACTTTGTCCATATGGACCTCTTATTCAAGGGATTTTTAATATGAACAAATCCTCAAAAGTAGGGATTTGTACATTATTTGTATCACATTTCGTCGTCTCTTCTTTTCTCCCTCCCCCTCATTTATGGCCTCATTTATGTCCAATCCCCTCAAACCCTTCAAAAGACACTCTGAACTCCTTATCCTACTACCTACTACTTTTTTTCTTCTATTAATTCATAGCATGACATACTCAGAATTCTTTCCACACCCTTAATATCAGCACATGTCATATTATATATATATATATATTAAAAGTTCGATTTATTTTTAGATGCGAGTCATTCTCTCTATATATGTATATAAATACTTTTTAAAAAACCAAGAGATCCTTTTTTTTTTTTTCTTCAATAATCTTAAAAGTCCTAAATTAATTATTATAAATGATTTTTACTTAAAGAGTTGAGACTCCTTACTCCGTGATGAAGCTTTTAACTCAATTACTTCATATGTCCAATCAATTTCCCCCCTTTTTAAATGAATATAATTGCCTTTCCTTCCTTCCTTCCTTCCAACCCCCCAAAACAGTTCGCTCCCAATTCATTTCCGGCCTCTAAATTAGTACTCGTATGCCGAGGTCCCACTGTGTATCTTATAAATAGATTGATATGTGTGTATTTATTTAAATATCTCTTTTCTTTTTTTAGGGGCCATGCCAAAGAATCTAACAAACGAGAATGCATTCTGATCTACGATGCGGAAACAGGGGAATTTACTTTGGAAAAAATATCAAGTCAAATTCTTTTAAAGAAGACACGGCCTGAAAAAGGTGCTCCTCCCGAAAACATATCACAGCAGCCTCCACCTCCTCCCAACCAATATCCTTCCTCATCCCTTAAACATTCTTCACAGCATAAAAAACATTCCATGCATCGATGTAAATACTTTATTAGTTCATTTATTTTTCATTGCTTAGCTCAACGATCCCTTCATTTGAGATTGATTTGTAATGGATCCCGTGAGGATTTAGCTATAATCTACTAAATATTTTGGGATCAAAATTTGCTTAGAGTCACAGCCTTTTTCTAGCTTGATGATTTATTTATTTTTTAAATAAAATACGTTTTCTGTGCCAATTTTAATTTCACCACCGAAAATATCAATCTGTGTATGAAATTCAGAGATATTTTTACAGAAAATTATTAGCTCATCCACGAACGTGGATTCATAACCTCACACTGAATGACTGACTTTTTATAATTCAATACACATAACCATATTGATATATGAACTAATTAATTTAATTTTTTTTTAAATTGAGTTTGAGAGGCACTTTGGAAAAGAGCAATATCATTATTATGTTTATTATGTTTCGAATCTCTTATTTATTCTATCATTTTTGTAATGGTATAATGTTGACAACCAACCCAGTATTTATTTTATCATATTGTATATTTCAGCAAAGCCTATATCCCCTGCTCATAGAAACGCGAGTCCTGTTCCTTCACGACCACCTAAAGTAAACTCATCCATGCCGCCTTCTCATCACCCCCCTCCCTCACATCATCATCACCAAGGACCACCGCCAGCCTCCTCCTCATCACAATACAAGAAGAGTAATGAGGATTTCTCTCTTGATTTAGATGATGAATTTGATATTATGAAATCCTTACAACCAGTAAAAACGTCTCCTCGAGCTAATCGGCCACATCCTATGGCCTCCACGAATGCTTCTTCCTCATCAACTTCTTCTTCTTCTACATATCATCGACAACAGCAACAGCCCCTTAGAAACCAACCTGAAAAGAAACCACCACCACCTCCTCGACCTCCATCTCCACAGGCTCAAGCATCAACAGGTGACTCTTCGGATTCATCTAGTAGTGATTCATCCAGCGGAAGGTGATTTTTATTTCATTATTTCATTTCATTTCATGGTTTTTGTAATATATATATATATATTTATTTATTTTTTAGTGATAGTGATAGCGATGATGAAGATTTTCAAGAAGTTGTTTCCAGTGAGAATAAAAGCAATGGTGGAAGTATGATGATGATGGCTCCGTCAATGCCTTCCTTTTCGACTTCCCCTAATCCTCATGGCAAAGAAAAACAGCAGCAACAACAACAGCTCTCTCGCCTAACAAGCAATTCTGCTCCTCCGTCAATGAAAGCAATATTAAATGACGATCTACAACTCTCTTCAGAATCAGATGATGATAGCGATTAATTTATGTTGTTATTGATATTAATTAATTAATTAATGTGTGATATTGTTTTCGATTACAAAAAAAAAAAAAAAAAAAAAATGCTACAAACCTTTATTTCTTTCTTCCTTATGCGAAAAAGGGAAGAAAAGAAAAGAAAAGTACATTTAAATATGTACATATATAGGTTCAAAGTAGATATTTGTAGCATCATGTTAAAGACATACAAATTCCTTTATATTCATTGTACAATGCTCTCATATGTTGTACTACTACTTTTGTTATTATGAAAATATATCCATGTTGAAAGTACCGAATTAAATATGTAGCGCTCACTCTTCCCTCTAATTGCTGTCCAACATTAATTACGTATATTATGGATGAATTTTACATACATCATCTTTTATTCTGGATTTTAGGCACTGTATGTATTCAGAGTTCTTTCTCTACATATATTTTGAATAATTTTATGGTGTGTTTAGGTAAGAGTTTGTTACCTAGATTGTTAGAGCTGCAGTTTTGACTTTTGGTCATAGATGAAGATCGTTATTTGGGAGCCTAAGAACGTTTACAAATACTTCCTTCCTTAGATACATACATTACATATGCATGGATTTTGTACGGTCTACCTTGTTTTAACAAAATAGAGAAATTAGTGATAAAACAGTTGGGATAATTTGAATGGGATAGCACTAGTCTCAAGGTGGCTTGGTCAGGTCTAAGATTTGAAGAAAATGCACGATTGTTTCAAACCTATTTAATATAAATTATGTGATCACAATACTGTGCTATTATAATTATACGTTGTGCCTATCTTGGATGATGCTGGAAAATCAAAAATGGAATGATTAGGACTCCCTCACCCCACTAAAACAACTCTTCTTAATTCAATGGGTGTCAGAGAGTCCAAACCAATTAATTATATTATTACTGTCATAATATAATTTGGTACAAATCGTTGAATATACATATATAATTTTTGAGATCTCCAGATCTCATTCCTCATGAATTTACCGATTTTTGCCAACGACTTTTAATTTTTTGAAGCTTTGCCCTTGTTTACTGCACCCAAGATACGCTGTAAAAGATCTGGAACTTCCATTCATAGTTGAGAGGGTAACAATAATGAAAAAATTAGATTATAGTTATTAGAGTGAGGGACCAGACAAAACTTTGATTCTTGTCTTTATACGAATTTGTTCTTTTATTATAGATATTATTTTAATTTAGCCGATCCGTGGGAAATTCAGACGCAGGTTGCCTTTTGAGAGCCCATGAGAATGTACGTACATATGTAGTTAGATAATATTTTATTGTTCAAACTCTACAAATCCGTTCTTTCTATGTTATGTATCTTGAGATTCGTAATATAATGAATTTGGAGAATGGAAATGTTATAATAATAATAATATTATTATTAATAATTGGATTCAAGTACTTTTATTCCAACATTTTAAAAGATAGGGAGTAGAGACAGTGATTGCCAAACTCCTCCAACCTATTTCCTTCATCTTTTGGCAAGGAGTGACAAAAAGATTAGTCCTCGAAATAAACAGTATGTCTTTACTATTTTATAAACTTAATATATTATGATAAAAGATCCAAGAATTTAAATGCACATGTTTGGAGAGTGTAGAGTGATGTAACACGGCTCAAATACCATCATCATCATCATCACCACACCTTTATGATAAATAATAATAATAATAAGACTTATTACTTACTATTACGCACACGTAGATAATGACATGTAAGACAACCATGAATCAATCCAATGGCTGGCCAATATCTTCTTCTAAGCATACATAAGAGTCGAATTATTTATCATTAGATTACATACATACATCCCTGAGGTTTCTTCCTTCTGGCCATGCAATTAGAGTAGGACAACAATCATGAATTTCATGATTGTTTCTCCAAGTAAGTAAGTAAGTAGCCATTGTATCTTTTTACAAATATGAGCAGTTAACTCAATCATCAATGTACCAGGGATCCGATCCTCTTCTTTACAAGGATCCAATTAATATTATGTACATACATGTGGAAAATATCGACGAAAACGACTACTCTTTAAGTCATAGCCCTTTCAAAAGTCAAAAGGACCCTACGGTTAGAAATATCCTGGTATATTACGTACGTACTGGCTCATTAGAGACCCAAAACATATTTGTGTGATTGGACTACTATTTTTCCTAGTGTTTAAGAAATGTGTAAGACAGAGACTCATGTGTTCTACATAATAGATAGTATAGTATATACAATATATATGTAATGCTCAAATATCTACAGTAACATGTAATGTCTGTAGAACGTCAGACGATATACAGAGAGTTAAAACTCCCGCGAAATACATATACTGTATTTGTGTACAGTATATATGTATAATCCAGCTGAACAAAAAGAGGGAGAGTTGGCTTCGAAGAAGGAGGAGGTAGGTTGTTGGAAGAGTGAGTGAGCAGTGAGGAAGGAAGGGAGGGAGGGAGGGAGGGGGAGATAGATGATACTGTACTGTATATACAGCATATATGTATGTATGTATACAGTATAAGGGGCAAATACGAAATAAAAATCGATAGAGAAGAGAGAGAGAAGCAGAGTTTAGTTTAACTTGGAATATTCCTATATTATTTATATATATATATGTAATGTTGTTATGTACAAAGGAAGGAAGGAAGGAAGAAAGAAAGAAAGAGATCGAAGCATTAGCTACTAGCCTATTATTTATAAGTAACAGTCTGCTCCTACTGCTGCTATTCCTACATAAATTGGCTGCTGCTACTACCTATTCAGTAACTAACTAACTAACTAACTAAGATGTAATAATGAATGTGCCCTTCTTCTTCCCTCGTATTATTATGATTATTCAATTTACGCATGCCCCTATGTAGTATAAATAATAATAATGCATCTCTCCTACAAAATTCAAAGGATGAAAAAACTACGGTCGGTGACTGAGACTGACAAGAAGGAGCAAGCAAAGCAAAGCAAAGCAATAATCAAAATAAATAAATGAGCAACCTGTTTGCTCCAACTTTATACTTATACTTATATATATATATATATATATATATATATATTTATGTACGAGTGTCTCAAAGGCTTTCTAAAATAACATTGAAAAAGGATTCTCCTTTAGTTGTTAATAACGTATCTCTCTTTCTGTTTCTATTTCTATTTCTGTTTCTTTCTTTCTATCTTTAAAGAAAATTATTCATTTATATATTATTATTATCATGTTATTATGACTTAAAAGAAGAGCTCAATTATTATTATTATTATTATTATTGAGGAATTGGAGCTCAAGGAAAGGAGAGAGAGAGAGAGAGTCCCTTTGAATCATTCATTATACTTATAAGTACATATTTTAAAGGTACAAGGATCCTATCCACCACTTGAACGAGGCTGTTGTTGTTTCGTGTGATGATGCAAACACTTGAGATGTTCTCTACTTCTTCTTCTTCTTCTTCTTCTTCTATAACTAAACACAAAATTAAAGTTGTGTGTTTTTTTACATTTTATTTATGTATTTTGTAAAAAAAAAAAAAAAAAAAAAATGAACGAAAGGTCCATGGCTCAATACCATTAATTTAGAAAAATAAATAATAATAATTATTATTATTATTGTAGTCAGACAATCTTTTTTTATATAATATGTATGCTTATTTTGGACAAATAAATGTCTTTATGTTTGATAGCAATAATAACAACTAATAAGTAACTGTATTGTATCTCGCAACCTTTCCCCTCTTTTTTTCTTTCTTTTTTTTTTAAAAAAAGAGGTCCCAAATCAGTGGGTAGCGTTAGGCAGTTCCTCTTTAATTTTGGCTACGTACTTTGCAAAAATAGATTGGAATGATACACTGCTTAAAAGCCCATAATTCGTGCTCCATGGATTTGAGTACACTAAAAAGAAACCCATCAACCCATAAGCATTCAAATATTGACTATCTAGTTAAAAATAATGAGAAGTGTGATGATGAACTAAAAGAGCCCAATGGCTCTCCTGATTAAATAAATAAATAAATGTTCTTTCTTGTCATCTTTCCGTAAGCAATTTCTCTTAAATAAGGAACAGGGGATTAGAGTCAGCCAAGGAGCCAGAGAGAAGGATCTCCTCCTGGTATGCTGTCATCATAAAAAAGTATGATGAGCCTAAGAGACGCCAATATATCAGCTGAGCCTGCCAAGGAATCTTTGAAATAAAAGGAATAATTAATTAAAACACAAACCCTAAAATGGTCACCAACTTACTTTTTTTTTTTTTTAATGAGAAAGTAAAAAGACCGGAATTCCAGAGAGTACCCATGAATGATCCCTAGTTTCGGGCTAGTTCTTACAGGATAAGGAGAGAGAATATACATTAGACAAGAGAGTCTGGAAGGGAAAGGGCATCATCGTCTCTCCACCTTCTCTTTCAAGACTTTTTATGTTGATATTTATGAAGTAGTTCCCTCCCTGAGAGTGAAGGTCCGCTTAATCCACAAATTAAGGAAATAAATATGAATCAGACACTCACTTTATTAGGTTCCCCTTTTAGTACTGCTCAAGCAGAATGGCAAGGGGCCCGTAAATTACTGGTAGGTAGGTCATTCTCTCCAAGGGACACATGTTCGCTACTTAATAAGGAATCATTCAGGTTCAAAAATCAATATTCAGAATACAAATAAAGGATATGAGAGGACATAACATCCTCTCAAATAAGAGTTGTCAAACTTTTGGGCGGAGTACCATTCATGATGATTCATTGAATGTACCTCTCTCAACCTACCCTACATCCGTTTATTGGTAATTCCACTTCTTTTAATATTTAATTTCTAGCTTAATCACTAAATGTGTAAGAAACTTAAGGAGTCTGAGTAGAGAGGAAATTGGACAGTGTCGATAAGAAATACAGTGTATTTATTTTATATGACGAAAGAGGAAGAGAAAAAAAAAATGTATTATATGCATGGAATTCTTTCCAAAAGGCTGAGGACAGTCATTTTTTAAACTTAGGGAATTTTGTCAAAACTATTACTAATTAGAACAGATGATTTAAGTTTAACCAGTCCTCAAATCAAAGGAGTACGTATGGAGGTGGTGGGATGAGGGAAGAGGATATAAATCGACAGGTGACAAAAACAAACAAACAATAACAACGTCCATCAGAGGTCTTCTATTGACAAACAACCGATTGAACAACAACAACCAACCAACATTCAAATACACAACCAGAGTGAAAGAGTCCTTCTATCCATGATGGATCCCTTTTGCGTTTACAGCTCCAAGCTAGTGACAAAAATAAGATTTATTTGATTCATTTATTTTTTTACGTCATACGTGATATTTTTTGAATGAGCTGGATGTTGTTTTCAATAATAGGACGTGCCAGATGACGAGGGAATATTATTCAAATATATATATATATATATATATATCCAGAGAGGAGGTGGGAACTTCGAGGTCAATATATATTTATATATATATATATACAGATATATAAAGGCAAAATGGCACTCATTTCTATATAGGTAATGTCGTGTCAGATGTGGATTGAGAAATTCACCTAACCTGCTGCAGAAGTATGTAGATTTTACCTACAAAATTGCGACGTCCTTTTTTTTTTGTTTTTCACGCCTGGCTGAAGGGACTCCCTCCCTCTCCCTCCCTTCCTGGTCGTCCTTTTTGCTCAATCCTCTTATTACAAATATTATTATTATTATTCTGACCAACTGACGTGACGTGAGGGATACACTCATCCCTCAAGAATCCGTACGGATCAAATGTTTGTTTTTCATCAAATTCCTATCCGACTTCGATTCCCATCGATTCCTCCCTATTTTCATATGCATTTTAAACAATACATATATCCAGAAATATGTATGTTGTAGTGTCTGCTCTTACGTCACCATCAAGACACACACACAAAAAACAAAAAACAAAAAAAAACTTTGCAAGTGTGAGCGTGTTTTTTTGGCCAAACTCCATCAAAAAAAGAAGGGTTGACTAGCAGGGTAACATGGAGTTAAAAATGCAAAGAGGAGGAGGTTGCGTTAATTCATTATTTCCGAAATATTTTCCTTCAATTTTAGTTGGAGGATATTTTTTTTTTCTTTTTTCTTTTCTTTTTCTCCCTTTATTTTATTAGATGGGACTATTTATGAATAATACTTTGCGATTTTAGGCGGGTTGTTGGATGGAAAATAATTTTTGCATCAACAATCTCGAGAAAAAAAAAAACTCGTTTTTTTGTTTTAGCATACTATGATTATCCTCATTTAACTTTTTTTTGTTTCTCCTCTTCTTCTTCTTTTATACTGCATTGTCACATCTTTGATACACAAGTACATGTATGTATAATTGAAGGAACATAAGGGGAGAATCCGTAAGGACTTTTTTCTTTTATATATACCTTAACAGAAAACGACGTCAAAGTATGTTATTATGTTGTAATAATCATTATTTCTAATAAAAAATAGGAAGAAGTGAAATCCTCATTTCCTTCAAAACCCGCGAGATGTCGCTGTGATGAAGGATTTGAAATCAGGTAAAGATACCAAAAAAAAGAAAGAAAAAGAAATATAACATTATAATATACATAGGAGGAGGAGGAGGACGATGCTACTACATATGTACATATTATTATGTACATCGAAATACATTGAAAAAGAACATACTTAGGTACATATAACATAGTTAGGTAGAAGTAGTAGTAGTTGTTGTTGTAGTATTAATAATAATAATAATAAAGTATGTTGGGTGTGCGTTTATGCAAGAAGACACAAAAGAGAGAGAGAGAATACGAGGTTGATGACGTCATTGGTCTTAAAATATTAGTATTATTATAAACTCTCTGTGAATGGAGGAGGAGGAGGAGGGGGGGGGAGAATATTTGTGTATGATGAATACAGTGTGTACGTAAGTACGTTGCCTAGGAGCTTTGTAGGTAGTGAGTAGTAACTTGTATTTGTGTGTTCCTTCTTCTTCTTCTTCTTTCGTGCTCTCTCTCTCTCTCTCTCTTTTTCTCTTTTCTTCTCTCTCTCTCTCTCTCTCTACTAATGTACATACATGGCCTTGGCCGTTTTTATATATATTATATTATATTATTTTTCTTCCATTCCATTCCCTTCTCTTATTCTATGTTACATGTTATTACTACACCACTTTTACATAAAGTTGACTCATAAAAAGAAGGAGAAGGGGGGGGGGGGGAATTGGAGGCCGGTTTATATATATACATATATATATATATTCAAAATATGTACGTACGTTCAACATTGGAGGATCTACTCCGGGCTCGGAACTCCTCAGAGATGCAAAACAATTATTTATTATTTTTATAAAAAAAGTATGAAATCCGGTTCTTATCCATGGTATACATAGTAACTTAATTACCCACAATAGAGGATCCACTGATCCACCGTCGTCGTTCTCTTCTTTATCTACATATATATGCAACTCATATAAATAAAACCTGATTCCCTCCCCCCCCCCCCCCCTCTTATTTTATCATCATCATCATCACTTTAGTACATACCATCAAGAACCTCTAAAAATACTCTTAACCTTTCATATAGGTATAATATTATACATATAATATTTGAAACTTGTTTCTAGTGGGTAGGTAGGTAGTAGTTGTAGCTAGAGATAGATAGGGTAATGTGGGCTATCTATTGTAAGAATTCATTGCTCACTCAATCTCTCATTGGTTGAGAGTGAGTCCTCCATGTTTGTGTATTGTATATGTAGTAGTAATAGCAAATGAACGAACAAATCAAATCAAATGAGAAGAGGAAGGCGGGAAAATTTGAAAAAAAAATATATGAGATAATTATGTATATATATATGTATTTATAATAGTATACATACATAGAATATTATTATTTTATATTCTTTTCTGCAAAAAAAAAGGGAGGAATAAAAAAAAAAAGGAAGGAGAATAGGTTTTTTTCCACAGAGATGAATTTATATACATATATATATGTTATGAAGGGAAAAGTAGTAGAAGGAGGTGCTTTCTTTCTTTCCTTCTTTTGGATGAAGAAGAGGGAAAAAATTGAAGATGATGGAGAAAGGGGAGTTAGGGAATATTATGTTATTATTATTATTATTATTATATTGTATGTACATGGCTTCTACAAATATATATCATTCACTGACAACAAAGCAGCAGCAGCAGAAGAAGAGAGAGGAGAAGGAAAAGAAAAGAAAAGAAAAGGAAAAAAAGGGAGAGAGAAGAAGAAGAAGCAACTCTTATTGCTACTCTACTCCGACTCGTCCATCAAATCAAATATCATCTAATACATGAATTTTTGATGAGAAGAATGAGAATGAGAATGATCAAGGGATGGGAGTACGAAATAAGAGAATTCCAAAGGAATGTTCTTTAGTTTCAGCTCGGATTGTTTGTTAGAAACAAATCCTTGTAGCGGATATTCATTATTATAATTATGTATACATATGTATATTTTGGAATGTAGTAAAGAGAGGGAGAGAGAGAGAGAGAGAGAGGGAAAAAGAGAAAATGTTCGACGAACCAAGAGTAAAGAAGAAGAAGGGAAGAGGAGAATACCTGTTCCAGTTAGGAACCAGAGCGCCTATAACGGTTTGGTAATAATAATAATAAAAATAATAATAATAAGTACATAGAAAAACGTACATACATAGATTCTTTCCTATGAGGAGAGAAAAAAGCAAAAACCCCAGAAAGATCACAAACAGAGGTCCCCGGAGTTCGAACTCTTGAAAGAAATAAAGTATAAGGATCTGGGAAATTCCAATTTTATACTTCTTCTTTTTTTGCAGGGGGGAAGAAGAGGTTGCGTGATCCTTTTTGTGGAGTTTTATTGAAAGGATCTCTTCTTCTTTTTCTATATAGTATATGTTTAGTTTGGTTGGTTGGTTGGTTGGTTGGTTGGTCCATAACATTATTATTATTTTATGCTATGCTTCATACAAGAGGGGGGGGGGCGGCAAGAGTGAATGAAGTCGACGTGCCCTCGTTGTTGAATAAAATGCATTAGTAGGTACGACTGCTACTTCTTGTTCTTCTCTTCGTCTTTATAAGGCATAAATTGGGAGAAGAAGAACTTATAAAATAGTATACATACATATATTGTACAATTTTGATGAACTTTTTACGTAACGTTATTATTATTATTTTTTTTTTTTTGTGAACTGAAGGAGGTTGTTGAATTGGGATTTTTCTTAATGATAATGATGGCAACTAAAAAAAAAAGGCATGAGGCAGAGGGATCCTTCTCCGCTTTCCTCCTTATTTTTAAATTTAATTTTTACGGTACCTACATATTTTTGAGTGTCTCCCTCCTCAACTAAATAAAAGAAGGGGCTTTCAAATAACCTCAAATAGATTTTATTTAAATACGGATCAGTACACTTTTTGCGGATTTTATTTAAATACTTAGGAAAGAGAGGTTCTGTGAGAGCATTTCTTCTTCTTTTTTTTTATTTATTGGAAATCCCAAATTTTTTCCCTTTTCTTTTCGCTTATTTAGAAGAAGAAGAAGAGGAGATCTGAGTCACACTGCCTCTACTCACTCACTCCTGGTATTTCCGTTTTGATCCTCATAATATCAAGTACGTTCGGTTCTATGCATGTACATATAGGGTGAATTTGTAAGGGATTCAACACACACGTCAGACTGGCAGTCTTGACTGCGTCTCGCAACCTTTCGGTTTCAAAAATAGAAAGAAAAAGACTCCATTCACTGCTGGTAGTAGTAGTGGGGCAATTCTTGCCCAATTGGTCCTGTGGTCCATCCATTTTTTATTTAAGACATTATTAAAAACACACATAATGTGAATTATGTGTCTTTTCAAGTGAGTTAAACACTCATCAAGAGTACCAATAGAAATTTAAATATGTATGTACATACAAGTGAATTTTGAGGATAGTATTGTGAAAATATGTACATGGATCGATATATGGGATTACTAAGTGTTGGGCAATCCTGGTCTAGAGCCTAAGTTACTGGAGGTGGAATTCACTGTTTATTCACTCGTGAATTGAATAATGATCATCTATGTATATCATATCTAGTAATAGTAACTTGTATTCAAATCCTTATATAACTTGGACTCAACTATGGACGGACTGACTGTCCATAGCAATTTGTATGTATGTATATAAAAAAATACTCCCAAATCAATTGGTCATTGGTTAATTATGGAGGTACTCTCCTCTAGATTTGTCCCTCACCACATTTTGGTGTGTGCCTGTTTTTGGAAGGGGGGGGGGAGACTAATCACACTTTTTTCTCCTCAGTTCATAATTAGGAATGTAAAAAATATGTGCAAAATGCCGCGTACGAGATTTTATGGAGTTGGCATTTTTAACAGGTCTTTTTGTTTTCCAAAGCTGTTATCATTTTTCCTTTATTACAGAAAGGGAGAACATCTACAGTAATAGCAAATACAATGTTAGAAAAAGGCTCATATTCTCGTAATAATTCTAGGTTTACGACTTGTAAGCTAAAGATATATAATTTCCTGACATTAACTTTAGTTAATTTTCTGCCTCTCATCTATGGTATACATACATAATGTTACTATTACTTATTGATGTCTTCATTTGTGTAAATATATAGAGGAGAATAGCAGCTTGTAGCTCAGTCAAACGTCATGACAGCTCAAGCTGCTTCCCTCACAACATTCATCAAATTGTCAGAGTTACAACCAGGTTGATGATTTTCTCTTTCTTTTTATTTTACACACCCCATTTGCATATTTTTTACATTCCTATTCATAATATGGCTTTACCCCAGGCCACATCTGATCCATCATCCACTTATTTGTGGCCATCGAACTTTGTTACTAATGTCGAACTCATGGCGTCGGAAAAATAAAGTATTTGTGGCCCATTGAAATTTGTATTAGTTGAGGTCTTATATATACTACTATGGGCCAAAAATACCGAGAAATTAGTATTTCATTTTATGGGGGATTTCGATAGGGATAAAAGTCTTTTTTTTTTTTTTTTTTGAGTTGGCACCCCTCTCACTCTCATTTATAAGCGTTTGTCCTTTTGTGAAGAGCACAAATCGAATTTCCATGTGTTTTAAAATTTCCCAAGATGATAACACAAATGCATGCCACTGTCACTGCGGACATATGAGCCAAATTACACGTCAAAATATTCATGTGTGTTTGTCCTTTTGTGAAGAGAATAAATCGAATTCTTGGTTATTTTAAAGTGTCCCAAAGATGATGACAATAATGCAATTGTGAGATATGTTGTTGATATCAAAAAATGAGCTTAAATGAATATAACATTCCAAACTCTGAGTAATCTTTTGAAATTTTGAGAATTCGTGGTGTATATCTCGAGAAACATAGTTTATTGCTCAAAAAAAAAAAAAAACAGAGCATCTGATTTTTAATTGTAATAGCGTATCTAAACAATTCAGCAGTTATTGATCTGAGATAATTTTTTATTATTGACTTAATACAAATTTTGACACTGTTTTGGAAATTGAAAAAAAAAAAAAAAAAGTAGCAACATTGGCGCATGTGGATTGCATCGGGTGGAGGAACTATTTATAGCTCCCGATATTTTTGGCCCAGGGTAGTATGTAGAGGCCTAAAGCACGGCCAGCCAAATTTTGCACCTTATTTAATTGAAAATAAATGTTGGGTTGAATTAGTGTATCTATGGACTTTTATAGGGGAAAATTACAGTTTCTTACGTCAGAAAATGAGAGGCGGTTGGTACTTATGTTTAAGTAAAAAAAAAAAAAATTATGAGGATTCTGTAAGGAATTAGAACATTGTGAGGGAGGACTCTTCCTCTAAAAGAAGAATTAAATAATTCCCACAGTACTCCCAACTCGTAAATTTCCTTAAAAATGCATAATAATAAAGTTATGATTTAAATATATGTATGTATGTATGTATGTAGAAGAATAGACAAATTCCCTCTGCTCTAATTTTATTTTTAAATGTTTTTTCCTCACTCTAGCCCTAACACATTTTCTCCCACCAAAGCAGCTGATGTGAACAAAATTCCCATACTTATCTATGTAGGTATGGGCATTTTGTTGAAGTTGAAGTAAGTAAGTGATTGACACAGAGTGGATATGAGGGAATTTGAATCCTGAGCAGTCCAATAGGATAGGCACATCCTTTCTTCAGCTTATTTTCTTAATCATAATAACCTCAAATTGAAATACATATTACATAGAGCAAAAGTTTTTGTCTCAAGGATACGGAACAGACTGCATTCAAATTGATTCCTTACACTCCTCAACAAATTTGAAATGTCAAAGATCCTACGGGGATTAACTAAATAAATAAAAGTTATTCAATTTGCACGCTGATTTCAAATCTGTAATTTTGTTTTGTTCGAGACCCTACTTTTTGAGCCCTTTTCCCAACTTTTTCAACTCCAATTTAAGCCTAAAAGGAACCTCATTTTGTGCATTACAAGATAATGATCCGCTAGTTGTTTTTTATGCAAATTCCATTTCCAGTCTTTGTTGTGACCTAAAAGGACTCCTGGGGGCATACATAACTCCTTGAATATTACATGAAATGGATTGCTAAGAAATGCATTAAGGAGCTGAGATCTACAGCTTTCAAACGAGATATCAAGCGAACGATAAGAGTCCTTAACTTTGAAGAAATCGACTGTCTATGTGTGTCAATTTTCATTCCATTTCTAACAAAAATTCTCTAGAAATCTAAGATTCACGGATTTATTTGCTATTGATATTTAAATACAAACATTTTGCAGGTTGCAAACTCAATTGCTGCCTGAGGGATTTATGCACGCCGGGATTCATTCAATTTTTACATCTCCTGGTTAGGTGTTTGTTTGTTTTTTGTTACTCTTTGGCTCATTTTGATACGGATTACCATTCAATGGTAAGTACATATTTATGTATATATTTGTAGGCATACATAGAGTGAATTCTCTTTCCGAGGAGATTGATTCATTTCTACTTTAGTATTTTGATAATAGAGAGTTGAAGATGATTCTCTCTGTTGACTTTTAAGAGCTCATTTTCAAAAAGACTGAAAAATATCCAGAGTGGATTTTCCTTAAAAAAAGCCCCTTGTTCAAAGTAAGCATAAACATGTCAAGGGACAAGGCTCGCCTTGATCCTCCTCTCCTCTTGCCGTTGAATAACTAAATAAGAATATATGTATGTAGTTTTGGTAAAACGAGAGAGCATTTTAAACTGGCTCATTATTTATTGAACTTTATGAGAGACGGCCTCGTCACTCTGACTATATATATCAAAAAAAAAAGAACATTTTTTCTCTCTGTGATTACGAATAAGGTCTACAATGAAAGACCCATTTTATAACTAAACCTGTACTTCAGATTCAGTAATTCGATTTGATTACTGAGTATTTATCATCTCTCCTGAGTTAGGAGTGTTGAAAAAAAAGTAATCAATTAAAAATGACTCGTTACCAGGTTTTTAGCCCCCCCAAAAAAGTAATTGCTCACGAGTCAAAAGTAATTTATTTATACGTAAAAGTAACGTTACTATAATATTTTTTTTACTCAATAATGAACAAAATAACTAAATTGAATGCAAACCCTGTGTTCCTTGAGTTTATGACATAACAGACAATCAGAGACGAGACTAATGAAATAGTGAAAATTAAAAACAAAAAAACAAAAAAAAATTATGTAATGGGGTCTTTCTTTGCATAGTGACATTATAACAGAAAGAAAATAATGAAAAATAAGTCAGGCCGTTATTGAAGAAAAAAAAAAAAAAAAAAGTAGTCACGATGCTATTCATTTCTAGATGAACCTAAGACTAGAGTACTGACTCTAACACCGCTATTCAGCCAGATTTATAACCAGAGTCAGCCTTCATATCTGATTACTTCTCAGTCTTAAGTAATCCGTTTGTCAATGTAGAATGAATGGTTCTGTCACGGAACAACACACACGTTTCCTTCCTTTAGCCTCTGACTCAAAAGTGAGAAGGGAACATAATTACTGCTTAGTATCATTCAGCTTTTAGTATCTGGAGACTTTTATTCCAATTTAAATGGATTAAAATGTTGTTCATATAACTTGAAGAAGGGGCAACTAGTTCAAAAGTACTTATTATTTACATTGAATTGATGATTGGATCAAGTTCTCTCGATTCTTTTAAAAAAAAAACCATATCAGTGTCCTTCATACTTTTTCAGCTGATCCCTTCATTTTCTAAGAATTCTCCGTTCAGGGGCTCATTTCACCATTTTTGAATTGAATTGATTTTAAGGAAATATTTGAATTTCTCAGGAGCTGGATTTCAAAGTATTCATCCTGAATTCCCTACCTGTTTGGCCTCAGAGAGAAAGGCCTCGATTTTGAGATACATGTTGGCGAACTCTTCTTTGCTTTAAATACGTACATCCAGGAGATGTACAGAAAAAAGAAAGAAAAACGGTGAAAAAAAAAACAAGCAAACAGAAGAATGACCGCTGTTCCATGACTTTTCCCCTTCAGGCGCTCAAACATGAATGGAAAGCTGGATATTCTCTCGGTTGCCAAGTTCTGGAATACTTACATATATGTAAGTAAAAAAGAAGAAGATCCTTGCAATGTATTGAAAAACAGTCAATTTAATTTACAGGTGCGGTTTTTTTAAATTTGATCTGAAACTAAAGCACAACTTTCAATCCTACATGAGTACATAAGCTCCCGATGAATCCCGGACACAAAGATTCTTTCAATCAAGTATCTTATAACTCTCAAACAAAGGGTTGTCCAAAAATGTTCAACCCCTGCATGTGATTGTGTTGCAATCCCTTTTTTTCTTCTTTTTTCGTTAAAGTTTAATTTCGTAATGGTAAAAGTAAGTTGTATATATGTATATGTATATGTCTGTGTGTTGTCGTTTCCAAGGAAAAAAAAAAAACACACACACAAGATAAAGAAGAGAAGAAGAAGAAGAAGAAGAAACCCTCATTTTAGCATCAGTCAATCTCATTACTTCGTCTCCTTTCTACAACAATCTATGTTGTTATATATATATGTATATATATATATATATATGTTATAGTAGTCTAAACAGAGCGTTTTCACGTGACGTCATCATTATGAAAGTCAGCCATCTTGGAGAGAAGAAGGCGCATGAACAGCAGAGTTTTATACGAATTACAAACCCCTTGTGTCTTTACTATTTAGGAAAATGTCAGCATTCCACTTGCCGCTTACATATTATTTGGATGACATTAGTATGGGACCGACCAATCTAAAAGGGCTTTACTTTGTATAATTTCAATACCCTTGTCAATAAATCAACACTACCTTTTGCAAGGACAGTATATATATATATATACATATATATATTCAATTAGCCAACTCTTTAGGTCCCTAATTCTCCATTTGGAACAAAATTAAGCTACTCTTGCAATCTTGTTATTTCAAGAGATTTAAATCATTTCTTTGATTTGAGTCGATTAATGTCTACATGATTCTCGTAGGCTTCAAATGCTACTACTCAGTAACGAACTTTAGCCTTCTTCTTCTTCATCATCATCTTAGAAGGCATTTGATCACGTTTGATCACATTGAAAAAAAAAAGTAGGAAAAAAAAATGAATGTCTCCATTTTAATTAATAAATATTATGTCAAAGACATTGGTGGCATTCTATCCCTCCAACATGAGGTATCTTTCTATCTATGCATGTATATATTATGTCAGAATTTGTGACGTCAGTACATATAAAAAAGAATCCTTTTGAGAGAGATTAGGCTTTAAGGGGTAAAGAGACAAATCTGACTCTCAAATCTAAAGAATCAAAATAAAAAACCACGAAAATGCAGAAATTCCCTATTTATTCCGCAAGGTTTATTTATTTATTATCCTATATGTATTATTAGTAAGTTTTTTTTTTCTCTCTCTCTCTCTAAATGACGTCACAGATCCCATCCATTTATTTATTTATTAATATGTGTGTATGTATGTATTTATACTATTTTATTTCAAAGTCAAATGCCTCTCAATGATTCTTCTTCTTCTTCTTCTCCTCCTTCAACTCATTAGGATGAATCAATCACGACGAATGAACATATATATATATATATTATCAATAATATACATATAAGTAACAATGAAGTCACTTGAGTCACGAAACATAGAAAGAAAGAGGTTGTGTAAAAAAAATAAATAAAAGATTTACCGAAAAATAATTTTAATTTTGCTCTCCTATGGGTTTTTCTTTTCTTTTTTTTTTTTGTATGTGTTTGAAAAAAAAAACATATATGTATGTATGAACATATAATAATATTGTATGTAGTAGATTGAATTACAACAAGAAAAGGAAAAAAAAAAAAAGAAAAAAGAACAAAAAAAAAAAAAAAAAAGGGAGAAGAAGAAGAAGAGAAGAGGAACGATTCCCGAAAAAGATTTGTAGATATTTTATTTTTCACATATATATTATATGTTCATTCTATGTACATAGTATGACGTTTTACGAATGGAATTTTGCATCCAATGACATGGAAGTTTGTAGGCCCAGAAATGGGATTTGGTAGATAGGTAGGTAGGTAGGTAGGTAGATTACCTTACATACTATGATTATTATGCTAAGTCGTCGTCTCTCTTTGTTACGTCTCTTCCTTCCTTCTTCCATGTTATACACATATCTTTATAAAACAGAAGTTTTGAAGGCCAAAACACACGTGAAATGTTCTTTTTTTTTTCCTTTCGTCTTCTCTTTTTTTTCAGGTACAGGGTACGTTATCCAGACATACATACATACATACATAGGTGGATATGCTATGGTTACCTTTAGCAATGGCACCTTCTAAAAACATATTTTATTTATAAGTTATTTATAAGTTGCTAAATAACTTATTCAATCGGAAATAACCAATGATATATATATATACATTAGTTGAGTGACGGAGTGCGGAACCATGGGGGTATGGAGGTTGGATATCACATATCTCCAAGGAGAGAGAGAGAGCGGATTTTGTAGTACATAGCATTCAATATGTATTCAATATATATATATATAAATACAGCAAGCAAGACTTGGTTGATGCCATGTAGGATTTGACGACGAAGGAATTAGAAGTAGAAGTAGAAGTAAAAGAAGAAGAAGAAGAAGGAAAAAAAAGAAAAACTAAAACCTGATCCGGCCTTGATATTTTGAAGTTTTTGCTTTTTGTCTTTATTTTTCTTCTTTTCCTTACAAGATTTTTAAATGTTTATTTGAAATTTGAAGGGAAGCAAAGGGGAAGAGAGAAACAAATTATTATTATTATTATTATTCGAAAAAGAATCAAATAATTTAGGTAACTAGAATTATATATATATATACATATATATATAAATAGGAAACGAGGTTATTTGTACGCTCCAGGAGCAGCATGAATTGAGTGAGAGACACTCTGAGACAGACATTTTTGTCACACACACACACAAAAAAAAATTTAAGGAGTGTTTTTTTTTTTTTTTGATTTAGTGAGAGAGAAAAATTCGCTGCTTATACTATAAGTTGTATTATTAGCTTAAACCGTAAATATATATGTATATATATATATATAAGTACATCATTACATAAAAATAACATCCATATATATATATAGTTTATTTCTTCTCCTCTCAGAGCATTTTGAATTCGGACTAAAGTGTCAATTTGATGACGTATATGAAAAAAATAACAATAATTCTAATTAGTATTCAATTGTTATTTAGAATAATAATAATAATAATAATAAACAGTTGTTGAAGGGGCACACTTGTTCGGACATGCTCTCATTTTTTAGCGTGGTCCTGTCCCGGTACTTTTTTTTACGTATATATATATATATGCACGTCCAGTTGTATGCGTCGTGGGACATGGGCACGTTCTGCAGAGAATACTTTTATTAAATAGTGCCGGTGACGGGTTTTTTTGTTTCGTGAGTGTCTGTTCAGAGACGGTTTTATGGTACGGCCGGCTGAATGTCCTGAAATAAATAAAAAGACCTGTCACAAAATTAGGAATCAAGAAAGACCTCTAAAGTCGACTCTAATTATCTTCACTTTTTTTTGGGGGGGGGGGGGATATCAAAATATGGGCATTCTAAAATAATTATCTTCTTTAATAATTATTTGGTATTTTTTTTGTTTTCTTAAAAGGCATTTTAAGACTATCGGGACTTTTTTTTAAATGAATAGACTCACGACGTTGCGGAATGATGTATACTTAACAACATGTGACGTCATGTAAGAGGAAAGGCTCTTAATTATTCAACAGAATGAACTAGTTTCGAATACAAACAACAGCCAAACCGTAAAGGAAACTTATCAAATGGCTGCTTCTAAAAATGAAAAGAAGAAGAAAAAACACTAAAAATATTATTCTTATTCTATACATATATATAAACTGTTTTAAAATGGCCAGGTATCTGAATCATGACGTCACAATATAATCCTTAATTTTATGCACAATTGTACGTATGAAACAATTTGAATATTCTATATAAAAACATGGTGTCGTAGAACTCTTGGATCGAACATTTGAGTAAAGGACCCATTTTCTCAACTGAGCTCCTGAACTGACATTAAATATTTTTGGAACGGATATTTATTTTATTTATTTTTTCATTGGTGGCTACGAATTTTTTAATAAGAGGAATGAATTTTGAGTTGGTACGGTACCTACTGAGTTGGTATCAGTCAATAGTTCTTTGTATTTCACCATCAAGGGACAACAATTGGTTTTTCATAATCTTGATCTCAAATACATAAATCAGAGATCATTGCAAAGTATAATATTCTATCTCTATTTGCAATCAAAGTCTCAATTTATTCATTATTCATACTATGAAAATATTATTGAAGAGAGTCCTAATGTTCTATTTTCGAAATATATGTATATCAGCAACAAACTAGTCCCAATTGATTATTTTACAAAGGAGAAGAATCAATTGGCCAAGTTTACCTCATAAGATCAAACATTTATGTAGTCATGGGTAGAAATGTGGACAACAAAAGGGAAGTCCGTTCCGGACTTCCAACAAAATGGTTGGTAGATTGTTCTACACCAGAATTATAGAAGAAATAGTAATGGAATATTAAAGTGTATATATATATATTGTTTAATAAATATACGTATGTCAAAGAGGGAAAATCAAAAATAAATTTGTAAAACCACATTGTACATACAATAAAAATGAAATTCCTTAGAGTAAACACAGAGTATGCAATCAAAAATTATTTTGTATAATAGATATAAAAAATCAAAAATAAATTCGCTAAAACACCAAAAAAAAAAAAAGAATAAAATTCTATTAAAAAAAGGGAAGTCGTCGTCATAGAAGGAAAATCAAAAATAAAATTGTTATGTACTAAAATACAGGTCAAGAGTATGAAATATAATAGAAAAGATGGCAAAAGGGAACAAATTAAATTAAATTCGTTCAAACACCCTATAAAGTATTTACAAAAACATGTCATAAGGAAAAATCGCTACATAAATTCGGTAAAATGTTGGAGAGTGAACATCACACACACCGAGCAAAAAAAAAAAAAAACTAACAAAAAAATCTGTAAATCTACACAGAAAAAAGAAAATTCTGTAAAAATTCATAGTAGAAAAGAAAGTTTTACAAAAATGGAGGATTCAAAAAAAACAAAAAAAAAACACACATTTTGTTCAAATGTTACTGAGGAAGAAAATAGTCGTTGACTGCTGAAAAGGAAAAATACAAATTTATTTTGTTAATGCATATAATAATAATATGTGAACATTCATATTTTTCAAATTTCCTGAAGCTGAAAAATACACATTGAATAAGCTTCCATTCTCCTCCGCAATAGTTAAAATATTATGAAATTTCATTAAAAATTCGGTAAAACAAAAAGAAATATTTTTAAAATGAGTATTTTGTACATGTTAGAACTTGTACAAAAAAAAATCCTTTTTGCCATCTACGTCCATTTATTTATTAAATTACAATTCAAAATTTGTAAAATAATTTATTAAAATACATATGAGCTACATATGTTGATCCTTGATCAAACCTTTTTCCCGCTTTCAATTTTGTGTACTTGATGCATCATCATCATCATGGGCTTTTAAGCCCATGATGATGATGATGCATCAAGTTGTATGTAAAGAAATAAATATATTCGTACACTTTTTTAAAGAGAGAAAAAGAAAAAAAGAGAGAAGAGTACTTAATGTGTTTAACTCGTTTTTTTATTTCATTTCAATTGAGTTTATGACGCTAGAGGCCGTTGTATAAAAAGATTTTTATTTAAATCATCTACTGTCAATACAGACGTCTCTTTTATTTTCTGTAAGGAATAAAAGGAGAAAAATGAAATAAATACTCGTTAAATCCTCTTTTTGCGCAAACTCCAACTAAATAATATGTACATATATATGTATTTATTCATAATATATTATGTATGTAGTTAGGAGGAGGAGGAGGAGGGGGGAACCGGATTCTTCTTCTTCTTCTATCTTAATGTCTGTATATATAGCTATATATATATATATACTAATACATACAAGCAAAGAAGAAAAGGAAGAATTGACAATTTATTTTTCGACTTTCCTTGACTTCCCTTAGCTCCATCTAACGTTGATTAACTTCAACATCATTAGCAGAATTAATATACATTTCTTTTACTGTAGGATAACCTCCTTTTTAGGAACAGGTTTTCCCTTCTTATTCATCTTTTTCTAAAGAAGCTCAACTCTCTCTCTCCCTCTCTTTCCTTCTACATACATACATACACACACAAGAGTAATATAATATATAAATTCTCCCTTCTATGAGGGGTCTTCCTGTTCAATTTATTTTTTTTTCTCCCTTCAAATATTTTTTCTTTCCTGCAAAATAAAATAAAAAATAAAAACTCCCAAACAAGTAGCAGCAGCAGCGCCACAAAGAGAGTTTTTATAACAACGTAAAAAAAAATAGACATCGTTTTGGGTCAAAGTGCGCCTCGTTCTGCCAGAGCGGCCGGAATTCTAAAAACTTCTTTTTTTTTTCTTCAACGGGTCGCTTCCTAACTTGAATACTACTATGTAGTAGTACATATATAAAATCAAGAGCAGCGCAGAATAGCGGGGGAACGAGAATTTCGAGCTTCGTCATTCCTTCTTCTTCTTCTTCTTCTTCTTAACTAGATATTATTATTACTATGTGTAGTACTATAAATATATGAGAAGTGAAGAAAAAAAACCTTTTTTTTTTCTTGACATTTTTTTTTCTTCTTTCAACGAAACCTGCTCTTTTTTTTTTAAATAATAATAATAATTGTATTAAGGGAAGAAAGAAGAGGTTTGTTGTTAAATAAAAATAAATAAATTTTGCGCTTAAATTACTCTGACCTTAAAATAGGGAAATAACAACATGTTTATATATTTTTATTTTATGTATATACACACATAATATAATATAAAAATTATTGCAAACTGTGCAAAAAGAATATTCTTCTTTTTTTTTTTTTCATAGAAATAAATCCATTCTCAAAAGGATCAATGATCAATGTACATATATATGTACGATATAAAAATTTCAACTTTTGTAACAAGTAACTAACTAACTAACTAACTAACTTAAGAGTCGAATCAGTTTTTTGTATGAAGTAGAGTTTGATCCACCGGGGTTCAGGTAAAAAAATATAAATAAAAAAAACATGTGTGAGTTGTTGTTGTTGTGTGAGCTCGTTCGTTCGTACGTTCGTTCCTCTCTCAAAGAACGACTCTCTACGACTCAGTAGTTTGTTATTACACTATCAAATATATATATTTGAAAAATATACATATATAAAATAGATACATAAAATATTTTATGAAATTGAAATTTGGGAATGGATTTTTGAAAATAAATGTTTTATATAATAATAATAATAATAATTCCTCCCTTTTTTCGACTTCAAAAAAAAAGGAGGGAGAGAGGGAGGGAAGGAAGGAAGGAAGAGTCGACGAGGAGGACGAGGACGGAGGAGTCATACAAATACAATTTCAATGATCATTTTATTTTTTTTCCCGGCCTAAAAACTCTGACGTCACATTTATCACATGAATTCATAATATTATTTATTATCTTGTTAATACCAGCCCACATAATATGATATATATACATATATATATATGTATATATAATATTATGTATTATTTACAAGAAGGAAAAAAACGACGACGACGACGAATACGACAACTACCCAGTTTCTTTGCCTCTCCGGCTGCTCTGTTCATTTCCTTTGACCTTTTTCTCTCTCAAGTATTACTATTATTGTAGTAGAGATACGACGTTCAGTCACTCACTCTAAACACACACACACATATATGTACATATAATACGTTCTTTCTTTCACTTTGAATCTATGCGGCCTTTCCCCCCCCCCTCCTTTGAAAAGAAAGGCATTGAATATTAGACGCACAGAAGGCAAGATATAGATTCAAAGGCCATAATGATGAAAATCAGTAGACTTGGATAACTAACTACTGATCCCTCCCTACGCTGCCTGCGACTGAGGAGATCCCTTTTGTTCGAAGAATAAAATGTTATTTGACAAACATTTACATTTGGTATTAATAAATAGTAACTAACTAAAACAACTCATTTTGTAGCCATTTCCGGTCACATTTTCCCAACATTTATATTTTTTTTGTATGAAAAAACAGTTGTCTTTTTTTTTTTACTTTCTTAAATACTCCAAGGCTCATGGAAAGAGGAGGATCTCTGGCCTTCTTCTTCTTTCACTACTATTCTTTTTATATATGTAATATATTTCTTTGGCAAACAGGATCTTGTTTGTTTATTTACTAATATGTAATATTATTCAGACGCCGGCGCTCTCTTGCTAGGCAGGTCAACCCATTCTATGTATGTATACTAGCAAGTAATAATAATTTTAATCCAACTGGCCCTTATCAAAACCTGGATACAAGGCAGTAGTATTGAAGGAAAATGTGGCCTTTATTATATATCTATATATATATATATATATAGATATTCATTTTTATTTTAAAAATCCATGTGGATTGATAGAACTTGTATCATTTTCAAAACCCGAAATAACTCGACAAGATTAACCCATCAGAGTATATAATTATCTTGACTGAGAATGGAAGTACTCTTGATTCATTGATCAAAAACCATTTATTCTATTAGTTAAAGAGGAAATAAAGTCTTGGAGACAGTGTTGCCGATAGGATATTAGCACAAGGGGGTGATGAATCATTCAGGGGCCTTAATACAATTATGCTTAAATTTTGTGAGGGGAGGGGGGGGCAGAACAGTCCATCAACCATACATGGAGAACTCCTCGTTGTTCCTTCATTAATTATTATTCTTTGAATTCCGAGAGTAACTAAAGATTTTTTGATTAACTTAATTCATTGAATTTGGAATATCAGTGATTTCAAATTTTTGATATATTTATCTATGCATAGATAACTAATAGTTAAAAGGACAATGTCTCAATACTGCATCGGTTATAAGCCTTTCTCCAACTGCATTTTGTATGTATTTAATATACATACATACAATGTACTGTCAGGTCCAATTCAAGAGGTAATGGTCGGATCTGAGTTGAAAAGTTTTCTCCTGATATGCTCAAGTGAGTTGAACGGATAATAGTATACCACCGAGTATACTTTGAACTCTCTGGATCCTGAGAAAATAGGATAATATTGAGTTGTGAACACAATGTGTATTTTACAAAGTATGTAATTGATTTGAAACCCTTTAGGGAGGTAGGAAAATGACTTGGGAAGTGGGAGGCTTTAATGGTCAAATATACATATATTTTGTTGTTTGGGGGTAGGAACAACTGTTTGGGTCAGGTTTTTTGAGTTGGATGTCCATATATTTGATTTTGAAAAAAAAAAAAAAAGGACCCTAGCCAGATTCGTGTCGGTTTTAGTTGTAATATTTAGACATTCCATGAATACATAAAAATTTATCCACACGGGCAAAATAAAAAAATGAGGAGTGATCCCAGGCGAAAAAGGACATTGAAAGTAGGAACCATAAATATGTATGTCTTGTTTCCGGAGAGGAAGAATCATATTATTGGCAGTAATATCTGGGTCTTATGTATATCTGCAGTCCGGGACCATTCGTCATAAATTCATTAAATATCCGTGTTTTACAATTTTCAAAGAGATTAAAAAGGATCCACTCCTTTGATTGATCCGAACGACTACCAGATCAGAAGGTCCTTTAGTCAGTATAATATATCAGCCTCTTCATGACAATAACCCAGGAGCCATGGCTCCACTATGAGCTGCTACATACTTGATGGAGTCCTATCTTTTGTTATGTATCTAATATCTATGTGAGTTGTATTGTTCCCTTCAACGAGAAGAAGAAGAAGAAGAAGCATGTTTGAACCATGAAGAGCCGCCCGTGAAGGGAAGTTGTGATGGAATGAAGAGAAGGGAGAGAGAGAGAGAGAGGGGAGCAGCTGTTCTACAGAACAGACTACAAAGATTCAAACTAACAACAACAATAACAATGCTACCTCGCCAACACACACAACAAAATATATGTACGTATATATATAAAAAAAGACTCGTCCCCTATGGATTGATGACGATGGCTCCTGAAGGAGCAGGAGTAAGGAGTTGGCCATAAATGTTTAAAAGTATTTCTACAACTAGCTTATTAGACAAAGATCCTTTGTCTGTATATACATAGTCGGAATTATTATATAAAAATAAAATGGAGTAGAAGTAGAAGAAGCCTCCTTCTCATGAGTCACTCCCCCCCCCCCCTTCTAAGAGAGACTGGACATATCCGAGAAATAAATATATTTCTGACTAAGAGTAATGACAAGACCATGCTGACCAACGTGAGGCAGGGGAATAAATGGATGATGTTATTTATTTATTATTTGAAGCCTTCATTAAAAAAAAAGAAGAAAAAAATAGATCTAAGGCTTGCCGAATTATTATGTACATTTTTTTTTATGTTGTTTTATATATTATTTGAAATGTGTGTTGGCCGCTGCAGCTACTCTTCTTCTTCTTCTTTCCTCCCCCCCCCCCTCTTGCTTCTACTATATAACTATTAATAATTTAAAAAAAAAAAAAAGAGAGCCTTTTTGCAAAATTATAGAAAGGGGAAAATATGGGTTTTCTCCAGGACTCTCTTCTTCTTCTTATTTTTTTTTTTTTTTGAGTGCAAGAAGATTGAAATTGGTTCATGGAGGAGAGAGGTAACATACAAAGTAGAGGAGAGGAAAAAAATCCACCAAGAAGAACAGGACTCGTTGAGCTTCAACGAAATAAATAGTTCTTTATTTCATACAGCTATATACATGTATATATACAATATATAGTTATTAGTTCACAGAAGGATAACAACGCACAAAGGTTTTATATATATATATATGTCTATCTTTATATTTATAGAAGAGAGAGAAGCGTTATTCAAGTTAGGAAGCAACCTTTTATGGAATAAAACGCGCACGCCTTCTTTATAATAAGGGAAGAGAGTGTAGCAGGGAGAGAGAGAATGTGGGGTAATGAGTGAGTGAGTGAGTGAGGAGAAGAAGAAGAAGCACTCTCTTGGAATACCCGGGAATGTCAAACGATAACTCACTCTACTACTATTTTGGATGAGAACGTCCTCTATTGAGGATGATGGTCTATCGAATCACCCTTTTTCTTTATTATTTTTATAAATATATGATATTTTTCCCTTCCTTTTTTCTTTCCTTTCCTTCCCTTCTTTTTCTCCCTTTTTTTTCCTCCCTTTTTTCAATTTGAAAAAATAAAAAATATAAAGCGCGATAATTTGAATGAACATGCAAAATAAATAAAAAGAAAGAAAGAGAAAAAACAGGTTTAAATCTCTTCCAAGTTTTAATTTAAAATGAAACCCGCCAAAGTGTATTCATATAAAATATAGTAATATATAATTACTTATATATGATACATGTACATACTTACTAGATGGAGGAGCTCCTACGAGAGGGTATACATATATCTAGTCTCATCCCTGATCGATCATGAGGAGTAGCTATATTATATATGTATAATGAGTCTTGTTGTAGAGTCTTTACAAAATATTTAATACGTATAAGTCAATGAGTAGTCGAGTGTGATGAATGCAAAATCATACATAATTTCAATATATTAAACACCAGAAGGTTCCTGCTACCTGTAGGACTTTTTAAAAAGACGGTGATTTTGTCCGTCAAAATAATCATTCAGAAGCAATAAGAATAATAAAAACATCCTTTTTTTTCCCGCGAGTAAGTAAGAAAAGAATAATAATAAGTAAAAGCCGTAATGGATGATGTGAGGGGGGGAAAGGAAGGAGTGGGGGGGGGGGATTTACCCCTGTGTGAATAAAAAAGGGAAAAAAATCATGCATTTTGAATAGGTCATCATCATCATGCAGGGAGGAAGAAGAAAATAAATAAATAAATAAAATATCTCCCTTTTAACAGAAAAAAAATAGAATAAAATCCATGTCTAATAAAAGTATAGAAGAAGAAATGAACGAAATAGTATAAAATATATGTATATATACATACATACATACATAAATGTAAAAGAAGAAAAATACATACATAGTATGTATGTATGTATATAGTGAAGTAGCAGCAGCGTGGCCGGTGGTGGAATTTGTTCGGGCGAGCTTTCGCTCCTGCGGAATAAAGAAAGAAAGAAAAAGACAGTAATAGAATAAAATTTTTTTGACAAGGTATTGCCAACTCTGCGCTCGAGAAGGGAACGTCACGTTTATTTTTCCTTTGCTTTTTTTAACGAGTTTTTATAACATTTAATAAATAATAATACATAATACTAAAACATTAGTACTCCACTACTCTCAAGTTGTTGTATTCGAACCTCGAGACTGAGGAAACAATCATAGTTAGTTAGACAACATTGAACAATCAGTACGCGAGCGAACGAACACGAAGATAAATACTTATTGCTATCAACAAATCCTCTCCAGATTTCTTTCCTCGATTCTGTGGAATAACTTTATTTGATTCAAGGCCGAGGAAATACGATTCGGATCCTTTTTGGAATGTTGAAAGAAGCATGACTGAAGATACACAGGTGAGAAAATACAAATATCTAAAGAGGGGGGTCTCCGTGTTATATAAATCTCTTAAAACATCCCCGTCCATCCAGACTTGATTTAACAAAATTTCAATTTTAAAACTTTTTTTATTTGACAAGAAAATATTTGTTCAAAAGATGTCATTGCAATTGTGACGCAATGTCTGCTGCTGCTGCTGCTCCCATTATTATTATTATTATTACAACTACTATTTATTGCTTCTTCTCCTGCACCCCCTCTTCTTCTTCTTTTTCTTTTTTTTTGCACCCCCTTCTCCCCCCCCCCCCCCTGTTGCATCACTTTCTTTCCCCTTTTTTTTCTTCCCTTTTTGCGTATTCCCGTATTAATATTTATATTTTATTTATTTATTTATTTGATTCCCTCTTTTTCCCGAATTTCCTTGCACAATAAATCTCTTAACTACTAATAAAAGGGAAAAAAGACAGAAAGAAAGAAAGAAAAAAGAAAAGGGGTAGTTAGTAATGATGATGACGTCAATGGACTGGATGTTTCATTATATATTTATATGTATACTATATTATGTACACTACTCTGTCTCTACAAAGAGAGAGAGATATACACACACAGATACATACATACATACATAGATGAGTAGTTAGTAGTAATAGTAGTCACAGTAGTAAAAATGTTACTTGTAACTTGTAAATGAAGTGCATGCAAGTTCAAATATCAGGCCTTTACGGTTTCCCGCGAATTTTTTAAATTATTACAATCATTCCTTCCTTTTTTTTTTACAATTAATAATAGGCGAATATTTATTATTATTATTCCTATTAGAAGGAATTGTCTTGAATATAAGCTCAAAAGGAAGGGAACGCCGGCCTGCTACTCGCACGCGCTCCCCCTTATATATATTTACTAACATGATAATAAGTACTAAGTACGCGCGCGCTCCTCTTTCCCTAAGGTCGAAATAGAGAATAATAAGGTAGCAGAAGAAGAAGAAGAAGTAGTATGTAGTACTACTACTACTAGTAGTAGTGTTGGTGGTGTAGACCTTCTTCTTTTATGTCAGGAAGGTTGAAATTCCCTGCCTCTCTTGGTGCATCGTCACTACTACGTCTCTCTTATAAAGAAGGAAAAAAGAGGGGAGCAGGGATTTTCAACCTTAGCCTCACTTTCCTCCTTCTTTGATAGACACACAAACATGCTCTATACATATATATATATATATATACATATATACATACATTGTATGTATTTTTTTATCAAGCTTTAAAATATATATATATGTATGTAGAAAAAGAGGGGGAAGAAGAAGAAGAAGAGATGATGTCGGCTCAATGCACACACACATTGAAATATTTCTTTTTTTTTTTCTTATTTATTTTCATAATGAAGTTTGTTTGCCGGATTCTTTTTTTTCTTTTTTTTTTCTAATTTTTATTTCGGGCATGTTTTAACATAATTTCTTAGTCATCATAACTTTAGAGACAACAGCAATTCACTCACTGCTTGTAGTAGAAGTAGTAGTAAAGGGGAATTGCGCTCGAATCATGACCCAATCAAATATTTTTCCGTCAATCACGTGGTAATTTATGCATAGTACTCGAGTACTGTAATTTCATTGAGGGAAGGAGGGAGGGAGGGAAATTCAAAGAAAGAAAGAAAGAAAGAAAGAAAGGGGGAAACAGAGCCCTGTTGCAATCTTTTTCAAACTATGAAACTATCTAAGAAAGAATTAATGTGGCAATCTACCATCATCAAAAGACGAGGTTTTGAAATACATGCATATATATATATATATATGTTTATACATAGATAGATAGAGTGAGTCTCTCTCTCTATCCTCGTTTATACATACATAGTAGTATAGTAAATATATATTATATTAAAGACCTTGTACGAAGTGTTGTAGATATTTTTTTAGTGGCATCTGGCGAGCGCGCCCGGCCCTTGATGAAGAATAGAAATAGGTTTTTTTTTTATCTTCTTTCTTTTCACAGTTGAATAGAATCGTTGGTTAGAGTTTTGTAGGTTAGAGAGGAAAGACAGACGTAGCTGGTAGTAGTAACTATTAACTACAGGGATTGTCGTTCCCTCGGTTCGTGAAATAAATAAAGACACGCAGCAGCCAGCCAGAGAGAGTTCCCTGATATTTGAGATTTGAGTTGTTCCATCTTCGCTATGTTTAGTAGTAAGAATGTAGGTTCATGTCTCTTTCTTCATTTTATGTTTATTAGTTTTAATTGAATTGAATTTGAAATTACCTAATTAACTAAATAAACTGACTAATGAATATTTTTTTCTTTCTCTTTTCCTTTCCCTCTCTAGTGCGAAACCATGGGTCTTCAAGCCACAATGTTAACCAATCCGCTGGAGCGATACATTCCTCCAAGCCCAAGTCTAAAACGAAAAACAACGGATGAGATCCTTCCTACAGGAGGAGGAGGAGGCGGCGGCGGCCTCATAGTGGATCCTCCTAAAAAACTATGCCTCGAAGTCCTCAAAGATGCCTCCTCCCGTGTGGAAGAGGCCCTTCAAACCATCCTTGATGAAGACAACAAAGAAAACCAAAGTCGGACCAAAGTCCTTCTTTCCCCGAATCCCCTTCAACATAAGGAGACGAGTGGATCATCAGATGTGCCCAAAGTCATAGTACAACACTCACCTCTTCCCTCTATTTATGAACTGGAACAAATGGCAGCTTTACCGCCTACGGCGGCGCATCATCCTATCCCTCTAGGCCCAACTATCCTTCATAACTCCTCCTCTTCTTCTTCATCGTCGTCGTCATCTAATTCAGAGGAGGAAGAAGAGACCATTCCTACTCCACCTCTTTCGGATGACTCTGGGAGTGATGAATCGGAAGAGGATGACTTTGGCATCCCTGCTGTAGCGACCTCTACGCCCCCAACAACTCGGACTTATCCCCAAACATTAGAGCAGAGATACTGGGGAGGAGGAGGTAGTTCCTCACTTAAAAGATCACTACCACCTCCGCCTCCCCCTCCCACTCCAACCCCCATTTCTACTCCTCCCCCAACACAGCAACAAACTCCACACCTTCAACAACACCCCTCTCCACCCCCATCCCCCTTTGGCTTTTTGGAGCAAAATGATCAGAGAATTGAGTGTGCAGAAAATGGAAAGTCATACCTTCAGCTGGGTACCATGAATCATCATCACCATCACCACCACCCCCATCAACACCATCACTCCTCTCCACATCATCATCATCACCACCACATCCCTGTCACGCCCGTCATACAGCCCAAGTCACCCTACTACCACCATCAACACCAAAATCATCACTCAGCAGCACGCCGACCCCAATTGAGACATCATCATCACATGCTCCCGCGGCCTCTCTGCGACCATTCCAATTGTCTGCAACGGAGATCCTCTCTCTGCTACAGAAATCATCGAACAAGGATGCTCAATGTCTCTCTTCATAAACTTCATCTTGCTCGACAAAACCATGAGGGCTCTCTACGAAGATCCGTCCTTATATGCAATATGCTCAGACACATAGAAGAGGAGGCGGAGAAGGAGCAGGTGGAACAGGCTCATTTCAACAACAATCATCTCCCTCCAAGTGGTAGTGAGGAGCTCTACTCCTGGAGTAGTAGTAGCAGCAGCAGCAGTAATAGTGGTAATGAGATCCCTTCATACAATGGCGGAGTTCCACCACCACAGGCAACTCAGTTGCAGGTCCTTCAAGCCCAACCGCCACCTCAGTCACAACAGCATCAGCAACAACAACCTCCCTTTCCTGGTCAGACCTCTCCACCCTATGATACCTATGAGATGACTCTCAAAGACTTTAACTCTGCATTCCGTTCCACACCCTACGGAAGCCCGGTTCATCCTGGTATTATTGATGGAGATTCCATGTTGGAGGAGAGCGGCGTGGGAGAAACTGCTGCAATCAATTGGAGCTCAGTCCTTAATCTGTCTAGTGGCTCAGCACTGGATCCCCTTAACAATAACTCTTCCTTTGGAGGTCAGGGTTCTATGGATAGTAGTGGTAGTGGGAGTGGAGGAGGAGGTAGTGGGGGGAGCCATCACCATTCCTGGACAAATAATGGAGGTAATTCAGGCTCCCTGAATTCATCCTCCGCCGCCAATAATAGCACACAAACCATCTCCAATCACAATAACAATAACAACAACAATATTCTCAGTAGTAATAGCAAATGTAACAATAGTTCAGATGAGGGATTCGAGGAGCTTGGATGGAAACTCAGTGCGGAGGATGTACTCAAGGCATTTCCAAACGACGAACATATATTTGTGGGCCCTTGAGATGTAATCAATAATAATAGTATTCTTTCTTACCTTCCTTCCTTCCTTCCTACTCATATGGATTTGTTGTTATGGCTCCAAAATAATATTAAAAGGACAAGGAGGAACAACAGCGTGTGTTGTTGTTCCAGTCATCGTGCAATTTTCTTTGGATTTGTCAGACTCAAGCTAATATTATTTTTACCTAACTCTCTTTACTACACTATCTATCTATCTATCTATCTATGTTACTCTTTGTTGTTTTTTTTTGTTTTTTTCATCATCAAGCTGTCTTCATATTTATTATTATCATTATTATTGCTACTACAACTACTATTCTGTAATTTTTTCTATATATATATATATTTTTTTTTTCCAATTGTGAAAAAAAAAATCAACTGTGATATTTTTCTAAAAAAAAAAAATTTATGATTTTGTCTCCTCATTTTCAATTATGATTATATTATTATTATTATTAATAATTGTAGACGTTGATATATATATATATATATTAGCATGTACCTGGGATCAGACAGAATGTTTCTTGATATTCAAAAAAAAAAAAAAGTATATAATAACTCTAAATAAAATATATATATTTTATTTTTTTTTTCAAAAAAAATAAGAATTTAAAAAATGGCTACAATTATTTATTTGTTTTGTTTTTTGAGAATTGTTGTGTCTACATACATTTGTATACCTATGAACACAAACTTAAATCCTAGAAGGTGGCAGGGGGAGGGAGAAAGGGAGAGAGACTAACTAGTCACGTCCTACCTAGTTGAATAATCATCCACATCTCAAAACCTCTCGTACATTAAAATTAACCATAAATAGGCAACTTGCAGCTTAATCAATAACTCACCGTAAAATACTCTTCTTTTTAAATAAACCACATGAAAATTGTCTTCTCAGCTATCAATGCTCAAAGGATTCATAATATATTGTCTCAATTTTTCTTTTTAGTTTTTTTTTTTAATAATTACCAAAGGCCCACTAATGACGACCCCTTCCCCCTCCACACATTGACATAAAGGCTCAAACATTTTATATTATTTTTGTATTACACAAATTACTAACTACAAAGTTCTTCTATTTCAAAGTCGGTGGGGAAGAAAAAAAAAATATTATAATTTTACAACAAACAGGGACTTATTTTTAATCTCTTGACATATTTTTGTTATACTTTTCTTCTTATTATAACGTTTAGACAGTGTGTAAATACTTTAATAAGTCATAATTATCTACAATAATTATATTTGTTATTTTACAAGAGAAAGAAAAAAAATTACGTATTAATTTATCGTTGTGTATAGAAAAATTACATATTAAAAAAAAATCAAAAAATCTACAAAATCATATGAAAAAAATAATAAAATCAATCGCATTTACAAAAAAATTCAACTATCGAAGAATTGATTCCTTTTTTTAAAATATATATATATATCATTCGGGTCGGGTTGGAGGCTTGAACGGATCAGACTATTACTCATGGTATGTCAGTACATAATATAAATGGACGGATCTTCTTTTCACCAGTAGCATGCAACGTTGTCGTCTCCGACCGACCCTAGAAGTCCTTGACGTGTCATTCCTTCTCTGTTAATGTAATAATAAGTCAAATTTACGGGCCATTATAATATTCTGAGAGGGTCTTTGAGGATGATCAAACCCTTAATAATAAAGGACAACTCTACAATAGTTGCTATGACAAGCCATGGGATGATGGAGGGGCTGCAAGGATGATCCCTTACAATGAGGAATTCTTATTCCATAAATAATAATAATAATTGAGCCAAAATTCTAATATAAAATGATGTTCGATGAAAAACTCATCCAGAGATCACTCCATCCATCAAACTCTGTACAAATGGCAAAGAGAAGAAGAAGAAGGAGAAGCAAAGAGGAACGTGGATTCAGATGGAATAAGAGAGAAGAAAAGTATTCGAGTCCCTCTCTCTCTCTCTCTCTACAAGAAGAAACTCGGACTAATTGTGTACAATTGTCTACACATAATTAATTATTTTTGATCAAATGAGGTGTTTGTTCATAGAGTTGTTGATATACCTATTGCAATAATGTCTCTTGTCTCTGTATGTAGACTCTAAAGAGGGCCTTCCTTGGAATTATCGTATGCGGTATATATATCATATTTACATTATATATATATACGTAATGTTGTAATAGGGTGAAGAAGAGAAATACACACATATAATATAATATATATATATATGGGAAGGAAGGAAGGAGAAGACGAAGGGAATATATTCTTCTTCTTCTTCTTCTATGTTACTTATAAGTTATATTATGTTATACATAGAATGTAGTACATATTAGTATACCATCATATTCTTCTTCTTCTTCTTCTTCCAGCTCCTTAGTCTTCAACTCTCTCTTTTCTTCTTTCTTCTTATAGAGAGGAGTCTACGTCCTCTGACTACTACCTCCTTTGCCACCATACATTCATCCAGATCCCATTCTGTTTACTAAGGAGAAGGGACTCCTCCGTCCTTGTTGTTGTTGTTCCTCTCATAATCATGTATTAAAGTTTTATAATATTTTTTTTTTTATGTCAAATTGAAGTAGACCGTAAGACCTCTATATCTATGCATTCAAACCAAATTATTATTATTATTATTATTTCCCTTAACATACATACATACATAGAATATACACATATTAATCAAAAAAAAAAAAAAAACCCTCTCATTCACCACTTGTATTAGTATTAATAATATTCCAGGATGAGGACACACCGTTCATCCTGCTTTTTCAACTCTAAGGATTCGTTAAAAACTTTTTAAAATAATGTAGGTTTGGGCAAAAAATACCCATATATATATATATATATATATGTATTTAATCATACAACAAAAATTCCCGTCATTCCTCCCCCCCTCAAGAGTAGTTTGTTCACCAACCCCGAATCCGTATCCACATGCCCTCATGTCAAAATTTGTAATTAGTCCCCCTCCCCTCCTAATTACAAGAAATATAACTCCTGAGTTTTTAGAGAAATCTATTATAAAAAATTTATAATACATGGGTGATGATGGTTCTCGAGAAATAAACCAGAGATTCTCATAATTTCAAAAGAATACAACAATCTGGAGTATAACTTTCAAGTATAACCTTTCTCTAAATTGCATTTAGGTCATCATCATTTTTGCGACATTTTAAAGCACACACAAATAAAATCACAAGAGGACGACAAAGCGATTCTCCAACACAGTAATGAATATTTTGACAATTAATTTGGCACATATGTCAGATGAAGTGACAGGAGTGCCAACTTAAAATAACAAAAAATAAATTTAAATTTCCTCATAGTCGTATATAACATACATAATATTATATTTAAAATAATGAATGAAAGGTCAAACCATCTTGGCATTCATGTGGAGAGGGAAAGACGTAGAGAGAAAAGGAGGCGAGGGGGGGGGGGGGGAAAGCATCCCTTGAGGATGGATCTCTTTTGACTATTTTCTCCATTCCACTCAAAGAGGACTCATCTAGCTGTGGCCCTTGAATGGCTCTTTACACTGAAATTCGTCAGTTCGCCTTATTCAAAAAACTACATGGCGTCTGTCTCTCTGGAACATGAACTGGTTTTTTAATTGTACATGTAAGAAACACGTACTTCATCCAACCGTGTGACTTGCTTGCTCTGTTGATCCCTCGAAGAAATAGACTATAAAACAACAACAACAACTGAGCTACTCCTTAACTCAATCATTTTTCCTCCTTCAAAGCTACGGAGTTTGTCAACGTAGTTGACAAACGGAAATGTTCAAGTGAGAGGGGATTTTATGCACAGACGAAAGATACATTCCATGAAAACGGACTCTTCATGTTCCAAATATGTATGTCTCTTCAAATGAAGGAACATAGAACGTGTTTCCCCATATGTACATACATACATGGGAAATGAGTGGGAGTGCTCTATGAAGTGTAATTCATTCTGGAGTTAGAGACCTCAAAATACCTTCTAAAATACTAATCTAAAAGAGAAAATTCAGAGAGTTTTGTTAAACTTCCGACGCTTTAAATTTGTAGTTAGTAGGTGGGTTTTTGAGCATATCCTTCTTTTAAATACTCCAGTTCCTAATTCAATCATTGGCCTGATAGGTAATTCATTTTGCTTATTAATATTCATGAACAAGACCTGCTCTGCTCCCTGGATTCAATAGGGGATGATGATTTTTTAGCACAAAACTGAGGAGACTTATACTCAAATTCCCGCCTCTTATTTAAATTCCCAAACTCTTACATATATATATATATATATATATATATATATGTAGCATTAAAGGCAGAAAAGTGTTTTGATTAGAGGGAAGCACATACTATTAGAGATAATATGTAATATTCATGACGTCTCTGAGACCTGCTCCGAGAGAGAGAGAGCGGATTCATAGTCCTACGTGGACTACACAAACATACATAGAGGAAAGAGCAATATCGGAAAAAGAACTCTTTTTAAATACATATACATATATATATATATATAATGTACAGTATAAAATAAGAGCCATACTCTTGTTTTTTTAAACAGAACGCCTCCCTGTATGTACATACTGATACATACTACTACTACGTCTCTCCTCTTCTTCTTCTTCCCCCTTCCAGCTACACACTGACATAATACAACTAACTAACTAACTAACTACATACATACATACATAGATAGATAGATCCTTTCCTTTCCTCCATACTCTCCTTTGCATTCATAAATATCGATTCAAAGACCCTTGATAGACTCTACCATTAAGACAGGATCCTCTCATCTGTCGTATTCATCATCATCATTATGTTGGGAGTATCGCTAGAGCTACATAGAGTAGAACCACCTACGTAGGAATGAATACACACACATGACGACGACGACGACGATTGATTATGCATTCATATGTAATGTATGTACATTATAAAGATGGAAGAATATGTGAAAGCAGGGTTCAAATGCATGTAGAAATTCTCATTGGAGAAGAGGTGGCAGCGGTGGAGTGAGTAAGGACTTTGGTCCTCGATCCAGAGGATTTTTTCAGTAGAGGGGATGATGACGCCCTCAACTTCGTCCCTCCTCCCCCTCTGGAAGATCAATAATATTGATGATCTTCCAGGATCTATCCTTAATACGTCTACGGTGTAGAATAGTAAAAAGCCAGCAATAATAGAAATACTTTTCTGGGAAAGAGAAAACACATTTTAACAAATAAATAGTAAATATCAATATTTAAGTAATGCACTTACTATAAATACAGTAGTAGTAGTAGTTGTTGTTGTTGTACTCAGACTCCCAAGATTCATTTTTTCTTTTTCTTCTTAAAAATATGGGGGGGGGGGAGGCGAAGAAAAAGGGAAAAATAAATAAATATTTAGTGTATATATACATACGTCGTAGGCCTATCAGAAATAATAATAATGACACGTGTTTCCCTTTACTGACGGAGAACCGTGTTACCAGGCTCTCCACTTTTCTTATCTTCTTTAATAGTACTAATAAGAATAAGAATAATAATAATAACAGTACAAACCCTTTCAAATCCCCTGGCTCACGCAACTCCTCATTCCCCCAAATTATAAATATTATTATTATTATCCTGATATACATAGAATGACGTCATTACGCAACATTATTATTCATTATTATAAATTATATAGCTATCTAGCTAGATAGAAGTTGGAGGAGAGCTGCATATATATATATATATATATATATATATATCGCACGTCACCGAAGCAGCTAAACTCAAGGGAACGTTTGTGCTCAAACCATTTGATGGGTAAATGTGTTATATAATATATTATGGATAGATAGATAGATAGACATTATAGCATAATAATAATGCATAAAAGCAGAAGCTGCTTTGTGGTAGAGAAGGAAACATGGGAAAGGGGGGGGGGAGAGGAATTATATTAAGCTTGGCTTCAGACATTTAAAAAAAAAATGAAATTGCTCTCAATATTATTATTCTATATAATATTCTTGGCGCTAGAATTATTTTTTAAAAAGACGCGCGCCATCTAACGTGGACATAAAGAACTTTTTTTTTCTCTCTGCAAATTTATTATATAGGTATATATATATATATGTGTTTTGCTGCACGTGTGAATATCAAACGGAGCAGCTGTGGAATGAGATGTAATCTAGGATCCCGGAGGAATTTGAAAAAATTATTTGACAGAGAATATAATTTTATTTACTCTTTCAACAATTGAATCTGTCATTTGAGAGTCAGATCCTCTAATCGGTGCTCTGTATGTAATGTATCAATATGTGAATCCCAGCTATATGTAGAGTATTATAATTTTGCTACGTTCTGTTGTTATATTATACTAAATAATATGTATGTATTGTAAGTCGTAAGTAACAAATAATAATAGTACAGTTCTACAAAATATATGTATTTGTGTTGAAGAGGAGTATTGAACAAGGCGGCGCGCTCCTCGTCTACATTCACTCCTAGCTGGATTCATATTGATATGATAGTACTACTAATATTATATATATTATTTACTTCTGTAAAACATGAAGATGTTAGGAGGTATTTCCACTATCTATCTATCTAAATACTCTGATAAATATTTAAAGTTTGATGTTATAACTACAATATAATAGAATATTGGATAAATCCTGCAAGAAATCAAATACAACTCACTCAACCTCTCTCTCTTCAAACTTCTGTTATGTATAATATATATTATTAATTTAATACATCATTTCATTGAGTGAGCGCGCCCTCTACTGTTTCCATGGAGTAGTTATCCTTTGTGCCAAATTCCCGAAATTTTAAAATATATAATATCTATTACAACTACATGGGTATAATATGTTGTAGGGATCAGCAAAGGACTCCTCTTGGGGCTTGAGGATTGTAAAGCCTTAGTCCTTTTTCCTTTCGCCTCGAAGGAAATATTTGTATAATTTTATGTAGGTATATATATATATATGATTATATAATTATGGATTTATTTAATTTTGAAGAGATGATGATGATGTCAGCGCTCCCAAGTTCTGTATCCAATAACCACATTGTAATGAACGAATATATTATTGCCCTATGGAAAGAATGCTCTGCTCATGAATATACTATGTCTAATATCAAGGTTAAAATTTCATGTTTCTTAAAGGTAGAACCTTGAGATGGGATTCATTATATTATTATTATTATTATGTTATTATAAGCATGTATGACGACTACTACTCCTCAGCGATCCACACCACTATATTTACAACATACGCACTCACACAAGCGTGAATTCTGAATCATTGTCGAGTGTATATTATAATTTATAATAATAATAATAATAATACTATTACTACTACTACTACGAACATATTAAAACATTCAATGTTTTAAAGAGAGTCAACAAGAGAGAGAGAGAGAGAGAGAGATCGAAAAAGAGGGTGGCACACACTCTAATACGTACATAATAATTCAATCCCTACTTTTTAAAAGACGGAACTTATTCCTCGATTCATGATACGCAACCTCTTCCCTCAGAACTCTCACACTACTGTTTTTATCTTTATTCTTACATCATATTATAGCAACATCGTGTAACAAATATCATGTCTGCACTTCGGTACTCAATGAGCTACATACTTCCAAGGATTTGCCCCATTGGAGGAGCTCGGGCCTTAAATGTAGGAGTTCCTCCTGCATCACCTCATCTCTTTATTCAACGCCACAAATCCACTAAAAAGATCAAATCCTCCTCTCCTAGTAAACATGATAAAAGCAAGAAAATGTCATTTAGCGAAATGCTTGATGATTTGGACGAGTATGACGATGAGGAGGAGGAGTTGAATGGAATTGAGCGTCAAAAGCAGTCTGTTTATTTGGGCTCTGATGTGGCAAAGTTTATTTATAATTATCATAGCAGCTCCAAGAAATCCTTGTCTAAATCAAAAGGTGCTTTTACATATGTTGTACATACATGTTATTTGATTGAAGGACGGTGACTTATTATTAAATATGAATTTGCAATATTCATTTAGGGAGCAGAGGAAAGCATCCCTCAGCTCATCAAGGAATCGTTGACTACTATGATGTAAATACTGTGATCAACGTGGAGGAGTACTGGTCCGAATTGGATTCAGTTCACAAAGACCTCGTGAAATATCTATCTCAGCACCTTACAATTAGGTTTTTATCAATAATATACATATGTATATTCATATTTTCCTCTCTCTCTCCTTTCCAGATCCGCGAATGCCCTTGATAATCTTCAAATTCATTTCGAAGGAGATAATTACCCCTTACACGAAATTGCCACCATTTCAAAAAAAGACCCTAAACGCCTCATAATAGACTGCTCATCCTTCCCAAGTGTGACGTCCATCGTAGTGAACTCAGTGGCTAAATCCAACATGAATCTAAGTCCACAACAAGATGGCACCACGGTCTACGTACCCATTCCAAAAATTACACGGGAATATCGAGAAAATTTGGTGAAAGGGGTGAAAAAACACTTTTCAAAGGTACGTGAGGACTTCCGTCACGTTCAAAACAAATATTTATCCATATGTCAAAATCAAATCCTGGTTCCGGAGTGCAAATTACCAAAGGACAAACATCATGTGCTTGAAGAAATGATTCGCTCCATTTCAAATGACTTCCTTCATAGATCTGAAGAGCTTCTTAAAATTAAACAAAATGAAATTATGGGAAAATAATTTCCTCACAAAAAGAAATATACATACTGATGAAGCAAGAAAAAAAAAAAATTTAGCTTCAATTGCAATATATATCGATTTTACTTTTTAGCCAAGGGAAATTACTCATAAATGAACTCCCATTCGATGCACATAATTTATGATTCTTACTCATTGCCAACTTTGTAGATTGTCACAGAGGAATTTTATAATACTTTCTATATGCAGTAAGATCTGGAACGTTCATTCCATGACGGATGAACGTATTATTACGTAGAATGAATGAGTCATTTATTTTCTGACAATGGTTAAAAAAATCTTAATTTAAAAAAATTTCTTGCTGAGTTTGTTTTAAGTTGTTGTATCAACTATATACTTTTATTATTTGAGACAAGGAGTATGTAACTTTTTTATATTCCCGTAGTCCAAAGATTATGTTACTACGTTTTAGTGAGGAAACGAAGAGTCGCTTTCACATAATATGCAAATTATCCAAATTTTTGGAATATTCCTTTCCACATCCGCTAACTTTCTAAATTTCCTTACTCACAATATTCAATTTTTTTTAAAAGATATTTGATACATTACTAAGATAGATAGTCTCTACAAGAACCACGAGCCTCTTAGAAATTCTCACGTTCACACCGATATTCGAAATTTATATATATATATATATATTCGTATTTTTAGAAATTGGATACATTTAAATGTTTATACTCAAAGTACTACAATTGACACAGTCCGTCCTGTTCTGGTACCTTCTAAATACTGTAAAATACATTTACTCTTGATTTAGGAATCCTTCAGATATTTAAATACAGTAAAACATGGATCTAAAGCCCCGGTTGGGATCTTAAAAATTCGACCGCGATGTATCTCATTATACCATATATCGATTTGATTATATATATATATATAACATTTGCGGGCTAAGACCTCATGGGTCCGCCCAAGTGATACTCACACCGCTTCATTATTTATGCGTCTCTTATATCGATGTTCTAATGCATATCTACTTATATTTTGTGATGAAGTATTCAAAAGTATATTTATGAAACACGACGAAGAGGTTTCATTTATTGGGAGTGTAGAATTAGTTTTTTTTTGTTCCAAAATAGCACAAGGAAAAACTTATACCAGTTTCATATGCCTTTAAAATCCTTCAGAGTATCTGCCTACCTACGAGTAGTAGTAACCTTGATGAAAATGTTATTTTGCAAAAGGGGAAAAAAATTATAAAAGATACGATGTTGACTTGTTATATAATATTAAATTATACAATATGTTTGAGGTAGAATGCTTTAAACTTTTCAAACTCAAACCAAGACTATTCATTTTATAGCATGGAATATGATCTAAAAATCCAGGTATCCACTTATAGAAATATAAAACAAAGTAAAAACAATCACTCGTCAGATAGTTTCAGCGTTTGAGAACCAGAGGGAACTTTAGTAGATGGAAGATCCAAGACGTATGTAGCTTGACATTTGGGATGATCTTGGAGAGCTGATACCTAATAATAAGGGATCTCCTTTAAACCATGAAAGATATGAAATATCTTTTTTTTCTTTTCTCGCTCCTATCCGATTCTGAACTGTGGGAATTATGCTTCTTTTTGAGAGCCCTGGGGATATCAGAATACATAATATATAATATGTACCATATATGTGTATCCAACACAGATGCAAATATGTATAAAGTGCAAAGTATCTGTGGAAGGGCGTACTTCCACAAGGGCCTTCACTAATGTATGTATATTTACGCCTCTATGTATGTTCATATTATGTTCTGAAATCCTACAAAAAATAAAATGGAGTCCAAAGAAGATCAACTTTTAATTAAGGAGAACGAATTTGACGATAAATTGTATGTATTTTTTCTTCTTCTTCTCCAATGTTAATGAGAGCAACATGGATTGATTAAGTAGTCGTACTCAAGAGGATCAAGGTCTTTTTGAAGCTCTCTTCACTACTTACATACGTATCTAGGGCATAGAAAGCAATTTAAATTGCTTCATGTTGTGAAGAGCCATAATTATGGAGAGAAAGAGAGAGAGAGAGAGAGAGAAAGAAAGAGAATCATTTCTCTTTCTTTATTTTTTTTTTAAAAAGTCCTTTTTTTCCCAATGAATGAACGTGTTGCTATCCTCTCAGAATACTTGACTAAAAGACAATCTCAACTCTGTCCTTACTGCCACCTCATAAAGGATGAAAAGGGGAAGAAGATAAATCCCAGTTATTATCTATTTCAAAATGAGGATTCATTCATTTGACAAATTTTACACCATTCACGACTCATTGCGTTCACAAATGATTCATGGTTCGATCTCTATATTCTACCAAGGAGCTATTATGTATTTGAAAAAATAACATTCTTGATAGGAAGATTATACAAGAAATGAAATGTAGTTGCTTCAAATATTTACCATATTCAAAAACGTTGTATAAGCCCGTGATAGGGTTTTAAATGGATATGTGCGGATAATTTTAGTATGCTTAGTTAGTTAAAAGTTATAAGCCATCTATGCTACGACTTTATTTTGTTTTGTAAATCGCGGCCTTTTCATCCAAAAAACCATCCAAAGTCCTTTTGATAACAATAGTCCACCATTTATAAATAGGAGATTTAATAGTTTAACCAATCAAGATGAATACGAAGCAGCTGTGGGAAAATAACAACAGCTAACTAAAAAATACAGTGTAATTTTTTTGAGTTTGGAGGATAACGTTGTGTATACATAATATGTACTCTAGAGCAGTGGTCCCCAACCTTTTTCTAACTGCGGACCGGTTAACGCTTGACAAATTACTGCAGACTGGGGGGTTTCTTTGCAACGAGATGAGTCAATTAAGAATTATCAATCCAAAAATAATTAACAACAACTCGGCACAATTAATAACTAATTATCTTTTGTAATTTGCATTTATACTTAATATTTTATTCTTCTACTACAGTCTGTAGATGAAGTATTATCGTCCCAGACTTAGATAATAAATAAAACATAAAAAACTAATTAATTCATGTGCGGTCCGGTACTGATTGATCCACGGACCGGGAGTTGGGGACCACTATTCTATAGTACAGTACCATAGAATATAATGCAGCATGAAACGATTGGAAAACCGATTTCAGAGAGGGAGGAGGGGAACAGTATACAATGTGATTTGTTAAAGTTTTTAGATTGACAATTTGACTCTTGTTTTTTTTATCCCCAAAACATTGACAACTCCTATATTTTATGTATTTTTTGTCAGCTGTAAATTTTCTGTCAAAAATCCTACCGTGAGTCTTTGATTTCAAGTGGATTTTTGATTGAAATTGAATGAAAACTTACACATTTAGAGGGGCAATTTCTTCTTGATTAAGGAGTTTCATCGGGTGCTTGGCATCTTGTTTGAAAGACATGAGTTTCAACTTTTGAATGCATTCCTTATCAATCCATTTTATGTAGTATTTAAGGAGTTATTACAGTACAAATGTTTTGGCCGACTTATGCCCACAGAAGTCCCTTTAGGTCAAAACAAAGACCGGAAATGGAATCTGAATTAAAAACAATATCGGATCATTATTTTTTTAATGCACAATATGAGTAGTATCATTCTAGGCTTAAATTGAAGTTGAAGTTGGAAAATAGGTCACAAATAGCTTAAAAAGTAGCATTCGATTTCTCAAAATATTTGACATTTCAAATTTGTCAAAGAGTGTAGTTATATTAGTTAAGGTAGATGGATTAGACGTCAAGCTTTTTTGTGCACTCTCAACCTCAACTCTCAAAAAGGGGAACGAAAAATTTGAAAAAACAGCTGACAGTAGCTACAAATCGTGAGTACATGTACAATATTCAAAAATTAAAAAAAAAGGCGCTCAATCCTTGATTTAATATATTTTTTATAAATCAAAATCATAAATAATAACAATACTCTTTGTGAGTAATTCATCATACGAGGAGTCAGCTGCTTTAAATACAAAGAGTCAACTGAGAAAAATCAGCCTTTGGAGGGGGGGGGGGAATTGGGCGGTCACCAGTTCATTCATGACTTTTTTCCTTTCTCTATTTGTATAAAAGGTTGAAAGATATGTACATATGTAAGACTCTTCATTTAAATGTCTTGGAGCTATCCTGGGATGGAGGAACAACTCTACATATGTATGTAGTTTAGAGTCCATATTTTATGTGTCTACATATATTTAATCTAGAATGGTTTTCCAGTCCAATTTGTTTGTAAGTAATAATATAAGGAAGACTAAGTCTTACACGTTCAAAACACACTATTAAGGGACCACGTCGAGCTTTTTTGTCCACTCCCAACCTCGACTCACAAAAGGGAAAGGAAAAATTTGGAAAAACAACAACTGGTAGCGTCCCTTCTGTATTTTCCTTGTTGGCAACTTGTTAATATTTGGCAGGATTTATTATTTAGATATACTATATATTTATAAATTCTACCAATAATATACAAAGCAATCGTTAACACTTGTAATATATTCAAAATTCAAAAAAAAAGGCGCGCAATCCTTGATTTAATATATTTTTTATATATTATCAAAATCATAAATAGTAATATTAAAACCCTTTTCGAGCTCGTAACACGTAGAGTCAGCTGCTTTAAATCAAAAGAGTCAAATGATGAAAATCATCTGAAGGGAGAAGAATACAATTTGTGTTTTTGTTTTGTATCCCAAAAAGCTCGTCGTGGACAAGGGAGGAAGCAGAAAATGGACGGGTAAATACGAAAAAATATGCAAATTTACCACTCTGATGCATATATGTATATAATCACAAATCGACAACGACTCCTTTAAGAGTCAATGAAAGAAAAAACAAAACAAAAACCCACTCAACCTTTCCTTCTACATAATATTTATCTTAAGAGTGTTTATTGAAACTTTTTTTTTTTTTCCTTTCAGACTCTACCTACATACCTAATGTTAATAATAATATGTATAAAGATTGAATTTGAGATCTCTACATTTACCTAAATAATAATAGTACAACACAAGTCTATGTTATACATACATACATACATATATGTGTAGAGTGTAATATTCTGAGAGAGTGATGCCTCAAGTTATACGATGAAGCAAAAAAAAAGAAAAAAAAGAAGTAACTTTCACTTCTTAGTAATCACTCTACAAATGTATGCTATGTACATATATTGAAACTGTAGATAGTTAGGTAGGTAGGTAGAGTCGTCTTCGTCGTTTGCCGTAAACAAGATTATTTGAAATATTCTCAAGACTTTTTTTTTTTTTTTTTTTTTTTTTTTTGTGAAAAACTGTTGTTTTCCCTCCGTCCTTCCTTCGATCTACCTTCTCATTTGGTTGTATATTCTCCAGAAACTCGTCAAATACACGACATTTTTACAAAGAACATACAAAAAAAAAAGATGGTTTTTCTAGGGGGGGGGGGTTCAGCTGTCGATTTACCCTCATCATCTACTATATGTATGTATATGTATTCTATGAGAACAAAATAACAGGAAATTTGAATTTAATTTCACAGGGGATTCCGATCAGGATAAATGTTTTGCAGTTGGCACACCTGTTGTCACTGCTGACATCTGTGCCAAAATATGTAATCGTCAGAATATTCATGTGTGTATTAGATACGCGTCGTCGTCCTCAGATTTGTGAAGATTTAAAATCAAATTACTCGTGTTTTTTTTTTTTTAAATGTCACAAAGATCATGGATGACACAAATGCAATTGTGCGAAAATCAAAAAAAGTTAGAATGAATAATATTATTTCAAACTGTTGTGTTTTTTGTTTTTTTTTTTGAAAATTTTGAGAATTCGGAGTTTATTTCTGGAGATACATAACTTATTATGTCTTAATAAAACTGATCATCCGTTTTTAAATTTTAATAGCAGTTCTAAAAACTCAACAACAGTTATTGAACTGTAATTATATTATTATTATTGACTTGATACGCATTTTGTAACTGTTTTGACAATTGGAAAAAAACGTTGGCACGCGTGCAATGCATCGAAAGAGGTGGGGGGGGGGGAGACTACTTTTGAGGGGGATGAAATGAAATTTTAATGATTAAATAAAGATGTTTTGGTTCCTGATAGCCCATAGCAGATTTTACTCTTTCCCTATGATATTGCTATTATTGAAACTAGAAAACTCTTGTTAACCTCTGAAGAAGACTTAATTTTATATTTCTCAGAGCCTTTAGAAAGAATGGACTCACTACCACTCAATTTCGTGTCTTTTTTCTGTGTCTTTCAGTAGGAAAGGTTGAATTATCACGACTAACTTGATGGTGCACTCGCAACCTCGATTCTCCAAAAGGGAAGGGAAAAATTAAGAAAAATAACTGGTAGCTGCTGCTACCCTTCTGTATTTTCCTTGTTGCCAACTTTTTAATATTGGGTTGAGTTATTATCTAGACGTACTATGTATACATTGATAGATTCTACCAATATTTTACAAATTAATATTTATTACTTGTATAATATTCGAAAATTCAAAAAAAGGGCGCGGAATCCCTTATTTAATATTATATATATATATATCAAAATCATATATTAATAATACTCTTTGTGAGTAATTCATAATACGTAGAGCCAGCTGCTTTAAATCAAAAGAGTCAACTGATGAAAAACAGCTGAAGGGAGAATACAATGTACATATTTTTGTTTATCTCAAAAAGCTTGTCATGTGTATTTGAGGAATGTTTTGATTGCAGGATATTAAAGACTGCATAAATGACGTGATCTTTATTGTATCTCTCAATCTTTCCTAAAGGAAGAGGAAAAACCTAACCTAAGGATCCTTATCGAGCGCTTGACATCTCGTTTGAAAGCGAGTGGGTCTTAGCTCTTGTGTTTGTATTCCTTATTAATCCATTTAATATAGTATTCAAGTAGTTATTTAATTACAAAGAATTTGACCGACTTTTGGGCCTACTCTCGTCCTCTACGCCCCTAGGAGTTCCTTTAGGTCAAAGCAAAAACTGGGAATGGAATTTGCATTAAATACACTGGCGGTTCATTATTTTTTAATGCACAAAATGAGGTTTCATCTTGGCTTAAAATGAAGTTGAAGTTGGAAAATGGGCCACAAAAAGCTCAAAAAGTAGGGATCGATTTCTCAAAACCCCCAAACTCTCAAGAAAGAAAAATTGCAGAATTGAAATGAGCGTACAAAATTGAATCACTTTTATTATCCTTATACCCCCTTAGGCTTTTTGACATTTCAAATTTCTTGACCATTCTATTTACTATGACTACAAGAAAAATCCAACGTACAATTAATTCACTTGAATGTCACGCAACCTTTTACTTTCGTCTCTAATGGATATACATATTTCATATTAACTATTTATATTATAAGAGATGATTCATACGAATAATAATAAGATATAAATAAATAAAATATTGACATGAAAAATATAATTAATTCCTTCGAGAAAGTATGTCGTACTTTTTTTAATGTCACACCTCTGACATCATTTTTCTGAAAGTCAAATGTAAATTATTATTTACGTCCTTTATAACATATCTTTATACTGACAAAAAATATGTACTAATAATTTGAATGGCTTATAAGTTAAAGATGTGTCCATTGTCAGTTTGACATAAAGTCTCATGTAATTGTCATAAATTCAGCTGAAAAAAAATACATACGTCTAAAAGAACTATAATTCTCCGTGTAGTCCAATATTTGGTCAGTCTGGATTAATAATAACGAAATCCACTGATCGGAAATGAATAAAAACAACTTAATTCGTAGCACTGAAGGTCAAGAGCAATATGGTATAACCTCGTAACTTTTTATCCAGACTGTTCCAACCTTTGTTGCTGTACATACTATATTGAAATTGAAATAACGGCTGAATAATATTTTTTAAAAAACAAAAATAAATGTTCATGGGAAGGATTCCTTGAGCCCAATGGTATCTCAAAATATAAATAACTCCTATATATTGGAAGTACAAATTAGTTACGGTTTGTAGTTTTTTGATTATTATGAATAATTCCCATGGATTTCAATCTTACAGAAACGCCTTGTTGCATAACTTCTAATGATTTTGCAAGCTCCATTTGCGTTTGACTTGGATCATCCTTATCAAGTAATGTCGTCTCCTTATTTGGCTGTCCGGAGGAAGGCTTGTCTTCAACGCTGAAACCTCAAAACCAGTTTCTACTTAATTCAAGAGTTAGTGCATCAGTCAGGTGACAATCACCAGTAACTTTTGCAAGTCTTCAATGCGCTTAATCTGCACTTTTCTTACAGTTAAAGGAGAAACAATAAACCTCCTGCAAATGCTGCTTAGGGCCCACAAAATTTGACATATTTAACAAAGTCAAAAACTGATTTTTTGTTTGAAACACAAAGCGATAAGGACTGAAATATATTGACAAATGTCTAAACACTTTCAAACCATCAAAACCAGCAATCATTATGAAAGATTCATAACAGTTAGACTCATCTTTTGAAAATTTGTACTCCCTATATGTATATTTTCTCCTCAGCAGCTGTCAATTTATGTCCTCTTCCTCCTAATTAGTGTTCTAAGTGTTAATTGAATCTTATTCAAATGAAAAAATGAAGATATTGACTCACAACAATCAGCTGATTTTGTGTCTTTGTTTTTTCTTCTTTGCAATATACAAAAAAGATTGCTAAATTGTGTCAGATAAGAAAATGTCTTGATCTTACTCACAACTAGGCTCCTCTATGCTCTTCTTTCTATATGGATCAGACCGGGGGTGCAGATAGGGTTTTTAAACAGGAAGGACTATTCAAGGGCATCCCTACATAAATGTGCCTCAACTCTGTCCATGTGTCAGACTCATTTTAATACAGGCATACAAAGGATAAAGCTCGGTTCTTTTGTTTGAGTATTAGATAACTAATTTGTTTTTAAATGATGAATGCTAACGGTCTAAAAATAACCGTTACTCATTTAAAATAAATTGTGTCAAACATTTTTGTTAGATTATTACATATAAATCATAGCCTGTTTCATTAATTTCGATTAGTGGTTAACTAATGATAAACATATCTATCCATGTCTCTTGTTACAAATAATAGTTTTACAAACTCAAATATAATTTATTTTTTTTCACTACAAATATATGTATATGCATAGCCGTTGTTGACCCAGCAAATTTGTCATTTGTATTTGCACTCTTGAAACTTCAAATTATGCAGTATCCGTAATTAAGGGATAATTACTTTGCTATTTTTAGAAAATCGATAATATATATCGACTCTTTTTATTGCCACGAAATATCTACTTTAAAATTCGTTCCCAAATATTAATGGATCATTATATAAAAAGAGACAATTAATCATTTGTCAAGGATAAAGAGTGATCTGTAAGTACATGAACAAACAGAGAAATCCCTTTGAATAATATCGTCTTCAATTAAGAGCATGGACAGATATGGAGAAGCAAATCCATTCGTCTTATGAGGAATACGGATTCAAGCAACTCCTTAGGAGGATTTGCAGTTTCATCCCCCTTAAAAGTTGTCCGATCCAACGTTTATTTTTTTTTTTTAACATTCAAAACAGTTACCAAACTTTTATTAAGTCCATAATGGATTACAGAACAATGACTGCTGAGTTTAGATAGACTATTAAATTTAAAATTGAATGATCGGTTTTTTGATGGATATATGTAGATTAAATATCTGTAGAAATTAGCCAGAGACTCTCAAAACTTCAAAAGTATACACAACGAATACCTGGAATATGATTTATTCTAACTTTTTTGGTATGAACAGCATTTCTCTTTAAATTGCATTTGTGTCGTCATCTTTGTGACATTTTAAAAAAACGAATACCTAATTCGATTTGTGACTTTCACAAAAGAACGACGCATATCTATAACATGTGTAATTTGCCACAGATGTCATCAGTGACAGTAAGTACCTAGTGTCAACATAAAAACCACAAACCTCATTAATTATCCCTATCGAAATCCTCCCCCCAAAAATTAAATTCAAGGTTCCCGGTATTTTTTGCTCTTAGTAGAATAACTAGTTCATATGAGTCTTACTTCCAATACTATATGTACGTATATATATATATATATATATATATATATATATTGACCAAGGACCATGGGCCCATGTATGTAGGTCAAATTAGCTTAGAGTATAGTCATCTCATGGGCAGAGTTGAGTCAGGGAACGGGAGTGAACACTGACTCTATTAATTCTCCTTTCAAACTCAAATAGGATAAGATAGAAACAAACTCTGACGACTTAGCAGTCTCATAGAAAAGTTAACTTACCTTGGTGTACAAATGCTATTTCTAATGACATATTAATACATTCAATTGAATTGTTGATATATTAATTAATACTATCAGACTTCTTAAGATGAATGACATTCATAGATACCCCTTCCTTACAAGGTTTGAGAGCTGATTAAATATTAATAATAATTATTATTAGTAAAATGAAATTCTGAATAAAAGTTGAGGTAATTTTTTGCACGAATAACTGATCTATATATATATATATATATATACATATATATATATGTCAAGTCAACAAGAAAGCAAGTAACTCTGAAATATTATCTCAAAAATGAGTATAAACTGCCTTCAGTTTCTTGAAGACGACATTCTCTTTCGTTTGTATTAGTAGGTTATTTATATTAATTAAATAATGACTCCAATAATTGATGCAACTTAATTATAGCAAAAAACCACTGGCCACAATTAAGAATAAAAAACATCTGGTATTTCTGACTATGTAGTTACTATGACGTAAGGGATTCTTAATAGTTCTACAATAGATGAACAGATGGTTTTAGTAGCCAACTGACACTAAATAAATCTCTGGGGCTGTGAAAAAGATGGACGTTCTTTGTGGGACCAACTCGGCTCCATGTGCTGTCGACACATTTATCCGATTGCTCTATTGGATAGACAACAATCCTCATTGGTTGTTTCTTAATGATGTAAAGTGACATTTTAGCAAAAACCGGCCGTGAAAAGTCTGTAAATGACTCCAAAATATTTGGCCGTTATATTTATCAAGTAAAAAAAACTTACTGTAAAGTGGATTTTCTCTTTTTTTCAATATTTGAAAACAAACAACTTGCTTTCTTGTTGACTTGACACATATGTAAATGATATCTAGAAATATGTATAAATCCAGTGACTTGTTACATAGAAATTGGAGGGTTATTTATTTCCTCAAAATGGTATATATATATACTACTTATTCATAAAGAATATTTTTTTTGTATAAATGTTTATATTAGAATATTTAGGAATATCTAAATTAGTCATGCATTCTTCGACTTAATGGCTCATTAAGTTTAATCTTCCCTGACTCAAGCTTTTTTAACTCTCTCCAGTAACTAACTAAACCTTTAACCTCTGAAACTCTTCTATTTGTCATTGAATACTCCCAATTACACCCTCCTTCATTTCTAAAATAACATTTGAGACTTAAAAAAATGAGTCACTTTTTATCTAACATTCTAATTTCATGATTGGATTTGTACATAAGTCATCATATTGTTCCTAGTAGTTTAATGATACTAATATATGTACCTACTCTAGGCATCTCATATTGAAAGTTTAAGACGGCTGGTAAGAGTTCAAGGAAAAAGGATTTCCCTTTTTTTGATTGATTCAAAAAATCCCACAACTTAATGGAATGAAAAATATAAAAACACAGCTGGTAAAATATCTTGTAATAATAATATCTACAGTAAATGTCATTTATGTACAAGATTTATTATGTACTATGAACGCTGAGTACAAGAGACCTTAGATTTTGAAAGTCAAGATGCACTGCACTGCCCTGTATTCTATTTTATTTTATAGATTAAAACCTATAAAACAGTATTTTTGACCCATAGCATTCAAATTGTGACCTCAAAAAAAAACGGAGCACTCTAATTCATTAACATCCCTACAAAAAGTAAATGAGAGGATTTGAGTTACCTTGTTCCTTGACTTGAGCATACTAATGCATACACTGTATCTTAGGTCAGGGGTGTCAAACATACGGCCTGCGGGCCAGAACTGGCACGCAAGGAGGTTCAATCAGGCCCGCAGGATAATTTTAAAGTGGATATGTACATAAAAGACAAGGATTAAATTTTTATTTTAAATGTAGTTCATGAATTATCCGCGTGGAATAATGTTTTGTGTCAAAGTGTTGTTCAATGAATGGTTAGTTCAACTTTACAATGTCCTTGTTGTTCTTCTTTAAATCAAAGCAAAGGGAAGACATGATGATATTTGCGTTATTTATAGTAGCTAAGATTGCTATAATTTGAATGATCCGGCCCAATACGTCTACCTAAGGATCGATTACGGCCCGAGATGTGAAATAAGTTTGACACCCCTGCTCTACTCTAGGTATTTGAAACCTACCATTCAAAGCTTGTTATGTACTTACTTCTCAGTATTCAGAATCATTGACTGACATTGAATTTATGCTTAATTCTATAATCCAAGAGGTAATGAATTTGCAATTCATTATGGAGGGACAATTTCCTTACAAAAATGTGTATGCACATCATTTTATTATCTTTGCTTTTGTGTGATTTAAATCAAGTGAATATGTACACAAATACACAAATTCCATTTGCATGATGTAACCCACATAGAATTGACTTGAAGTAAATAAAAAATAAATAAAAGTTAAAAGCAAAAACAAATAAAACAACTTTATGCTCTCTCTCTCTCTCTCTCTATGTAAAAATTTAGTAAGTTCTAAATCACCTATGTAGGAAAGTGACCCTAGAAAATGAATTTGTGTCCAATGTACATAGTATGTATATAGCTTTAATATCATACATACATGTACATTTAAAGAGCTGTCCTATATATATATATATATATATATATGTATATATGTATACTATGACACATTCTCTCAAGGATATTCCTTGAGGGTTCGAAATAGCTTTTTACACATTTAATTTTTGACATTTAAAGACTACGAGGTTGACTCAAATAATGTACATATTTTAAATGTAGATACACACACACACACACATCATTTAGAGTCATAATTATTAGAGGATGCCACTCCTCCTTTTTAGGCTTTCCTTTTAGGTGCTCTGAAGGAAAGTCTAACCTATACATACAACAACAATCTTTTGAATATATATATATATATATAAAACAAGTATATTTTTAAAATCATTTAAAAAAGCTAAATAATGTTCAATAATGTTTGTTCAATCTCAATTCCCTCTTTTTTTTTTTTTTTTGAATAATTTTCTTGATACACACTCTGTATATATATATATATATAATTTCCTAGGTGCTCACTATATATTGACCTCTTACTGCTCTGCTTTCAAATCAATCCCTTGTTCACTTTTGTGATTATTTCCCTCCTCTGAACTATGTACAAATGATGACTCATAACATATATTTTGTATTTCTTCAAATGACTTGATTCATTTATGGAGTTTTTGTTTGTTTGTTTGTTTCTTTCTTTCTTTGATAGCTACTAGACATTTCTAGAGATGATGAGAGAGGGCTATAGTTTGCCTTATATCTATGTATGTATGTACAAGGGTAATCCTACATAAATAAGATCTAGAAGTCGAGTGAAGAAGTAAAAGGAAGAACAAAAAATTCAATACTGGCATTTGCATTTTTGGCACTTTTCCTTGCAACTGATGCTGATGGTGTCTTCTATTAAGAAAGTTATCCTGGAGTTAGGTGGTGAAAACAAGTGTTTTCTTACAATTTCTCTCTTTCTATGTATGTATATATATATGTGCTTTACTTCCCCCCTCCTCCATCTTCCTAGCTACTACCTAAGAAACGGGGATACAAGCTTAGCCCTTTAGAAAGTCAAATTTCTTGTAAAGCGGGCAAGAATCAACTCTACCTAGCCTGATAAAAATAGTAATTGTCGAAATAAATAAATTTTCATGAAAGCTCATCTCCATTTTAAGTGTGATAAGTCGAGAGAAACTGTGTGAGAGGGGAGCTCTTTCATCTTCTTCAAAGTCGTGGAGTTATCTTTGAGTTTCAGTTGATCGAGTATTCAGGACTACTACTTGTGTTCATCCTCTCTTTTTTTATCAAGTGTACAAATCCAGAGCAGTGAGTAGTAAACATACTTCTTCCGTGCAAATTGCACACCTCCTCTCTTGTTCAAAAATACATACATTTTGGCAATGTTTCATATGTGTATAAACTTGAATCTCCTGAAAAATTCATCAATCCCTTTTATGTATTTATTTCAGGTGTACCTAAAATAACCCGGCAGAGACATGGCGCTAGCACTTTCAAGCCGCTCCAAGGCGGATGATTCCGAAATGATGTCTTCCATGAAGAGAACCACCAAAACCTATACCTACAAGCAAGATGGCTCAGGTAATATCACTCGTGAATGTCATACTAAGGTAGATTGTGGTGAGGACGCCTCCATTAAGGCCATGAGAAGATTTGAAGAGCAAATCCGTGTTCTCCAGGATGACTATGAGTCCGAACAACATCTTAGAAGGAGAGTAGAGAGGGAAAAGCAGGACTTGCAGATGCAGATCCTGTCTCTGACTGAGAGACTCACACAAGCTGAAGGAGGAGCAGAATGCCAAGTAGATATAAATCGAAGGAGAGAGGCTGAAATGTCTCAACTCAGAAAACTTTTGGAGGAACTTCAAACTGAGTCGGAGCACAATATTCATGAGCTCAAAAAGAGACATCAAACAGCTATGATGGAGCTCCAGGAACAAATTGAGTCAGTTGCTCGATCCAAGGACAAGGTGTCCAAGGAAAAATCTAAGCTTCAAGTCGAGATTGAATCCCTTTTGGCACAAATCGAAGTCTTTTCTTCCGAAAAAACTACGGTCAGAAAAACGATTGAACGTCTTGAGATTCAAGTCAATGAGTATAATTGCAAAATTGATGTCATGTGCAAGGAGCTCACAGCTGTGACCTCTGAGAGGAACAACCTTAAGCTCTCAAATGATGACTCCAATAGGAAGTTGAATGAATTGAAATTGGCCATTGAAACTGCTGGTCTCGATAAGAACAAAGTGGCCTCTCAGCTCAGAGATCTCCAAAGTCATTTAGATAATGCCTCCAGAGGAAAGTCTCAGGCTGAATCAAGAATCGTGGCCCTTGAAACTCAACTCAAGTCCCTTTCTGTTGAAATTCAAGAGTACAAGGAGGTCAGAATTGAATTGGAAAAACAACTTGGTCATTTCAAGAACGAAGGATTGGACTGGAAGAAAAAGTACGAAAATGAAGCTCGTCTTCGCATCGAGGATATTGACTGCCTTAAGAAGAAATTTGGAGCACAGATTGCGGATCTTCAAGACAAATTGGATGCAGTTTTGTCCAAATTGAAGGGAATGGAGCAGGCGAAGAATCGTCTTCAAGTTGAAGTTCAAACCCTTATTAGGGATCTTGAAATCTCTCAATCCACTGTCAAGGACTTCCAATCCAAATTGAATATTTCTGAGAAGAAGTGTGAAGATTTGGCCATCAAGTTGAGAGAAATGACGAATATGTATGAAAAAGCAGATAATGAAGTCAAGGCTAGAGGTCAAGAATTGATGCGCCTCTCCAATGACATGGACCGACTAAAGATGGACAATGGAGTTTTATTGAAGGACAGATCCAAGTTGGATGATGAATGCAGAATGTTGAAATCTGAATTGGATGCTCTCAAGAGACAGCTTCACGCCTCTGAGCAAGAGAATCGTAAGATGGCTCATGATAGAGAGGAATTGGCAAGAGCTTTCAAGGAAGCTGATGGTGGACGTAATCGTGCCGAAATCCGAGTTGGTGAATTAGAAGCTGAATTGAAGAGACTCCGTGGAGATAGTCAAAAGGGATTGCTCATGAAGGAAGATGAATTTAACT